>JAYESA010000018.1:150132645-150565145 GCA_036927795.1 Iris macrosiphon
ACTCTGATGTGATATTGTTTGTAACCATACTTCGCTTTCACTGCAACTTGGTCATTTCGATGATAACCATGACGTTCAATGTCATTGCCTTGTGGGAGCGCAACTCTAGGCTCGTATGGCATCATGTCCCGATGAGAACGATTGTCCTGCGGGAGCGTTACCGTGGTGATCTCACGTACAACAGGGATGATCGAACTTGCAGAAGATTGGGGCATGACAGTAGCCTTGCAACTTTGGACTTGAGGCAAGTATGCCTTACTTTATGTTTCTCAATATATTATAAATGCTAATTTTTATTTTCTAGTCTAGTTTCATATTACGACATGACTATATGGCATGATCTTGTACTTGATTATGATTCTTGTATTCATGTGATGGTGGCATTATTTCATGATCTGGATTCTTGTTCATGTTATGTGAATCATTTTGATCGTGTTTACGTGAATCACAGGAAGGGAAAATACCAAGTAGGTATGTGGCCAATAGCCAGACCGCTTGAGTCATTATTCAAGGATAGACGACATACACCTCACATATGCTCGACCCGTACCCTTTAAAGCACCAACCCAACCCGACAATATATCGAACGAGGTATTTCAAATGCACGTAGATGCTAGTATGATTATTTTTGTTCATAATTGTTTCTCATGATTTTTCGTATTGCATGTTTTGCTTCATGACAACATTTAGTATCTCATTTTCTACTTTATTTACTATATTTATTTATAGCTTTATTTTGTATCGTGCGATATTTTGTTTGGTTGTACTTTTCTCCAATCCTGATTGAATAATTGACATATTAGGTGTTGTAGATTAATATTTAAATTGGATGACGGTTCTAGCGGATCTAGAAGATTTGGATATAGTGGATTTTTAAAGAGACTTCCTTTATCTATACTTTCTATATATAACAGTTGCGTGGTTATTTTATCGATTTTTTCTCCGGAGATCTGGCATGTATAATGTAATAAAAACTCTGATAGTGATTGTGTTGACTGTGGTGATCGTGTGTATATTTATGCTCTTTTTCTAGATTGTTGTGATTGAATAAATTAATAATTATTAAGATTCTAATGATTATTAAGCTCTAGATAGCATACTACCACCGATACTGCGACGTAGGCTAGACGTACTCATGCACTCGTATCCAATCATCCGGGCATGGGTCAGGACACGAAAGAACATGATAAAGAAAAATAGCTTGCTGGGATATGATAATCACTGTTGCTCAAAGTAAGATTCGATCTTATTCCTTTGATCTACTCCTACTAACCATCAAGTTCTGAAAATAAGAACTTCTGGAATGCTTCTTTTGTCACTTTTGCATGAACATTACTTGGACTATACGACGTGCATGAACCGATATTACTTTATTGCTTCGTAAGCCTATGCTGTATCCATGTGACGTCCACGCGACGCCCACGCAACACCCATACAAAAACCAAACTATGCCCGCATTGTACCCGTACAGAAACCCACGTTAAAATCGTATGGCACCAACGCAGAAATCGTATGGAAACTCGTACAAAAATGAGCACAAAATGGTACAATGAAATACAAAACTGCTATCTCATTCCCGATGCGTACGTATAAAGTACGTTATCAAAGTTCCACTTTGTGCCCTTCGCCCATGCCCTTATCCGAGTCGCTAGGCCCCTTCGAAGCCTTGCTCCTACGAAACATTTCCAAAAAATGAGTGTCAAAAACATAAATATTTCTTAAAGGTCTTGATCCTCGCCCTCTCAGAAAATACCTCACCATTCCAACCACATGGGATACCACTCCCCATATGCACAAGTCAATAAAAGATGAATCTTATATTGAAACACACTTGGGGTTGCTACATGGGTGTGAGACTATTCTCTAGAGTTCAAATTCAAAACCCAAGCAATCTCCACATATTTTAATATATGGAATAAGCGTTTCCCACAATGACTTTACATCATGCATTATGATAGATGTCACTTACGACATGAATATTTTCACATGAGTCAAGCAATAGTACAATACATAATGGACTATATCTTGAATTCAATATCATAGCTACTAACCTTTTCACTCATAAAATGACATCAACTGTGTTTGTGATCGCACGTTAAATGCCATGTGCTATAATATCCCGCTCCCCATGGTTCTTGAAATAGTTTGTTGGCTCGAAGGACTGTTTGATGGCACTACCAGAAAAAGTCAAATTAGCGACGTCTAAAAACGTCGCTAAATAACCAAAAATCGTCGCTAATTAGGTTTAGCGACATAATTAGCGACGTTTCAAAGCAGTCGGAAAACACCAAGTCGCTAAAACAAAAAACGTCGCTAAACGTCGCTATGCCGACGTTTTTTAGCGACTTTAATGTGTCGCTAAATTTAGCGACGTTTTGCGACGCCAAGTCACTAAAAAGCGACATTTAGAAAAGTTGCTAAACATCGCTGATTAGCGACATCTATCGCGACGTTACACCGACGTCTTTAATGACCTGGCTATACTGCCATGTCAGCAATTGGCGACGTTTAGCGACGTAATTAGCGACGTCATTAGCGACGTCCTTAGCGACATTTTACAGCGTCGCTAAGTAGCGACGTAATTAGCGACGTAAATTAATGTCGCTAAACGTCGCTAAAAGTCGCTAATAACGTCGCTAATTTTTTAAAAAAAATAAAAAAAAATAATGTGCAGAAGCAAACATTGGTGATTCCCTGCAGTTTTACATCATCTTCATCATACACACCAACATGATTCAATCTAGTTAACTATATAATCCAATTAAATTAAAGACCACAAGAAGTATCAATCCAATTAAATGTGGATAACTATATAATCCAATTAAATTAACTAAAAAATTAAAGACCACAAGAAGCATCATACATCATGTCTATTGTTGAAGTATCAATAATTCATAAATAATAATAAAAATAACTATACTACTACGGATCTGCAGGAGGCTGACCAGCGACGCGCTTGAAGGATAACAACTCCTCATACTCGTCCCGTGGAATCGACACCGATGTCGATGGAGAAGGCAGTGACGTCGGAGGAGGCCGTGCCCGCTCCAAGTCTACGAGTCGCTGGTTGTAAGAATCCAGGGTAGATAACAGCCTCGTACTGCTATCACCCATTGAATCCTGCATCCTCGTCAGGTTCTCGCCCATCGATAGCAGTGACGCCTGCATCCTCGTCAGCTTCTCGCCCATCGATAGCTGTGACGCCTGCAGCTCCATGATGTTGCGATCATTGGAGGCTCTAATATCATTTGTCAATTCTCGTAGCTCCGTCATGCTGCGGTCGAGCATATCCAATCGTGCGATAGGCATCGGATCGTCCGCCTGCGGCTGGGACCGGGACTGGTCCTCCATACTTCGCAGCAAGTCATCACGGAGAGACGCAATCTGACGGTCAACGGCCTCCTGGACGGCCTCCTGGACTCTGGCCGACGACTGCGAGGGCTGCGACTGCGAGGGGTGTGTGGAATGCACAGCTGTCGGGGAGGCCCTAGATGACTGCGTCGCAACCAGGGCGTCATAGGAGCCCGTACCGTAGTACGTACCCCTCTGGAGACCACCAGCTGCGGTCACCCACAGGTCGTCCGCCGACGGAGATGGACCGGGCTGCGACGAAGCACCAGCCTCTCCAGGTGTAGGTGCACTAGCAGTCGCCCGCTCACGAAGCCTAAGATACTCGGCCTAGAAAAGGTTTGGAAACTCAATAATTGCCTAAGTTATATTAAAATAAACATAAAGTAAAGTAATACTTACATAGGTCTGTGAGGCCCTCTCATCAATGAGATTTCCGTCCTTGCGATGGGTGGCCAAGAAGACGGTCACCATGTTTGCATCCTCACCCCTCTGTACCTGTTAAAAATATATTTTTTATTACTAAACTTAAATATTTTTTCCAAGTACCATTTTATGGTACTTATATTAAAATAATATATTTTAAAAGAAAAAATATACCAAATGACGGAAATATTCCGTCATCGGAATCGAGCCACCACACCACTTGGCAGCATTCTGCCTAGCCGCCTTGGCCTTCTTAGACCTTTCCTTGTAGCTCGGATCGTCGAATCTAGCCCTCATCGCAGTCCACTGCTCAGGCGTGATCCAACCTTGGATCGGTTTTCCAGCACGATCACGAGCCTTCTGGTCATCCAGAGTATCTCGGATAAGCTTGGCGGCAACGGTAGGAAAGAGCCGCTCGATCAACTCGGCCCGGTGCGGAGGATAAAAATACGTTTGCTACAATAAATAATTTATTAAGTTAGCATCACGAATATGCATAAATTAGAGGATTTATTTAATATACTTTTACCTGGAAGTGCACAAACCAGAACGCCTTCCTCTCCTCCGGAGCCTCAGAGTAGTTGATCCAAGGGCCACCGTAGTTGTTCCTCAGAAATTGGCCCAGGCGTCTCTGAACCGACGATGGACGATATCTATACAGAAATAATAATTTAGATTACTGAAAAAGTCAATATACGATGAATAAAGAGAAACACAAATATATACTAAACCATCTAATTGACTTACTTTGTACCGTCGGTCCAAATCTCTGTCCTCGTCTCCTCCGGTGGTGCGCATGGAGGATTTTGCTGATGCTGGGACAACGTCGGCACGACCTCCTCTACATGCTCATCTGTCTCCATGGTTCCGTCAGCAGGAGGAACGCTGGACGAGGGAGTACTATCATGCCTGGAACTACTCGTCCCAGGAGTGATGCCACGCAACGTCGTCACAGTCGAAGATGTAACTGATCGATATACTGGAGTACTGGGCGACGATGATCCGGAACCAACAGTAGGCAGTACCGGAGTGGCACTCTGTCTACCTCGGGACCTGCCGAATCCTCCGCGTCGTCCTGTCATATCTGATAACAATATATGATGAATATAGAGAAACACAAATATATACTACATTATACAGTCGAAATGTGATACATATCTCAAAGCATTATACAGTCAAAATATAATACATATATTCGTTAATGTCAACATCTACTTCTACATACAATATTTACAGTCCAAATACAGTTACATTCTACATGGAATATTTTATATTTTCAATCATCTTCAGAAAATTCATCTTGTTCGCCTTCCTCGTCCTGCTCTACCTCTTCCTCGTCTTCACTTTCATCTACTTCGTCGTCCTCTTCGAATAATTCTACATCTTCTACATTATTACTCGTGTAATGAGTAACTTCCGTTGAGTCCACATCTATAATATTTGTTACAAGAGGTAGATCGTCCTCCTGATAAGCTATTTCGTCAATGTCAAAGGTATTTCTAGCTTTAGTCTTGCATACTGCCCACCAATCCGACCTCGCTGTCCCCCGTCTAGGATAAGTTGTGAAGTACACGAGCTGAGCCTGACTTGATAGGACAAATGGTTCGTAGCCTTGATATCTACGCTTGTAGTTTATATCCACAAGGCCATGCTTGTCAATTTTCTAACCTTGATCTTGAATCGGATCGAACCATTCACACCTGAATAGCACGATATTAGCAGGTTCTGGGCCATAATTATATGTCAACTCCACAATCTCTCGTAAGATGCCAAAAAAATCATTGCCCGGATTGACGTCTTTGTAGTTTGTAGATTTGATACACAAACCACTATTTTTCGTGGAATCAAGATCCAGAAAACTGTCTCTGATAGGAGCATTTGTTGACTTGAACCTGAAC
This sequence comes from Iris macrosiphon, assembly GCA_036927795.1. Taxonomy (NCBI): domain Eukaryota; kingdom Viridiplantae; phylum Streptophyta; class Magnoliopsida; order Asparagales; family Iridaceae; genus Iris; species Iris macrosiphon. The sequence goes on from JAYESA010000018.1 coordinate 150,138,318, forward strand.
CCATTCACACAGAAACTTGGCCATATTTTTACGGCAGTAATTGGTCCCTTGGCTAGAGTCCTAATAGATTCAGTCTCGGGAGATATTAGACGATCGACCTAAATACCAAAGTAGCGATAGTAAGTTATTTGTTTTGCAAGTGCAAAAATAAAAAGTAATTACCAAGCATCTTACATATGCGCTCAACCAAGAAGAAAAATGGCATCTCATATCTTGTTCTACTTCTTCGTCTGTTATGTAGGGTCTAACCGACCTCAACTCATCATTATATGTGCTGAAAAACAATGAAGCAACTGCTGATTAGTAGCATAATAGTATCTTATACTATTACATTGAGATGATGTAAACGTGGACGTATTAATTACTTACCCCTCTAGCTTCTCCACTTCATCCTCGTCGCAATTGAGTAATATATACAATTGAGCAGCCCTTAGCTCATCGTCATTCAAATATCTCTTCTTTATTTTTCCCGAGGGCTTTCCGGATGCATTGAATACTTTGAGTATTGCATCATTAGATTCCTGATATGCGTCGTCGTTTCTGGGAGCTTTCGTCCTATTAGTAGCAATATGCGGTTTGAAATACGTCGAGCAAAAGTTTATAATCTCCTCGAGAACATAAGCTTCACAAATAGAGCCTTCAACCCGTGCCTTATTTTTCACCTTTCTCTTTAGGTGATTCAGATGGCGCTCGAAGGGGTACATCCACCGATAACCGACAGGACCACCAACACGTGCCTCATAGGAAAGATGAATTGGCAAATGCTCCATAGAGTCAAAGAATCCAGGAGGAAACACCTTCTCGAGCTTACATAGTGTTACCGCAATGTCCCTCTCTTGCTTTTCTAGACGATCGACGAGCAACTTAGTACAACAAAGATCTCTGAAGAATATGCTCAGCTCTGTCAATGGGTCCTAAACGACCTGCGGTAAAAATTCACGAAATACAATCGGAATTAACCTCTCCATGAATACGTGACAATCGTGGCTCTTCATACCTACTAGTTTGTTCTCCTTGAGGTCGACGCATCTTTTCAAGTTCGACACGTACCCGTCTGGAAACTTTAGACCCTGAATCCACCTACAAAGTCTACCTTTATCCTCTTTATCCAGTGAGAAAACTGACTTAGGTTGCTTTAACTTTCCATTCCCCTCCTCTATCAAATACAATGCAAGACGTCTACATATGTCTTCTAAGTCCAACCTCGCCTTCGGATTATCTTTCGTCTTCCCCTTTACATCCATTACAGTATTAATTATGTTATCAAACACATTCTTCTCGATATGCATGACATCAAGGTTATGTCTGATCAGATTGGTGCTCCAATATGGCAGATCCCAGAATATACTCCTCTTTGTCCAGTTATGGGTGCGACCAAACCCGTCACACTTGTACCCCTTAGCAGGCTCTTGGATAGCACTTGGTAAATCTTTTACCTCTTCCCATATCGTGCATCCGGGCCACCTTGGCGGTGGATTGGCCTTCTCCACAACTCCCGGACGAAAAGCATTCTGATTCCTCCGGTACGGATGATCCTTCGGCAAAAATTGTCGATGACAATCGAAGAAGCACGATTTGCCTCCGTGTTTCAAACGGAAAGCCTGAGAACGGTCCATACAATATGGACATGAGAGATGACCATGGGTGCTCCATCCCGATAACATTCCATAGGCCGAAAAGTCGTTGATGGTCCACATAAGTGCTGCCCTCATCTGAAAATTCTGCTTTCTAGAAATATCGTACGTGTTGGCACCGACTTCCCACAGCTGATTCAACTCATCTATCAAAGGCTGTAAATACACATCGATGTTCCTCTTCGGATTGTTCGGACCCGGGATAATAACGGTTAGGAACATATACGGAGTCTTCATGCACATCCAAGACGATAGATTGTACGGAGTGACGATCACAGGCCAACACGAATACTGGGAGCCCGAAAGTCCGAATGGGGTAAAACCGTCAGAGCAGAGCCCCAATCTGACATTACGTGCTTCCTCGGCAAAATATGGATACTCTCGATCAAAGTGCTTCCATGCTTCTCCATCGGATGGATGATCCAATACTCCTTCGATCTGTTTTCGCCTGTGCCAACTCATATTTTCTGCAGTCTCCTTAACCATAAACAACCGCTGCAACCGCGGCGTCAAAGGCAAGTAGTGCATCGAATCGGTAGGCTTCCTTGCACCGACAGACTTTCCTCTAACAGTGGCCTTGTAGCGATCAGCACCACAGAATCTGCACGCATCTTCATCCTTGTCGTCTTTGTAGTACAACATGCACCCGTTGCGACATGCATCAATTTTCTCGTATCCCATCCAAAGCGATCTCACCATCCTCTTAGATCGATAGAAGTCTTTAGGCAACTTTGCACCCTCGGGCAAGATCTCTATAATCAAATCGAGCAGTCGATTATAACATTCTTGCGACATGTTAAAATCGGACTTGATGCTCAATAATCTTGTAACCACCTCCAACGGTGAATGATCCTCACAACCAGGATATAGTGGAGTCCTTGCATTCTCAAGTAACTCCATAAACTTTGCAGCATCGGCATTCGGTGCCTCCTCAGCTGCATCATAATTGTCCGGATTAAAACTAGGTCCCGCCGCATCATAATTGTCAGGATTGAAACTAGGCCCCGCCGCATCATAAACCATGTTCACCAACCCATCGTCATAAGCATCGTGGTCTTGGACATCCATATACGGCTCCACATAGGGCTCCGACTCTGATGCTAGAGATACAAGTTCTCCGTGCGCGGTCCACTGATAGTAATTCGGCGTAAAGCCCTTCGAGTATAAATGATATGTAACTTCCACTTCAGGATGATATTTCCTGTTGCGATATCTCACACACGGACACTTAATTTTGGTACCGTCCATGTATTGAGGGAACGCCTTTGCGAACTGCAGGAACTGCTGTACACCCTCAATGAATTCATCCCGCACACCGCACATGTCATCAGGATGACGGTTGTACATCCACGAACGATGACGCAGATAGTAATTCATATCCATTTCTAGAAACTTCTGCAAAATTGACAGTATGTATCATATAAATCATTACATGCAAAATTAACCGTACTATAAAAATCATAACTGATATAATACATATTTTCATTTATCAAAACTGCAGCTGCCCCCAACCTCATAGTACTATGAACTGCACTATAAGTGTGCAGTCAACACTACAAATAGTGTGTCATACTATAGAACTGCAGCTGCCCCCAACCACACTCCTAGGTCAGTGTCCGTTATGGGAAAAGCAGTCATGGCATTGCACTAAGGCACCTGGTGCTTGAACAATTTTTGCATCAAAAGTTTTCCAAGTACACGGGCTATTGCTCTATGAAATGGATAACCCCATGCATTGTGGCTGTACTCACTCACATTTACCGGCAGATTACTGCACTCCCTTTAGTAAAAAAACCTAACCCCCCAAACTGGCACACTGATACACACATACACTCTTAAGAATTCTGTAATCAAAACTCACCTGGTACCAACAACACCTATTAAGTACTCTAAATTCTATACTTCATATAAACACTCCATCTATACTCATATAAACACTCCATCTATACTCCCAGATCTGGGATACACCTATATGAATGCTCAACCTTCACACCTATTACTTATTCTCTTCAACACATATATTCACTCAAACACCTGACTAATACACCTCTTTAAATCAGTCACCCACTGCTACTGCTTACCTTCTTCCTCAATATTTGATTACCCCTTATCCCGAGCCACACACTCATGTGTGCACTATAGTATCACTATGAATACCCAATCTTCTCTCAGATGTTGGTGTTATATCTGACACTTGCCCTCATGTCCTTCAAATCATACGAGTTCAAACCCCATCTCAAACACATCCAAATCCTGCCTTGCACTAGTTGCTGACTGGCTCAGTAAGTTGCTGCACAAGGATACAGTGTTTACACTGTATTAGGACCCCCTCACACCTGCCTGCAGAAGCTAACAACCAACTACAATGCACCTAAACCTTAATGCACACTATGTTCAGCTGTGCAGTGCCTCCCCAAGTTGCCTGTTGCACATTGGGCTGATGTGCCTCAAGTCTCCCCCTGCTCACTGCTAGTAAGCAGTGCTCACTGCTGCTGTTACCTCTCTCGTCGACTTGGGCCAGTCGGCCCTAACCCTAACCCTAACCCCATGTCAACAAACCTAACCCTAACCCTAACCCTAACCCTAGGTCCTGATCAGTGTCTGTGTCAGTGTGTGTGTGTGCCGTGTCTGTGTCTGTGTCAGTGTCTGTGTGTGTGTCGTGTTTGTGTCAATGTCACATGTGTCCTGTGAGAGAGAGAGAGAGAGTAGGGTTTACCGGAGTAGTCGCGGTGGAGAGCGGGTCGACGGAGCGCGGGGGGGGGGAATTTTTTTTCTTTTCGAAATTTCAGCAGATGGGAAAAAATGAAACCGATCCCTAATTAACCAAATTTTAGCGACGTTTAGCGACGTCCAAGAAAAATGTCGCTAATTTAAATTTTAGCGACGTCAATGCATCGCTAAACACGTTGCTAAATATTTTCAATATTAAGGTCGCTATATACGTCGCTAAACGTCGCTAAATTAGACATATTAGCAACGTTTAGCGACCTAAACTGAACTTATAGCGACTTATCTTTTAAAATCTTAATAAAAGTCGCTAAACGTCGCTAAATGTCGCCATTTAGCGACGTCTAGCGACGTTTTAATAAGGAGTCGCTAATTTTTATATTATTAGCGACGTTTCTTTTGACGTCGCTAAAATACGTCGCTAAGACCGCTTTTTCTAGTAGTGTGGGTTCATGCTGAGGATTTATTCATAGATCTGTTTGGTCGAGGTAGATATGCTTTTCTTCAAGGTGGGTGGTTTTGATCATTCTCTTCTTTACCTTCATACTAATAAAATGGTTTATGCATGTTTATTTTTGTATACTATGAGTATTGTTGCATACTAATAAAAGAAGAGAACCAAGATAAATAAAGAGAGTAATCTCATTTCTATAACTTGCTACTATAGAGCATGAAATTGTAAACTGATAATATATATATTTGTGTAATGTAGAACTGATCTGATCTTATCATATGTAATATATTACTGTGGTTAGGGTATTATATGAAATATTGTACTATTGCTATAGACAAGAAGATTATCGTACTGTTGTTTCAGAGATAGAAACATGAAAATGTTTGGAACCGTTGAGTCGCCAAGGTAGAATCCCTTGACTGAAAAGAATGAGGTGAGCGATGGCTTGAGGAATGGTAGCGCGAAAGAGATGCATGCGTTGTGGTATATGCTGAGTAGAGATGTGTTTTATAGTTATTTCAGTTTTTGTACCAGGCATATATTTTATAGTTTAACTGTTTTCTTATTTGCATGGTCATGGAAAACTTGTGCACTAGATTTTATTCCTCGAATGGTTGTAGGGGCACCGGAACTGGGCCGGCTTGCGAGAAACGGTGCTGATGTACTAGCATGTGGTGATTCGGAACCTCCAGTGGGACTAGCTACCTGAACTGGAAGAATAGCTGCCTTATTATAGTCCAAGATGGATTTTTGGTGCTATTGACGTTCATATATATTAAGTTGCAAAGCTAATGCTGTCTTCGGTTTGCAAAAAAAAAAAAAAAAAAAAAGAATATGGTAAGTCTTATTTGCAGAAAATATGATAGTTTTTGGAACAGAGATTACATCACTGTTTTGTCACTAATCTTATTATTTTGAAGTTACGATTCTTTTTAGATTCATATATAGTTCCCTATTGTTCAATTCATAACCCTGGAGATTGTTCTCCTACATAAGGAGAGGATCATGTGACAATTTCATATAAGTAGTGTGCAATAGATTGGTGGAAATCAGAAGGGATAGAGTAGAACGTTCCACAAATTCGATTGCTCATTTTTTGAATCGTTCTGAAGTCACTTTATAATTATAATAATAAATATATACCCACAAAATAATTATAAAATAAATTTCTATAGACAGATATATGGAACATCATATCACATCATATTTATGATTAAAGCCCTCTGGGATACCATATAACCAACATTCCAAAACATGCCATGAAAGCTTTTACAATAAGTAAGAATTTCTAAAATGGATTATCAAAATTATTCTTATAAAATTTAATTTATAAGAAAATCTATAAATTTATAATAAATTAAGAATAATTTTGATAATCTATTTTGAAAAAACCGAAAATGCTGACCCATCATTTCAATGGGTTCCCGCCTTCTTTCTCGGTAAGACGAGCTTCTCCACCAAATTGAGTAATTTCCGACGGTAGCCCTTGGACGAAGGTGGCGGTATCAGCATGCATGTCAACGAGCGGCTCTTCTTCTTCTTCTTCTTCTTCTCCCCCTCCTCCTGCCGACTGTCGTTTCTGGACGTCGACGAGTGGCTCTGCTCGATCGTGCCGGTGGTCCTTGAGCGCACAAGAACCGCCGGCGGCGGTGGCGCTCCGACACCGTTGTCCATGTTCTGCACCATGAACTTGTCAGCCCATACCAGCCCGGACGATCCTGACCTCCTGAAAGTGTCCATGGACCTCGGAAGGCTCGTAACGGAGGACGCTGACCTCCTAAACCCATCAACGGACGTTTGGGCCTCAGCCATGATCAACCTCACCAAAGTGTGCACTGTGCAATGCCTCCATGTACCCTACTATTAATATAACATAGATATCAAAGGGACTTCCATGCTCGAGTACTAATTCCTTTGCAGTCACATTCAGTTTATTTGTTCCGTATGTTTGGAACATTTAGCATTTGTCTGACATTTGGAAGCCGCCGATGGAATCGAGGAACGAAAATAAATAATATCGTACAAACTGATAGGGGTGAGCATTCGGCCATTTCGATCCAATTTAGCATAATATTTTTTTTTTCCGAACCGAACTCAAATTTAACCTAATAGAACCACGTCTCAAAAAAAAACAAACAAACAAACCAATATAACCGAATTGGAGTTAAATTTTTCTGAATCTGAACTAAACCAAACCAAACGAAACAACTTCCATTACGTAAAAAAAAGGAATTTATTACAAATTAATAGAATATTTACACAATACAAGGACAAATAAATTACAATGGGTCAATGTGCAAATTAAATAAAAGTATACTTATACGACATCAATTGCGTATAGGTAATCTTAAATTGATTTCGGGTTGGATGGGTTACCAAGAGCCCAAAATTGATTCACGAAAAAAAAAAATAATATATATATATATATATATAATAAAAAAAAAATCAAATTTTTAGTTCCTTAAAACCGAAAACTGATATGATATTGAAAACCGAACCAAATTGTTTATTTCGATTTAGTTGGAACAATTTACGATTTCATATTGAAATTTGCTCACCCTGCTAACTGACTGATCAAATACAGTTACAATTGTATTTACATTTCTTTGCTGATTAAAAAAACCTAGAGGAACTTATGAGTTCTTAATTTTTAAAATTCAACAAAGAAAAATCGTTAGAATGCATGTATCTCATCTTTTGAATTTTTGGACTAAACAGAAAAATAAGTATAATTTTAATGTTAGTGAAATACACATGTGATATCTATATTGCAATTTCTTATTTTGAGTTCTTATTGGGTGTTTGTAGTCGAACGGTGGTTGATTCCTGCTCATTCAATAACATTGATAGTGTTGTCATCAAGTTTGAAAAAAAACCAACCGAACTCGAGTGGCTCTTGTGGTTACGAGGAGAGATATAAGATCTTAACTGGGTGACAGAAGATCAGTGGATCAAGCCACGGGGACATATTATCTCTTCCATTTATAAAAATGATGAGAGTTAGAAGACAGTGGACCCAAAGACATGGGGACATATTATTTCTTCCATTTATAAAAATGATGAGAGTTAGAAGACAGTGGACCCAAAGACATGTAAGACATGCAATATAGTATGTATAAAATTCCGAATGTTGTGCGTTATGTCGGATTCCGAACGCTATGCCGGTCATTAAAAAAAAAAAAAAGTTTGAAAGAAAACCTTAATTTGAAAGCTGGCACGAGAAGAATCCGGCCTGCATTTTTTTTCTATGCGTAGGAAACATACAACCAGAATCACAAACAATCGGCTTAATTATTCTATATGTTCATTAGTCAATATCATCTTCTTTCTTTGTCCACCAACCTTTTTTTTATACAAGATTTTTAGTCATGTGAAAACTAAGATTAGAGAGTGTTTGGATTGATGATAAAGGCACTACAAAATAAACTCACGCTGGTCCAATTTTTTTTTCTAAATTTTTCAGTTAAAATTTTACTCGAAACTAGTCCAAAAATTTATTTATTGACAGTCCAAACAATTGGAAGGACTGTCAAAATTTTAACAGTCCTAAATAATTTTTTGGACTAGTCCTAAGTAAAATTTTAAGTGAAAAATTTAGAAAAAAAAATTATGACAATCCGAGTCCATCTTTGTAGTGACTTTATCAAGAATCTATAAAAAAATGGTTTTGTTTACGCATTTGGAGTTTTCATTCTCCATCGTTTTTATATGATCAAACAACAAATGTGGTCAAGAGTCGTTGTACTGTGGAGCGGGTTTGTAAGGGCCAAATCATATTTTATAGGGGCATACCCAGCCCGAGTAACCAACTGGTCTCAGTTTAGCAGAGGGAATGGAGGATAAAACATGGAAGAATGGATGCATGCAATGTAGGAAGAGATGAGTTCTCTGCAGGCCAATCACACTTATGAGCTGGTGTAGTTGCCAAAGGACAATAGATCTTTGAAGAATAGTTGAGCGTTCAGAGTGAAGTAGAGAGAAGATGCTACTCGTCCGTGATACAAGATGATGTTGGTAGTCAAGGTCTACGGTCAACGAAATGCTTGAAAATTGATGAGATATTTTTGTCGGTCGTTAAATTGTCATCCATACGTATACTGCTGAGTTTGGCAGCGAGTCTTGACTTGGAGGTCGTGCATATGAATGTGAAGACGACGTTCCTTCATATGGTGATTTGGAGGAGGAATTGTACATGGAGTAGTTGTGTTTTGGTGAGAAGGGCAAGGCTCGTATAGTCTATCATTTGAAGAAGATCCTCCACAGTTTAAAGTAGGCTCAGTGGTACATGAAGTTTGAGTCCTTCGTGGGGAAACATAATTATGCTAAGACGTCTGACAAATATGTGTTTGTGAAATAATTTGAGAGATATGTTGTTGTTTCTCTCAGGAAAAGTACATCATGATGGTACTTCAGAGATTTGGTATGTACATCTCAAAGAAGGTGAGCTCCCCACTAGCACCTCACTTCAAGCATAGCTCCAAGCAAAGTTTATTAATCGAAGTGGAGAAAGTATATATGAAAATGATGCTTATGCTCCAGGACTGGGGAACCTCATGTATGCCATGATGTGTATGATGTAATGCTTCTCTCCACACGATGCATTATGATAGTTTGTAGGCATGATTGGATTTGGTTTCATGTGCAAGATTATGCAGAGTTTCTTGTGATTGGAATATTACCTCATGGTTTGAATCCTCTGGATTGGTTTTGAGAGGTAATAGAGATCTCAGAATTTGAGCGGTGATAAATACTTGCTTAATCTGGCCGAATTGGATGTTTGTGGAGCACGACTTGCTCTTTTGGGTATACCAGTTAAGAACATCGTGCATCACGTCAAATCATATTTTGAGGATTCGTGGCATATCGGCTTGGTCGAAGCAATAAGCGAATCTGTATAGGTGGGTGGGCTTTAGCCCTTCGTTTCTACTCCTTTACGTCCTTAATAATGTGTATTTTTTTGTTGCCTTGCAATATTCCTAGATTAATAATGGCCGGTAGATTGTAAGTGATAAATAAAAATCATCATGTATGTTGAACACTAGGAAGAGAACACTGAATGAGTATAACTGTTAGGTGCATAATGAACGCGATTTATGTAGTAAGGCTTCGTACGCAAAGCAGATAGTTGTGATGTGACACCACAAAACTGTCAGGATGTGATTGGTAGGCTTCGTATGTGAAGAGGACAGTTGTAGTGCAGTACCAAAGAACTGTTGGATTGTGGTTTGGTACCACTGGACCATGGGATGGTCAATATGTTTGGGATCTACGGGTCCCCAATCAGAACATTGAAAGAGTATGTTGATACCACGAGAATGATAGAGTGTACGAGTAGAATTACATTGCTTTAATTATTTTTTGGCAGCATGCATGTGTTTATAGTTAAACTTTTCATGCATTTTTTTGGTCACGGACAACCTGTGCACAAGGTTTGGCTTTCTTCGAAGGATCGTTGGGGCACCGAGATTATGTTGACCTGGGAAAAAATTATGTAGAATATTCTTTAGAGCATGAGGTATTATGAGACCTGCAGTTGGGCTTGCTATCCACACTGGAATGGCACATCGCAATACGGATATTTTGAGACATTAGTTAGGGCTTGCAACCCGTACACGAAGTGGTCGTCATCTTAACAGAGATATAGTCCAAGATGGCTCATGATACCAGTGACCTTCATATAGATAGGCGGCATGCTAATGTATGTCTTATGCAAGAGCGATAAATGTTCATCTTTGTCTTATGTAGGGTCAGATACGTAGGCAATGATAATAAGTCACTTATAAGTGACATGGTTCATATGTTTCTTGCTTTACCTATGATATCAAATATAACAAGTTTGCATGCTTCATGTTTCACTATATGCCATGGATATGAACTATAAATCAATATAGTTCTAATAGTCAAATCACTTGATAAATTGTATGCTTCACATCAATAACTGTGTTGGTTTAGGCGAGTGTGTTATCTCACTCACCACTATGAGTTAATGTACTGATACCCAATTTCTCAGGTACGAAGATTTGCTCGGACGTACCGAGACATTGGAGCTTGAATTGACAACATTGAAGATGTTCGACCGATGGTGATTGCTTGAGTATAGAAGACATAATGTATGAAATAATATAATCCTTTTTGAGTAATAGTTAACATGAGTGTTGTAAATCAAGTTGACATATTCATTTGGCTATTGAGAGCCTTTGTATTCTGCTGTAATTATTAATAAATAGATTCTTTTCGTATATTTTGTGTGACTTTAATATGACTGTGTTTATTTTGCTGCAATATTGTTATTTCGAGATACATGATTAATTGTTTCTCTTCTTACCTTGTATAAGTACAATATAGACTTGTACGATATCACTCATAGTGGCTACTTTTTGGTTCTGCGAAATCGGGATGCGACATATTGGTATCAAAGCACAACTTTATTTTTTTGGACCCTCATTTGGTTTTATTTCAATTTTAAGTTACTTCAGCGATAGGAAGAACCTTGACCCTCCATGATCCTCTATTGGATGTTCCATACAATAAGTCTATATATGTCGTGATGTTATGTGTGCGTTTGTTGCTTGTGGATTTTATTGATTAGTAATGAAATCGTGTAACACCAAGAGATGATTTGTTGCATCAGTAATAAGTTAGTCTATATAGGATATGTTGTATGTAGTATACAGAAAGGATAAAAGATGTGTTGTAACAGTTGAGAGTAGTAGCATGGTATAACGGAAAAAAATATTGCATGAAATGCAATGAATGGGATCAACAAAAAACGTAAGTTGATTCGTGTTTATTGGCATGATTGTGTTTTAAACTTAGATAAATGAATCTTATGTTTATGGTCAACAGGGTACGAAATGAACGTTGGAGCAATACGAATAGACATATGGTGCTGGAAATGGCATAATTTTTTAGTGGTATATACTATACCCTCATAGTTATATTATGTGCTTTGGACCCTTTTCGTATTGATAGCATAGTAGGTCTACCCGTGGAGGATGAGATAGTATCGAGACAACGTTAGGATTTGAGTTCAAATGATTGGAAGCAGGCTTTTGTCAAATTAATTTATGTTAGATAGGGATTGAGAAAGTATAAAATGGATGATTTAGTTGAGAATGGCAAAATAAATTATATGTTGAGGCAGTGACTAAATTAGTTGAATGGATGTCCAAATTTGGAAGGTATCAAAAGTGAATTACAAGTCGGACCAATCATCGAGCGAGTTCCTCTTGCAATGATGTGGTGGTGAACCTCTCAATTTGATTATTCAGCTCACTTCGCTCGCCATATATGTGCTTCATGACTGGTTTATCTTACCTTCAGAGCATCATGATTCATTGCTGCTGTTGGGTAGGTAGTGGTGACTCTCTCTGCTGCTGGCCCACTGGTGGCCTGAACAGTCCCTTCTGAGTTGGTGCTGCACTCAAAGTTGGACGAGCATGAGCTAAGGGACACTCCCTCACCTGATGCGCCGTAGATCCACAGGACAAACACTCTCCAAGCCTCTTCCTTCTGACATCCCAGTTATGCCCTGACTTCTTGCAGTAGTTATAAGGGGAAGCCTGTTGAAATGGAGCTCTAGCTGGTGGTTACAAATCTACCCCCTTAAAAGAATTTTGTCCAAATTTTAAATATAGATATGGGCATGAAAAGTTAATAATAGAAAGATACATCTCATTTTCTTTTTCATTTTCACCTTTATCTTCCAATTCTTCTTCCTCATCAGATACCACCATATCAGAGTCCTCCTTTACATGAGGAAAATCTATATGTCAAGTTTTTCGTCAACTCTATCATCCTCTACAGTAACATTAACCACCATATAATCAATACTAGCCAAAACTCGTATATGTAAGTTAAGGTGACCACCTCATCCTCCTGGTATATATGTTAGATCTCCAATAATATGTATTTCTAGCTTTAGTTTTGTATACAACCCATAATTTTTGTGTATTAAGTCGTCGACTAGGATAACTCGTATAATACACTTGAACCATTTGACTAGCTAACACAAATGGTTTCAAACATATTTTATATCAACAAATACAAATTGTTTGTCAATTTTTTATCCTTACTTGGGTGTTGTATCGAACCAATCACATTTAAACAACATAAATTATCTCAAAAGAGTAATCCAGCTCTTCGACATCTCTAAGTACACCATAATAGTCAAATTCTGGATCGACATCGTAAACTGAACCCCTCATGCAAACTCCAGAATTCTGTATATAATTAGCCTCCTCATCAACAAATGAGTGATTGCGTCACACCCGTTCCCAGATTTGGTATTCTTGAATTTGTGATATTTAAAAAAAATTTGATAATATATTCTTGCTGTATTTTGTATGTTGGTTCATGTCTATATGTTGTACATTATATGTTTGGATTTTTGTTTATTGTAGGAGACTACCCGAGACCAATAGTGAACATATATTGGCAATTTCCATGAACCCATACTAGAATCCGTATGTAGGATGTATACCTGACCCGGTTCACTTTTGGAACCACTAAGCCTATTTTGGATGGTTAAGATTTGTTTGGAGAGTGTCATGACTTAATCCTATGGCTAACCTCATTTCTCTACTTGGTATATATATGGTTTTCTCTCCCCTCTCTCATTCTCCCTCATTTCCACTTTCTTTCTTTTTTCCTCTTCCTCCTTCCCTCAAGAGCTCCCCCTTGGCCGAACCCTAGCCCAAGACCTAGCCCTAGACATGGTTCTAGGAAGATGTTTGTTAGTCCACCAAGACAAGTACATCTTGCTCAAAGTGGTGAAGTCATAATTTTCAGATTTATATATATATATATATATATATATATATATATATATATATATATATATATATATGTAGTAATTAAAATATGTTTGATGGTAAATATTCTCCTTGATGTGCTCATTATTTTTAGTTCTTGGAGTTTTAGTTTTGGTGAATGGTTTAAAATAGATCTGAGTTTAAAATTAGGATTTTTCATGGGTTCTATAAGTTTTTCTTGGTTTTAATATATTAAAATTTATTTTTTCTAAAAATAGTAGTTCCATGTGATAGAGCATTTGATTTCGTGCAGTTTGGGCTTTTGTTTTACTGGATTTGGACTTAAAATGAAGATTTTATGAAGAAAATAAGTTTTTCGGAATTTGGAGCTTTTTTCATGGAGTTTCTATTATTTGGGGACGAAGGAGTTCTATGTGGCCAAGCTACATGTGTCCTTTCCAGCATGACACCTATCTTGTTAGGCGCATGACTGTCTCTGCATATGCGCCCCTAAGTTGAATGTATAGAACACTGAATGCATGAGATTTTTCAAAGAGCAAGTGTCCATGCGGCCAGAAGCTCATGCGACCAGAGTGCATGCGGTCAACTTGTCATTTGACTTAGAAGAGACATATGTGTCTTTTCCTTGCACATCTTTTCGTGCACACATTTTTATGCTTTTTTCTTTTCTCTGACACGCATTTATGGCATGTCACATCTGTCACTTCTCTGACCCGCATTTATGACCCATCACTTAATACTTGTTCCGAATAGTGGACTTTACCTTGAGCATGCGTCCTGCTCCATGCGGCCAGTTGCTAATGCGCCTGATTAGTGCATGCGGCCTGTCCCATGCCAGACATAGTTATGCGCCCATGCGGCCCTAGTGACCCATATACTCATTTTATTTTACTTAGTTAATGTTTCATGTAATATTTTTATTAAGTGTTATGTTCTATGTGCTGATACCAGTGCTTGCTTGTGTTGTGACTCTAAGTATAATAGACTTAGTGAACCAGACTGTGCTAACATGATTATATGTTGGATTGAACTATGTATTGACCCAATTGAGTTGGAAGTAATATTGACCCAGTACATGCTAAGTGGACTCAGATCAGTAGATTATTTACCTTTGTTTGTATGATAGAGTAGGGGACGTAGTTTTTCTCGGGAGACGATCTTCAATCCCGGTCCTTATTTGTTTTAAGGAGTGTGGATCTGCTCCAGATTGGGTCATATTTTTCTTTTTTCTCCCTTCAACATCATTAATTGGTAATTCGAGGACTTTATGTCATGCCCCAGTCCCAAAATACCGAGGGGCTAGCCACGTAGCAATGGCCAGCAGCACAACTCTAATAGGCTAACCCAATTTAATGGACCCGTTAGAGTGTACTTAAGCTGTAAAACAAATACAATGGTCTAAGATATATGTCACAGTCTAATTCTAATCTCATCCACAAAAAGTAAACATAATTCAATATGATAGACTAATTAATATAAAGAAATATAGTCCATCAACAAATCACAAACAAAAGTGTCTCGGGGAACAACCCGATAATAAGTTAATATAATAATCCAAGAGTCAAGATATAGAATAACTGGAAGCAGAGAAAACTGAGTATATAACAGAATACTCAGGAGAAATCCTCTGGCACAACCTCGTCCTCTGGTGCCAGTATTGCTCTAGCGTCAGCTCCTGTCCCGTATATCTCGGGATATTCTTCTTCTGTTGTACCTGGGGACATAATCCGGA
Source organism: Iris macrosiphon (assembly GCA_036927795.1). NCBI lineage: Eukaryota > Viridiplantae > Streptophyta > Magnoliopsida > Asparagales > Iridaceae > Iris > Iris macrosiphon. Next base: position 150,153,639 of record JAYESA010000018.1, read on the forward strand.
TCCAGGTCCTCAGGGGACATAGCAAGGTACAAGAATAACTCAAGCCAAATAAAATACAGTATATAAAAATAGATCTCAGGGTAAGCTATGTAACCAGCTATGTGAAATACAAATGAGAGCATCACTAATACTCAGGGTGAGACCACTACAAGCTCTGTGTCGGAGAGCCGGTAGTAGTAATATCACGTAATGGGCCAAGCTCTGGAACAAAGACTAAAGCACCGCAATAGTAAATATATATGTATGTAATCAGCCTATAGCCTGTGTGTCTCTCCCCACCCAATGTAATCACATGTCTCATGTCCACGACGTCTCATGTCCGTAACACGCAAGATCATGACCTCTAGCTAGTACATCGAGTCATAATAATATTTATGTATATGCAAGTCTTATGTCACGAATCCTATAGCCTATACAGAATTACCATGAATAACTCAAGAAAGATTCTGTTACATGAATAATGTTAAGTGCCCTATGGTATGACGTACTTGGTAAAGCAAGTACGAAAAATATAAGATCGTTGTATCAACTCTCTATGCGACGTTATACGACTCCGCGTACGGCGTCGACACCCGAATCTTGTTCGGACGCTAAGCAATGTCTCACGGTCCTAGGTTGAGCAGGTACATGATCACAGAAATAACTCAAGCAAATAATATTAAAGAAATTACTCAAGTTTGACAAGGTACACTTGTCTGGTTCTGTACTCCTTTAGTTGCTCCTGTTAAAGTAAAATCTTCAGGTATGCCTCCGGATGCTGAAATAAATATTACAATTGCTCTCAGAATACTTAAAATATCTAGGATTGACTACTCATAAGTCCAATTTGGACACAGGGACAGAATTGACAGTTTCTGGTCAAAGCAGAGTCCACATATGGCCCATTTCGCACCGAAAAATGTACCAAAGACAAAGTTTTCCAAATTTGTTAAACTTAGTATCTACGAGTCTAGATCGATGATATGAACCCAACAGAATGTCAAGCACTGGATTCCGATAAGCTGGTCACGAAATCGCCCGTCAAGTGGAACCATGGGGCCTACGAAACGGGATTTCGTCAATATTCTCAGAATCGAACCAAACTTGGGTCAAAAGACCAGTGTAATACTATGAATCTGATGGCGTAAGTTTTATTACGAAACGACAAGCACACACAAAATTATGATGAGTGTCAGAACGGATCGTTACGGGGCTTTTCGACGGATACACGTTGATTCAGTATTCACGCACATCCAAATCAACTTCCATAAAATTCCACACGTCTGTGTTGACGATACGCGCCTTTTGATATAATTTGCACACGACGAATTCGCCTCGTTTAGTGGAACGGACCCCGTTTCAGAAAATTTTAGTTTTTAGAAAACCAAGTTTTTGGTCAACTTCATCCACTAATAAATCACAGCATACAATAAATCAAATTAACTATTTAAAGGAATTAAATCTCAGTTATATTATCTAATTTACTGTTCAAGTGAAATTTAAAAATATTAACTAGGTTAGAAGAAAAATGGCCATGAACATGGGTGTTTGGGACAATTTTCTAAACTTTTATTTGGGTCATTTTTTTTTCTGTTTTGCGTCGCGAATTGTGACCGACCCAGGACATAATACCCCGAACTAATTATACAGGGTTCAAGAGGGTCATGTGTTCTTCGCATAGGATTTGACAGATCGATATTTGAATTTTTGTGCAGGAAGATACGACAGTGGGAAGTAGCATACCTCGTTACTACTGTTAGCTCAGAATTGGACGACTGTGCGGCGGCTACTTTGCGGTGTTGGTGCACGGCGGTCCGGCGTCGTCGTCGGTGGTGGCTCATCGGGAATGAGAGAGAGTTTGATGGTGAATGAGGGGGTTGGTCTGGGGGGTTTATAGGAGGTCGGAATGGGCGGTTATGGGGAGGGGAAGGGAGGTGGTCGGCCGTTGGTGGGGGGAAGGGGAAGGGAGGAGTCGGGAGCGATTTCAGAAGTTGAAAGGGGGCGGGTCGGGTTCGGGTCTGCGGGTTCGGGTTCGGGTTCGGGTAGAATTCGGTTCAGTAGGGTTGGTTTGGTCTAGTTTGGATCGATTTAGGTTGGTTTGAGTTGGTTTGGGTTGAGTTGGTTCTGTCTGGGTTGGGTTTAATTAAAAAATGCATTTAGCTATCAAAAAATTAGTTTTAGAGCCCAATAAATTCCAAAAAATTACACAATATCCTATTATTAATTATACCCCCAAAAATATAATTTTTGCATAATTCTAATAATTAATTTAATACACAAAAATATAAATTCATGAAGAACATTTATTATAATTAACCAAAAATAATGAAAATATTCCACAATAATAATTAATAAATTTTAAAATTAAATTTTAAAAATTAGGGTGTTTACACTTTACAATTAAGGCTCCCAATTAGTTGATTGATTGATAATTTGTGTACTTGATTTGAGGAGATTCAACGCGATCAAGTGATTTAATGTGATAATGAGATTCAAGTGACTGATTTATAGGCCTGACTACCTATATCCGAGTTGAAACTCTCTTTCGTACCAAGTGTGCCACATGATTTTGCTTGTGCACCGAAGTGCGCCAAACATTGCTAGATGTAATATGACTATCTGATCGACTGGTAGGCCTGATATCCTGACTCGTCTGCTTGTATCCGTGCTGATACATTTACTACTTGTTATGCGTACCTACGTGCTATGTATTACATGTGCACTGAGGTGCGACATATCTTGCTACGTGCTATGTGTTATATGTTTTACTATTCTACGCTACATATGATAATTATGATTTCTCCAGCACGGATCTCGTAGTTAGTCGGTGATCATAGCTTGGTTAGGTTGCTTGCTTGATTTGTTGAATTACGCTTGGAGGAATCCAGATTTGTCTCTCGAGCAACAATATGGATTCTTACCTAGCGTACACGTACTACAGTAAATCATCTAAGGAGGATGATAGTGTAACCACGGCACAAGATTCTATACAACCGTAAGGTTAATTAGGTAACTTAAACTGGTAGAAGCATTGGGAGAGAATGGAATCTCAAGATCATGCGTGGTAGCTACTGGTAGGACATATGTCCTAGGACATCATGTTGGTCCCCAACGGATACTGTATATCATCGACAGTAGAAGAGTGCAGTATTTGGCTATATTATATATTATTACGTGATTACTTGGGCGGTGGCCTTACGAGGGACCGGTGCTTACATACTATGTGCTATGCGTTTATTGGCTCGGCCAGCCCACCTCATCATCAGCATGATATGAGGATTCCAGTATTTTATCATTCTTCTGGGATAACCCAGATATCACATAGCAAGTCGTAGAACTGATTGACCGTTATAACTTGACTCTTTGTGCATGTGCTGGTAGTCTAGGGACATGAACTATTATGGTGTGACGGTTCAACCCTTGTCCTTGTTTGGTTGTAGGGTTGCGCCAATGTATCACAAAAGGTCATGTACCAAAGCTGCATATTATACCTATATCTTAGCTTGTATTGTGGTATATGTGTTCTGGATTATATTGATGTGTTGTATCTTCGTCGTGTTCATAATTGGTGAGTCGTACCCTGTCTCGGCATAGTGCGGTACCTCTTATCCTTATTTGGTTGTAGATGTCACATACTGCTTCAATGAAAGGTCATACACTTGCAGTTGTGGCACGGATTCCTATTTTATGTACTTTATTGATTTTGCTTCTTTCACTTATGCTCCTTTGTGGTACTTGCTCTCGGGGCCTGATCCTGCTGGTTTTGTCTGGCTAGGTTTAGTAGCAGAGCCCTAGGATCCTGTCTTGCATCCGATCGATGGCGCACACCAGGAGGATGTCTGCCGAGGAACTTGAGTGTGTTTCTTCTCCCCCACTATGAGTATCATTTTGTATTATCTTTTGGCGTTTAGCCGATGACACTTGTTAGCTAGTTTATCTGGACATTAGTTCCTTTACATGATTGTATATTATTCAGACTGTGGCTGACTTACAATTATTTACTCTTGACAATGTACTAGTTTATCATTCTGTATAACTGGTTTCATGATCATTCTAATAGAGCATCAGGTACGCCTAACTGCTTTATCTTACATGTTCATTCTTATTGTTTCTTGACTGATGATTGAGACATAGATGTTCTTGACCCTAGGTGACTTGATTTTAGTATGCACCCCCTTGTCTCTAGACCAACTTAGTACATTGTGGGTTACTTTGGTATTCTGTAATGTATGGTTGGCTGAGTCATGCTCTCGCTCTCCAGTATTCTGGTTCTGGGGCGTGACAAATTGATAGGCTTATTAGTAGTTCTAAATTTGAAGCCATTGATGGTGTATCCATCCGAATACTTTGCCCTCTTGCTTGGTACGATAGCTAGTGCTCGAAGTCCTTCATTCTGTAACTGTGTATCAGGATAAAAAATCTTAAACATAACGTATCATATAGACATTAGACAAAGCTTGGTCCAATTGCTAAATTTAGAATGCTTAATATTTAGGATCCTTACATAATTATGGAATCATGACAAAAATTTTCTGTCAACCTCTAGCAAGATCATCATCATCAATATTAGATCTCTCTATTTCCACCTTAGCTCTAAAAGTACTGTAAAAATAAGGAAAAAAGTTAGAGCACTTCTTTCCAAGTATAAACAAAATTAAAATATATAGCAAAGTTGTCTCTTACTTCTCAATATCTTACATCTCCTTATACCACTATTTAACAATATATACAGCTGAACTGCTTCAAACTCATCGTCTTCCAGCCGCCGTACTTTAGTAACACTTGTAGGCTTGCTCCCCCCCCCCTACATTGAAGATAGTGCGATTCCACTATTCGGTGCATTAACCCTACCTTCATCATTCCTTGGGGCTCTATTCCGATTTTATCTGACATGAGTATCAAAGTTGATGGAGTAGAAGTTTGAAACCTCCTAAATGATATATGCATCGCTTATCGAAGCTTCAACACGAGCCTTATTATCCATCTTCTTCTTTAGGTGAGGAATATATCTATAAATAATATATTGAATATTAGTATTATTTGAATAAATTTTTTTACTAGTACTAGCTTATCAATTTATACCTCTCAAATGGATACATCCATCGATAATGGACGAGAGCACTAATACGTGCTTCGTATGCAAGAAGAATCGGTAAATGCAGCATACTATCAAAAACTCCAGGAGGAAACACCCTTTATAACTTATACAATGTCAATACAATCTTCTTTTCAAGTTCCATCATATGTTGCTTTGTCAACTTACTCGAACACAAATATCTAAAGAATATAGATAACTCGACCAGCGGAGTCCATTTGCAAACAAAATAACTCACAACTAAATAAAATTGAAATTAAAACCTGACGCAGTACTCAGAGTACTCCAATAGACCCAAATTGAATTAAAGAAAACTAAACTCCAAGAGCCATGGCTCGACTAATCTGGAACTCGACTAAATTCTAGAAGAGCTGGAAGTTTGCAATCGCTTGAAACAACTCACCTGGAAATTAGCCATGAGGCTGGTGCAGAATGACATCAAAATCCTCATGACAGTGTGCAGTGTATAATGTGTGGTCATGGCCTTGCTATCCACAAGTACTACCATATGACCAAGCAAGTGTGTGCCAACAAAAGAGAGAGAGAGAGAGAGAGAGAGAGAGAGAAAAAGAATAGGCTTATATACACTGCCTCTGCCTTTGAATTATATATCATTCTAATTCGTGTTGTTGAATGTTTGATGCAACAGACTCAAGTGAAACAAACCAAACAACTAAATCTGCCAACATGGAATTCTTTGAGTACTAAAACTGAAACTTAAAACCAGCTACATAAAACAAGTAATGTAAGTTGGGCTTTAACTAGGCCAATTCCTATCAACCTAACCAAGCATAGGCCTACCAGGAAAAGTATAACCTCAAACTTGTGCAAATTTTAAATTTAGCCTTTAGGTATTATGTTGAGCAAAATATTGGACAACATCTTGACAGTTCTGACCCATGTAAACTTCCCAGGCTCCCCTAAATGCCTTCTCTAAGTAAACAATTTCCAAGTGAGCTTCATGTGCACTAGCAAAGTTAATTGGTGTTCTTATTGTCCATCAAAAAAAACAAAATTGAATACCAAGTGTTTGTTTCAAAGGATAATTCCTTTGAATCATACTGAGAAGAGTAAGAACTAAGAAATATTAATGCTTTTCCAATTTGCAGATGCAACAACATGAAAAAGAAGAAGAAGCTTTTAATCATAAAATTTTGAGTGTATTTTAGAGTGTCCATCTTGTATCCTCATATAGTTTTTTTCTTTCTATCCCTTCCCCTCTACTCAAAAGCCAAAATGTGACATACACATAATTTAGGGTTAGGGTTTACCCAAGTCGACGGAGCAATGGAGGCATTGGTGCACATAACATAGCGATGGAGGTGTCGGTGGTCGATTGCGGAGCGGTGGATTCGTCGGAAAGGGAGAAAACTTTTGGTTTATAAAAAATTTGGAATGAGAAAAAAGAGGGTTGTACGTAATTTTAAGTTCCGTAGCAACGAAACAGATCCGTCGCTAGTCCGTCGCTACCAAACTACGAACACTTCAGCGACGGACTACCGATGAAAATACGAATATGTGTTTCATATAAATATTTTCTTCGCTAGTGATCAGTCGTCTTTCCGTCGTTACCTCAACGACAGATTGTGTTCCGTCGCTGCATTCAGTCACTATTTTACAGTATTATATAGTGGATGCGAGACTATTTTTCTAGAGTCGAAGACTAAAAATTCCAACACAACCACAGGCCGGGAAGTCCCGCCAAACCAATAGCGCACTAGGGCAAATCGATTAAATTCATGACGATATATAATGGAAATAATCTATCCCAATTCACAGTAAAATAATAATTTTTATACAAAATCTCGAATCTACTAAATACGAGAATGCCATACTATACATACCCAAAGGATAAGAATATTACGAAAAATAATAATATTTAATATTAACAAAAGAAATGATTGAATAAATGAAAAATATTTATATTTACGTACTGTATAAACAAAGTAGAAGATTTCAACACATGCATGTTCTCGTTGTTTAGTTGCAATATTCTAAATATTGGAGCATTGGTGATGGTTCAGGCTTTTTATTCTAATAACATCATGTTGGCTGTGTATTCACTTGTGAGCAAAAGTTTAACTTATTTTATTTTATTTTAGTCCCACATCGGTTGGACCCCTTCTTCCTTGTTTGTATATATTAGTTCTTCTTCATTGCTCTCTTAAGATGTTGTGTGGGGAATCCCTTGGGCCACACACGTGCATCGCCGTCGCCACTCGGTTCGGTTCGGCGCACGTAACGGGTGTGGTTACGTGCACCGAATGCCGATCCAATTTACTCTTCGGATTTGGGCTGTAATCCAAAATATCTTTTTGTTCCTCCTTGTTTTGAATCGGTTTTAAACTCTTTGGAGATTTGAACGTTGGACATTTATTGTTCCATAAGTCCAGGTTCATTTGGCACATGTAACAGTTCATATGACAGATTTTTTTTCACGTTTTTCTTATGTTATTGCTCTTTAATGGTCAGTTTATGAGCCATTTAATTTCTTGTCCGTTGGTTGTGTCTAGGGATTGCCTTTATATTGCAGTCTTCTTCTCCTTCATTTTTTACAGATTTATTCCTCTACATGAAACATACTTATCTGCTTCTTCTCTCCAACAATATTCTCTCCTCTAAATCCTTGCTCTGGGCAGAGCTAAGTTCGGTCTCTCTCTCCGAGTTGTGTGCGACGAAGAGAAGCCGGTAGTCAGAAGTTTTTACTACTAGGAGCTTCCGAGAAACGTATGCACATAGACCTTACATTAACTCTTATTGAAAACACGTGTGCTCTGATACCACGTGTTAGGCGCGTCGTGGAAGCGTTTTGCCAACCCATCTGAGATGACCAACCAATCTACAAACACCAAGCACAGATGAAGACAAGTATATGGCGGTGACTATGTCACATAGACAAATCCTAACCTTTATAACTCAGATGAAATTACAAGATTGCAAAAACTAATGTTGAAACCCTTTGTCATAATAGGTTCAACCCCCTCACCACACTCAAGAAGAAAATAGAAGATTATAATTGAAATCACTCACCAACCCGTAGTAATCTCCCTAACCGAAGTTGACGACTCCTCGATTAGATCTCCTTCTTCCTTTTGTCTTGGATGGCGAAGTCCTAAGAGCAAAGCACGGACTTTCTCTTAGATTTTCTTTGGACGAGCACCCCGAATCTCCAACTTGTGCTTATTCTTTGTGCCTTCATCCTCCTCCCTATTTATAGGATGAGAAACCTATTTTAGGTCATAATAGGATTTCCTAAATAGGAAACCCTAAAATAATAATCCTATTACACCTAAAATAGCCCAACACCATTATGGACATCCAAATATGGGAGATTAAATATTTGATACAAATTTGAAATCTAATCAAATCTTATATTTATTGTAGATTTTTAAATTATATCAAATCAAATCTTTGACCATATTTGGGCTCCAAAATTTATCAAATCCAGACTGGACCCTAACAATCTTCCCCTCCAGTCTGATGAGAGGGTGTTGACCCCATGGCTCCTCAACTGGACTCCATGCCTGTCATTTCGCGACGGAAATCCTGCTCCCCTATGCCACTAATCTCCGATCCCCTAAGTTATTTTGCATCTTATGTCGTCTCCAGCTCCTCGACCGTCATGTCGACGCTAGCTGCCATGCGTAGCATCTCCTGTACTATTGGGATCCTGCCGATATCGATGACACGGCCAAGACCGAAGTCCCTGACGATCAACCTCACCGTGAGTCTTGGTTGCATGTCCCTGACTTCCATCTTCCACCGGAACGTGTTAACGTTCCGACGAGCTTATTCACCCTTGGCTGGCCCAACCAAGCGGACAGTACGATTCTTCCGAGATTCGAACTCCTGAATCTGCCCACCTTCGTGTCCGAACCTGAAGCTCTCCCATAGACATGCGTCCTCGAGCAGAACATCACGTATTGTGCATGTCGTCGATGACCCACAGCTTTCCCTGAACTATGTGAATGATAATGCTCCTGTCTCAGATTGAGTTTGCTGCAAACCTTGATCTCCTCCATGGCCTCGAACTACTGAAACCAATGTCGCTCCGTAAAGTTTTGGCAAAATAGGACCCGTGAAGCAACCCCCACCTAGAGACCGATCAGCTGTCATGGGACCGACAGACTAACCCTCAATATTTGACTCATCACCATGTGTCGCTTTGTCTCGACGAACTGATCCTCTGTATCCCTCAAAGTATCTCGAAGCCCCTCCGAGACAAGTTTTCGATGATCCACCTCATGTCGAATACCCCTCGAGCCTCCATCCGGTGTTTGTGGCCTGCCTGTACACCTAAGTGGCTTGATCCTGTACATGCCACAATATAAATTTTCTCGAACCAACTGTTGGGAACCCTTCGTAAGCATCCAATCTTTGTCCCCAAACAAACTGCGACAGTCATCATCCGCCAGCCTTCCTACCGAAATCAAGTTGTTGCACAAACTCGGTACATGTCGCACATTCTTGAGAATGAGCTTCTCACCAAGCTCCGTTGTCAAGTGTACATCACCGATGCCTACAACTGCAGCCGTTCCCTTGTTGCCCATCTTCACACGTCCAAACCTGCCACCGCGGTATGACGTGAAGATCCTTCTATATGGAGTGGCGTGATACGACGCCCACGTGTCCATGATCCAGTCGTCATCATGACACATGCCACAAGGTTCCTCTGCGTCGGTTGCTGCGATGATGAGATCTCCTATAGCTGTGAGATCCTCCTGATTATCTTTGCCTTTGGCCTTCTTAGCTTTGAGCTTCATGCAGTTTCTCTTGATATGACCCATTTCGCCACAATGATAGCAGCCCTCCTTGCGGTCCACAATCGCAAGATCCCGAGAACTCCCTCATGTCCTCGCCTGTGAGTTGGGTCTTCCCTTCCCGTAGGAAGCCAACAGAGCAGACTCCTGCGACGATTCTACTTGCTTATGCCGGATCTCCTCGTTCAACAAGCTGCTTTTGACTGTCTCCGTCGTGACAACTCCATCAGAAGCGGAGTTGCTCACTGACACCACCAACGTCTCCCAGCTTTTTGACAGAGAACTCAAAAGCAGAAGGGCCTAAAGCTCATCCTCAATCACCATCTTCATCGCAGACAGCTGATTGATGATGCCTTGAACCTCGTTCAAATGTTGTGCCACCGGTGCACCCTCCGTGTATTTCGAGTTGACGAGTTGGCAAATCAGAAATGCCTTGTTGTCAGCCGTCTTCCTTTCGTACAACGAATGCAGCTTCTCCCACAATGCTTTTACAGAACTCTCCATGGACACGTGGTGAAACACCGAGTCATCCAGCCATTGGCGGATGAATCCAACAGCCTTCCGATCCAGTCATTTCCAGTCATCAGCATATTTGTCCGTCGGCTTTGCTGTCGCCCTCCAACGGACCATGTAAGTCCTTGCACCAGAGTAGATCCTCCATCCTTTGCTTCTAAATTACCCAATTTCCCCCTGTGAGGGTAATCATACGAGTGTTCATCTGCTCCGTAGACATAGTTGCACCTTCCCTCTCGAGAAGAACCTGGCTCTGATACCACGTGTTGAAAATACGTGCGCTCTGATACCACGTGTTAGGCGCGTCGAGGAAGCGTTTTGCCAATCCACCTGAGATGACCAACCAATCTACGAACACCAAGTACAGATGAAGACAAGTATATGGCAGTGACTATGTCACCTAGACAAATCACAACATTTATAACTCAGATGAAATTACATGATTGCAAAAACTAATGTTGAAACCCTTTGCCCTAATAGGTTTAACCCTCTCACCACACTCAAGAAGAAAAACAGAAGAATACAATTGAAATCACTCACCAACCCGTAGCAATCTCCCTAACCGAAGTTGACGACTCCTCGATTAGATCTCCTTCTTCCTTCTGTCTTGGATGGCGAAGTCCTAAGAGCAAAGCACAAACTTTCTCTTAGATTTTCTGTGGACGAGCACCCCGAATCTCCAACTTGTGCTTATTCCTTGTGCCTCTATCCTCCTCCCTATTTATAGGATGTGAAACCTATTTTAGGTCATAACATGATTTTCTAAATAGGAAACCCTAAAATAATAATCCTATTACACCTAAAATAGTCCAACACCAATTATGGACGTCCAAATATGGCAGATTAAATACTTGATACAAATTTGAAATCTAATCAAATCTTACATTTATTGTAGATTTTCAAATTATATTAAATCAAATCTTTGACCATATTTGGGCTCCAAAATTTATCAAATCCAGACTGGACCCCAACAACTCTTAGGACAGTACTTTGTGCACGATTTCCTCGAAAGTCGATAACATTAACTATTTTAATTTTTTATTGTTTACATATTTCTAAACTGAGAGAAAAGATTCACATCAATATTATTCTCAACCCACAAATTGGGCACTCCCAATGCTACCAGAAAACAAATTACAGCCACAAATTTTCAGAGAAGAAAGACTTGGTGCAAGTCTTCTCCTGAGGGCTGGCTTCGTAGTACTTTTCCAAAGCAAGAAATTAATTTACATGCATTATTGCAGACTTCAAGTAGTCCATCCGAAAGTGAGACGAAGGCCTGGACTAGCCACATGAATCAGTTTCCTCTGGGTAATATATATACCTCTTAATATGCTATTATTTATCCTAGCAAATATTGTTTGTAGACTTTTAGGAGCTCAGGGTCATCTGGGTTAGTGTGGGATGATGGGAAGAAGCTTGGCATCCTAAAAAAAGGCTGTAGTAGAGGTAATAGAAATAGTATGTTACTTATAAAAATTTATATAGTCCCCTCTTGTATATTGATTTACAATTTTTAGAGGATTTTTTTTAGAATTTTATTTATTTAGTTAATCGAAGCATGGTGGAAACATGAAAAAAGGTTTTAGTACTCACGGATACGTGTTCTTAGAGAGAACCAAATGGAATGTTCACCCTTAATGACACCCGTCATAGGTATTGGATTAGTTGAGGCAATCGGAGAGTTGAAATCTTTAGGAGTGAAAAGTATTATGCTTCCTGGAGATAGCGCTGCATGCAGCAGCTATCAAGATGGAGCTAATTTTGGTTGTTTTTTGATCCGACTTCTTTTGAGACGTTTCTTTATGTCCTAAAATGTCATCCGTGACCATGACCTCTTGCAGATCATGCTACGTCTGTGGGGTGTCCTAAGCAAAGAGGATAATCCAAGTTCAAAGTCTTGTCTGATACTTACTCTTGGGTCCGTCTTGGAACCTATGCATGCCAGCAGGCATAGTTGCTGCAGTGCTATTCACTCCTAAAGATTTCAACTCTCTGATTGCTTCAGCTACTCCAGTACGTACGACACGTGTCATTAAGGGTGAACATTCCAATTGGTTCCTTTTCTAAGAACATGTATCCATGAGTAGTAACACATTTCTTCATGCTTCCCATGCTTGGAGCTAAATAAAATTCCGAAATGATTAAAAATTCCTCTAAAAAATGTAAATCAATATACAAGAGGGGACTATATAAATTTTTATAAGTAACATACTATTTCTGTTACCTCTACCATATAAAAATATAAATCAATCCGCAGAGGGAGAGCTTCTCGTTTGCCCGGCCAACTTCACCTCTTGCTTGGAGGGGTTGGATCCATCCTCCTGAGCTGTCATCAGTATCCACAGCACTGGAGTGGATAATCAGACTCCTTCCTCCCAAGCTGTCATCATATTCCACCTTCTGGCGGATCGTGGATTAGACTTCTCCCCTCCTAGCGAGGAGACTCAACTGCAGTTGTCCGAGAAGTAGGTAGTGGATGTCGCAAAGTATATGAGGGCTAAGAACTATCACTGAGTCGCTCCTCAACAACTCATGATCTCAGGCCATTCTCTTTCCGATCAAAATCAGTCAAACTCAGGTCCTATGTTACAGGTCTTTAGTTTGTTTCTTTTCACTGTCGGATGAACTATTACGCCTTTCTGCTGGCCTTTAGTGTCTTGTAATCTGTCTGCTTTTATTCAATACAAATTGTTTAAAAAAATAAAAAATATATTACCTTTACTACAGCCCTTAGTTTACTCAACGTTAGCAGGATGTCCTATGTTGGCTGGAAGGGATCGTTCACACAGATGTGTGTTTGTGAGAGGAGACAGCAAGCTTGCGTTGATGGCAAAGGAGAACACAAAGACGAAGAAGTTGGAGCAGGTTATTGGCTCCATGAAGGCGCATGAAGAGCGAATGCGCGCATATGCACCACGACAAGGTCAGATCATGCTACTGAAATCTGACCAAAAGTCGTCACAAGAGGTGGCGGAGAGCTCGAACGCCGGAGGGCGTGGGCGTGGCAAAGGTCGTGGTCGCGGGAGGGGCCGCGGCAGAGGCGGGCGTGACAATGACAAGCCCGTTCGCGACAAGTCGAAGTCCAAGTGCTTCAAGTGTGGTGACTTCGGGCACTTCGCTGCCGAATGCCACAGCAAGCCGGAGCCAGAAGCTAACCTAGCCAAGGTTAACTTCAAGGATGATCAAGACACACTTCTGGTGGCATCTCACGTGGAGAAGTCCTGCCAGATGACGCGTGGGACTGGAAGCATCCCCAGGCATGGTGTAGAAGACGTTGTCAGATCCGAGGAGCTTTGGTACCTGGACAACGGTGCTAGCAACCACATGACCGGAGAAAGAACCAACTTCTTGGAGTTTGAAGAGAAGGACCTCGGCGGTGTAAGATTCGGCGACGGCTCGGAGATCAGCATTAAGGGCATTGGTAATATTCTTCTGCAATGCAAGACAGGAGAGCACAAGCTACTTGAGGGTGTCTACTACCTCCCTGAGCTAGAGAGTAACATAATCAGCTTGGGGCAATTGGACAAGCAAGGGTGGCAGATCGTCATAGGAGGTAATCAGTTAAAGCTTTACGACAGGGACAACACCCTTGTTGCAAGGGTGAGGCGAACTGAAAACTGCTTGTACAAGCTTGCCTTGAGAGTGTGCTCGCCTGTGTGTTTGTCAATGAAGACACAAGATGTGGCATGGATCTGGCACGTGCGCATGGGCCACCTCAACTTCCATGCACTGCGGACCATGTGCACAAAGAAGATGGTCGAGGGGATGCCGATGATAGAGCACTTGAACAAGGTTTGCAACGGGTGCCAAACCACAAAGATGACACGACAGCCATTTCCCGACAAGGCAGAGTTCAGAGCGAAGTCGCCACTGCAGCTGGTGCATGCGGATGTCTGTGGTCCCATTACTCCAACGACACCAGCAGGTAACAAATTTATTCTGCTCATAGTTGATGACTACAGCAGAATCATGTGGGCGTATCTACTAACGTTGAAGAGCGAGGTCTTCAACACTTTTCGGCGATTCAAGGTGGCGGTGGAAGCTGAATCAGGTCACAAGCTGAAAGGGCTCAGAACTGACAATGGCGGCGAGTTCACTTCACGAGAATTTAACAAGTATTGCGAGGAAGAGGGCATTCGACGCTACCTCACAGCCCCGTATTCACCGCAGCAGAATGGAGTTGTGGAACGCCGCAACCGAACCATGTTGGCGACAGCACGAAGTCTGCTGCATTCTCGAGGTATGCCCGCTTGGTTCTGGGGTGAAGCTATTCGACATGCTATGTATTTACTGAACAGGTCTCCGACGAAAGCTCTAGACGGCGTGACACCATACGAAGCATGGACAGGAAGGAAGCCGAACCTGCATCACCTGCGCATATTTGGCTGCTTAGCGCATGTCAAGGTGCTTCGTAATCACCAAAGAAAGCTGGAGGACAGGAGCACTATCATGGTGTACCTTGGAGTCGAGCCTGGCACCAAGGGACATCGTCTCTATGATCCCATGACCCAGTCTGTACGTGTCAGCCGTGACGTTGTGTTTAGAGAAGATGAACAGCACGACTGGAGCACTGAAGCAAACCAACTTGGGGTCGTCCCTGTCACTTTCACCGTTCAATACAATGAGGAGCATGTACCACTATCTCCAGCGACGATGCCGAGTTCTCCAAGTACACCACGCACGCCACCAGATGGAGTTGGTCCAACAACATCTGAATCTGAGACCTCAAGGTTTAATGTGCCTGTAGTGAGACAGGCTTCTGGAGCAAGTGATGCAACCCCGCCAACCGGAGAAGCTTCAGACCCCAACGTCGACGGGAGTGGACCACATAGATATCGTGACTTGTTTGATATCTATGACAACACAAGTGAGCTTCATATGTGTAAGCTACTCAACGATGAACCCCAAAGCTATGACACAGCTGCACGTGATCTCAACTGGAAGCGGGCTATGGAGGTTGAGCTTGAAGCCATCCAGAAGAACAAGACGTGGAGTCTTGTAAATCTGCCGAAGGGTGCGCAAGCCATAGGGCTGAAATGGGTGTACAAGCTCAAGAAGGATCCAAATGGCGACGTCATAAAATACAAGGCTCGGCTGGTTGCAAAGGGTTATGTTCAATGCCAAGGCATCGACGTCGATGAGGTGTTTGCACCGGTGGCTAGGCTGGAAACTATCCGGCTCATTCTCGCACTAGCATGTCAGCGAGGTTGGCGTGTGCACCACATGGACGTCAAATCCGCATTCCTGAACGACGAGCTCAAGGAGGATGTCTACGTTGCGCAGCCAACTGGGTTCGTCGTGAAGGGTCACGAGGACAAAGTATACAAGCTTTATAAAGCCTTGTATGGTCTACGCCAGGCGCCACGAGCATGGAACTCAAGGCTTGATGCATACTTGTTGTCACTTGGTTTCAGCAGATGTCCACAAGAGCATGCCATGTACATGCGCTGTCAGGAGAACGAAGTGCTGCTTGTTGGAGTCTATGTTGACGACCTTATCATCACCGGTTCAAATCTTAGACACGTGGAGGAGTTCAAGCAGCAGATGAAAGATGAGTTTGAGATGAGTGATCTTGGCGACCTTAGCTACTACCTTGGCATAGAGGTGCAGCAAGGTGTCAATAAAGTCAAGCTGAAGCAAACGGCCTACGCCAAGAAGATCCTCGAGCAGACCGGTTTGTTGGAGTGCAATGCAAGCAAAACACCCATGGAAGCAAAACTGAAACTCACCAAGTCTGATACAAGCCCAAAGGTGGATGCAACACACTATCGGAGTATCGTTGGAAGTCTTCGATACTTGACGCACACCCGGCCCGACATCGCATACTCCGTTGGCGTGGTGAGTCGCTTCATGGAGGCACCGACGCAGACTCATTACGCTGCAATCAAGCAGATACTGCGATATGTGAAGGGCACACTACATTATGGCCTTGAGTTTGTTAGAGGACAAGTAGAGGAGCAGCTTCAAGGCTACTGTGATAGCGACTTGGCCGGAGATTTGGACGATCGCAAGAGTACCACTGGGATCATCTTCTACTTCTGTAAATGTCCGATCACTTGGACGTCACAGAAACAGAAGACAGTGGCATTATCTTCATGTGAGGCGGAGTATATGGCGGCGTCGGCAGCAGCTTGTCAAGCTATTTGGCTGAATCGCATGGTGGAGATGATGACAGGGAGTGAAAATTGTTCAGCAAAGCTACTGGTGGATAACAAGTCTGCAATTGCATTGGTGAAGAATCCTGTCTTTCACGATAGAAGCAAGCATATAGATGCACGCTATCATTTTATCAGGGAATGTGTCGAGAAGGGATAGATTGATGTGGAGTACGTGAGCAGCAAAGAGCAAACTGCAGACATCCTGACAAAGGCTCTGAACCGATCCATGTTTGAAGAGCATCGTAGGAACATTGGAGTCAAGGACCTCTCAGAGTGAAGTCTAGATTAGGGGGGAGCATGTTAATAATAATCATGACTTGGTATGTGGCTCTCCTTGCATTGTGCATATTGCTTGAAGTGGCAACCTTGAGAATAGGTCCACAAGCATGCATAGATCCTAAATTGTAGCCAACTTGAGCATGACTTTAGGCATTTTAGTTTGTTTTCTTTCATGTATTTAAGAAGCCTTGTAGTAACTCTTTGTGAAGCAATTCTAAGAATCATCAATTCTAAAAAGCTCCCTGTGTTCTCCTTTCTTCATAGAGAGTGTTAAAGTTTCTTTGTGTTCTCCTTTGCCATCAACGCAAGCTTACTGTCTCCTCTCACAAACACACATCTGTGTGAACGATCCCTTCCAGCTCGCCTCCAGCCTCGTCGTGGGATCGATGGAAGGGATCCGGGCAGAGATTCATCGACATTTTCAAGAAATCTAAGAGCACAAAACTATTTTTGGTTGTTCTTGTAATAGATTGCCTCGATAACCTGATTATATACTTATTAGTGATGTCCTAATTAAGTTTCCTCGTATCTTCCTAGTAGTTTTCTCTTTTGAACAAGCTAATCTTCAGGTGGAATTTGGTTAATTGTCATGAGTTCACGCTCAGGGAACATTACATTTAGGAATATTATATCATTGCTAGCATACTTTTTCTCGCAAGTCATTTTGATTTCAAACTTGTGAGATATGAACTCTATAGACCTTGTAAATAATTGTTGTTAGTCTCGGGGTTTAATCAAAAGATAAAGGAAAGGACCTCAAACAGAACTTCAGGCAAACTTTACAGTCTGCCCTCAATTTGATCTAGAAGTTGTACTCGAGACACAGAGACTTCAGCAAACAAGTTTGCCCTCTGATGAACTCGATTACAACGAACAACTATATATATCCCATATATATATTATTATAACTTGCAAATGAATACAATAATCAGAAAATAATTTCTTTTCTTTCTTACAATCGCAGTTGCAGATGGACATAACGAGCTATAATTAGAAGAGAAGAGAAATGAGAAGATGGATCTCTGCTTCCTTGGGTGATAAATATTATCATTGCTCAAAGCAAGATTCGTCCCACACGATCTGCTCTCAGGAACCAGCAAGTTCTCGAAAAATTTCTGAAAAATTTGCGTCATCTCCTTCCTTGACTCGCACGAACTCGTGGACTCCAAAGGCGCAGCAGCCGAACCTCTTTTCGTCACTCTTCCTTTTCTGAAGTAAGTTTTAAAATGGGGCTACGAAGAGAGTATTTATAGAGGAACATGGCCGCCTACTGTTATTGGAAAGATAGGAACGAATTTAATTCAAATCCCACAAAAATGGATCTGAATTAAAGACTTAATCTTTCCATAACAGACTTTATCTCGTAACATGTTGTCCGCGCACAACAACGCAGCAACGCAACGGCCCAGCGCACAGTCGCGCATGGCAACGCATAGCAGCGCATTGACTGCGCATCCGTCCGCGCAGCTCCCGCTTAGCACCCGTCTCATGCGCTCGTGCATGAACCCACACTAGCAATAGTACATGCAACTCGGACATAAAACGAGCGCAACTAATTCGCACAAGCGCCATGCGCCGATACTGACATGCTAAGTGCAAAGTGCGCCAACAAAGTACTACTTTGCACCCGAGTCCAAGTCGCTAAGCCCCTTTGGGGCTTAACTCCTAAGAGAATTTTTCCAAGAGAGTGACAAAAAGCATAAATGCTTTCATTGAGGAGTTAATCATTTTTTCTCCTAGAAAAATACCCCCACATGACACCCATGTGCCCCACCACACCCCATGTGCATACCTCAGCACAGACAAAGCATTATATTGAGATACTCACTTGGTGGTGTAGCCAATGTGGGACTATCTTTACTAGTCCAAAGGAAAAAATACTAACAATCCCCCCATATCTCAATATATCGATTGAGCGTTCCGCACAGTGACTGTCCATCATGAATTAAGATAGATGTCACTTTGACTTGAATCTTCCCACATGGGTCAAATCATAATATGATACAAGAATGGACTAAGCCTTGAATTCTGCACCATAGTTGCAATTTTTTTCACTCACACAATGACATCAGATGTGATTCCGGTTGTACAATAAAGGCCATGTGCACGTCTAGTTTTGGTGTATGTATATTGGGCGTCTACAAACTTACCCTCAAGAGACGACCTATATCTTTTCATACATTCTATGTGAGTTCTTTTAAAGATTCATGGCATGAGCCTTGCGCTTCCTTGCGGTGCTACGCCGCTATGAGATGGCCTAAATCCTAGGCTCCACCTTATTGTGGTGTCATCCACTGTAGCATGAGGTCCCAACCTCTTTGTAGTGCCAAACTATCCAGCATGAAGCCTTGCAGTTTCTTGCGGTGTTACGCCGCTGTGACATAGCTCGCATAGCCGAGGATTTGTATCTTTTACCTCTTGTTGGTGTCACACCACTGTAACATGAGGTCACCGGCCTCTTTGTAGTGCTGCTTACCACTCTTCATTCTACAATCTTAGGCTACCTGCCTATGTGCGGTGCTACGATGATGTGACATGGCTCGCGAAGCTGAGGCATTACCCTATCGAGGAACCTCATCGTGGTGTCACCCATTGTAGCATGGAGTCCTTACGCTTCTTTGTAGTGTTGCGTTACCGTATTTTCTGTAAAGCATACCAGATATTCAAAATGTTTGAGAACTCATTAAGGCATATAAGCAATCCTCCAACATGATTTGTTCTATACAAAGAACAAAATAGTAGATAACAGTGGTTCTGTGTCCGTAACCCCTCAATGTCTCAAAGGACTATCCATTTTTTATGATATTCTTCCTGTCAATGATTCTTCTTTGAACCAAAAGCTAGATGTCTAGTAGATTTTTCTTTGAACAAATATCATAAAACTTTATGGTAGAATTACAAAGACACAATATCAGAATGACTTCAAGTCTATTTTGATTGTTGTGTCCTCGACCAGCTGGAGCTTGTGACCCTTGGTGAACAGATCCGCCATATTTTCCTGGCTCCGAACATCAATCATGACAATGACTCTAGTCTTGATCAGATCATTCACTACCCTGTGGCTTAGTTGCATAGTCCTCTTCTTACCATTGAATAGGTCATTTGATACCACCGCTGCAGTCACCTGGTTGTCGCAGTATACCGGTACCGCCAAAATCTGTGCACCAACCAATAAAAGATCATATATGATCTCACAAAGCCATTCTACTTCATCCGTTGTAGTCGCCAGTGCATAAAACTCAGATTCCATCGAGGAATGAGAGATCATTGTCTGCTTCTTCGACTTCTACGATATAGCAGTTCCACCCAAGGAGAAGACATATCCTGATGTGGACCTTTCGCTCTCTACTTCTGAACACCAGCTTACATCACTGAAGCCTTCCACCACTGTCGGATACCCGCTGTAGTGTAGTGCATACTTCTGAGTCCTCTTGAGATATCTTATCACTTTCTTCACAGCTTTCCAGTGCTCCATACCTGGGTTGATCGTGAATTGACTCAGCATTCTACGTCGAAAGCTATGTCAAGCCTTGTGGTAGTTGTTGCATACATTAAACTTTCGATGATGCTTGAATACTCTAGATGCCTGACGCTTTTTCTAGGATTTGGCTTCAGCTTCTTATCACATATATACGGAGTATCGAGCCCTGGAAGATCCTGATATCCATAGCGTGTGAGCATCTTCTCAATATAATAAGACTGTGACAGTGCTACTCCAGTGTCCGTTCGGATGATTTTTATCCCTAGTGTAACTCTCTCTTTCAAAAATAAGAATAAAGAGTTTTGAAATAATTGTTTCAATAAATATGTTTTCAAATATTCATTTAGTGTTTTTCAAATGAACTTTCTAGTTGTAATTCTAAAAACAAATATTAAGTTTCTATTAGCTTCTACTAATTTTTTTTAAAATATTTATAGCTTGAAATTATTTACCAAATGAATTTCTAAAAAATAATTTTATTAAATGGCTATTGGTAATAAGAGAGGGAAGCTTCTAAAAAGAATTATTTTAACATGTGACCAATAGGAGAAAGAATCTATGATATTCTTGGAATATTTTCAGAATATTTTGGTTCTAGGATCTTCCATCAAATACCTATAAATACCCCACAACTTTTCTAGTTGATTATTCATTTCCCACATATTTTCTCTTCGACCCACTTTTCTAGCCCATCACTGTGCTAACAGTCGGCCCATTCCCTCTTATAAAAAACAGAGAAACTCTTCTCAGTTCACCTACACAAACTCAAATAGGAACTCAAATAGGACTTGCAATAGGATTATTACATGTGGACATTTTTTACATTTAGATTCTTAAATTTTTAGGAAATTACAATCAAAATATCATATACATGTAATCCAATGATCAATAATTGATGAGTTTAAAAAACTTAGGAACTCATGAGATCCTATAGGGTTTTTGATCTCTTCTAAAATTTCATTTTTGCGCGATGTGATCAATTAAAAATAATTTCTCTCATGATCCATGGCGGATCGGTGATGGAGACGGCGATCTCTTCTCCGGCGGAGCAAGGCGGCTGACCGACGAATCTTTCTCACCGACCCAAAGTTCCCGACGAGCTCGGCGAGATTCGACCCAAAGGACCGTGATCATTTGGAAAAACCAATCCAAGGTTGGATCACGACTGAGAAGTAGAATCAGATGAGGGCTATATTCGACGATCCCAGGTACAAGGAATAGTCGGAGAAGGCGAAGACGGCCAGGAAGAAGGCAGGAAAGTGGTATGGTAGGTCGATTACGATAACGGAACATTTGCATCTCATGGTAAGTATTTGAACGTATATATATTATTTTAATCAAAGTAGGATAAAATGGTTAATTTTAGTAACAATATATCTATTTGTAATTAACAAGTCGAGAGGGGTGAAGACGCTAACATGGTGATTGTCTTCCTCGCCACCCATTGGAAGGACAAACCACTCATCGATGATAGGGCCACGCAGAATTACGTAAATATTACTTTACATTTTTTATTTTAATATAACTTAGAAAATATGCAAATAAATATCCATGTAGTTAGTAATAAATTGCTTAGATAATGGGTTATTTACACTAAATATCTCTATATTTTTGGTTTATAACACCGGGTACCCCTGCTTTTGAACAACTTAGAAAATATAAAAATAAATATCCATGTAGCTAGTAACAAGTATATTTATCGAGCGATTCATTTTTTTCTAGAATGAGTATCTACGGTTCCGTGAGTAGTCGACGCAATATGCTACGTCTGCACCTCCCGAGGGAGAGGCCGGTACTTCCTCGCAGCCACCGGTCTAGTTCCGTCGGCTGACGAGCTATGGAAGACCGTTGCTGGTGGTCTTCAGAGGGGTACATACTATGGTACAGGATCCTACGGCGCCTATGTTGCGACACAGGGCTTTAGGACCCCCTCTGCTCCTGCGCATACCCCACAGCCTTCCAGGAGTCAATGCAAGTCCAGCAGGAGAGAGTTGACCATCAGATTATGGTTTTGTGTGTAGAGATGATGAGACTGATTTTGCAGTAGCCCCAGTCCCAGCAGCACATGGACGATGCGAGGATCTTACCATGTTTTGATGCGCTCGAACAAAACCTTTTGGAGCTCAGGACTATGACCGAGGCGACACAGCCAGACATTTTGGATCTGGCATCATTGACACAGAGTTTCGTCACTCGGATTATAGGGGTCATAGATCCATACAATGATCCCCTATCAGCATTGGAGCGGATACTCCTGATTCGTCGGCATCGACACCGACTCTACCGACGATACTGCCTCCTAGTTCGACATCGGTGGAGCTTTCACAAGGCCAGTTGGACTATATCGTATCACAGTTGCACGTCGGTATTCCTCCTCCTCCTGATCAACATTAGTCCTAGGCTGGACAGATAGTTATGAGTTTGTGTGAATTTGGCCTATTTTTTGGGAATTTGGGTGACATTGGCCCATTTTTGGGTTTGTTGTATTTTTTTTTTTGTGATATGAGGATATTTATTTCAGACTTTTATGTATGTATGAATTTGTATGACATTGGCCAATAGTGACAATAGATTTGAATTTATCAGTGTTTAATAATTTTCTTATGTGTGACAATCTATTTTTATAAAATATGAATATTTTGTATAAACTGCAGGCTGAATATTATTATATAAAATATTATATAATAATCTGCATTGTTTTTAAAATTTTTACAGCAATTTAACGATGTTTACCGACGTTTAGCGAAGTGCAAATACGTCGCAGAGAGGTATCAGAACGTCGCTATCCCTGAACCAAGACGTCGCAAATATGTCTCTAAAAGCCGCTAATTTGCTGACTTGGCAATCTCTTCCATGTCATCAAGATGTAACTAAAATACGTTGCTAAATGTTGCTACATTAAAAAAAAATTAGGGACTTACATGCATTGCTAAATGTCGCTAACGGAAGAATGTCAGCGACGTTTAGTGACATAGTAAACATCACTAAGTATAAAAATATCAGCGACATTTTGCGACTTAATTTGTGTCGCTCATATACCGACGTTGCACCGCAGAACATCGTTAATTGTTGAAAATTTTGTGACGCTCATACGTCACTAAGATACGTGGCTAGTTGTGACGTATAGCGACAAATTTTCCGTCAACGACTAGCTAGACCCTCGACAATTATAAAATGTCGCTAATAACGTTGCTATTTTATTTCAGCGACGTAATTTTATAATTTAGCAAAGTTTTGTAGCGTCGCTAACCCCACAATTTTTAGTAGTGGGTGCCACTTGTGCCTCCTTAATAGGTGCAATTGTAACAGGGATCAGTCCTAGGCGAACCGTCCTCGTCTCCTGGATTAGTTTTTGACGATGAACCATCGCATAAGGGTGCCATTCTCTTTGAATGACGGGTGTTATGATATCCTTCCATGCTCCATTATGAGCATCACGAGCAAGGACAGAAGCTGCAAAAAGAAGATATCCATCAGTCTCAGAGAAGATCGCATAAATACATTGTTGCCCACCCGCAGCGACGCACGACTGAGTCTGCACGCACGAGAAAGAGGAGGTCTCATCCATGCGGTCGAGCCAAAGATAAAGCTCTGTATGCATGAAAGCAGACGACCCCCCACCCATGCAGCCACTCCAAAGGTCGGCGCGCATATTACAGAGGAGTACTCGTTCAAACATCAGAACTCTGTAAAGAGGACTGCACATGCCCAAGACGAGTCTCCTGCAGTAAGACGGTGTACTGGTGCCTTTGTGTCCTTCACAACCCAGTGTGACAAGGACAGTACTACCCTACCTCCAAGCAAAATATCTAGATCAGGAGGCCACGAATCGCGACCACCCCTGATAAACTTTTCGGCGAGGAGAGTCGCAGCCTTCGACATCCTTCATAGGAAAAAGAGAAAACAAAGCAAAGAGATAAAAGTTCTCTCTTTCACCCTGACTACATATTTATAGGCTCTAAAACCGCGTGAAGGGATCGAGGCAATGAACCGAGTGATTGGTGAGATAAACCTAATACCTTGATCCACTGAACCTCTTTAATCTCCTTGGAAACCGACGCATCGGGCTCCGTGTTATCAAACGGTTCAGAATTCCAAAAAATTGGCTCAATGGTAGAACCAAATCTTGCTATTTAATACAGATTTGACAGCATGGCAGAACCCTCCATCCAAAAACTTCTACATGCTTCAACTTGACGAACTTAGCAGAAAGAAGACGGACAGTGAATGCGTGATAATTTCATGCTTCTTATTTAAAGTATTCCAGACTTAGACAAGTCTGGAACTTTGAAGGGGGTCTTGTAGAAGCATGAAAAATATCTTCATGTGCTCCAGTTTACAGTCAACAAATAATCAAGAGACGCATAACAGTAGTGGACGCATAACACCTGCGGATACAAGACGTCCCGAGACGCATGCCGCCCTTCGACGCATCATTCTTACAGTCACATCAGATCATTTATGACTCTGACAAAATAGACAGTCATCCTGACCGCCTCGTATCCTACACCGATAATTGGAATCCGGGATGACAGCTTCGTCATAATTACTTTTGGTAGTAAAAAGTTGTTCAAATACCACGAATGTAGAAGACGAAAAAAATCCATGCATCTCTGGCCCAATGCGTTCCAGACTCCATGTGTTCCATGCATCTCTGGCCCAATGCATTTCAGACTCCATGTGTTCTATGAATCTCTGGCCCAATGCATTCCAGACTCCATCCCTTCCATACGTCCCATGCGTCTCTGGCTCAATGCGTTCCAACTAACAAGATCTTTCCGTTAGACCTAAAGAGATCTTCGTGCAGTTGATGTGGGCTACGTGTCCAAATGACCAAGTAACACATACAATGGGCTGAAATGACCCTAAGATCTTATCAACAATAAATCCTAACCAAGCTCACATGGCAGCTTCACCGTGACATGCGGCCAGAGTTACAACCGTATTCTGTTGAAAGAGCCCTATGCGGCCATCAAATAACGGCGCATGCGGCATCCATAGCATGCATCCACAGAACAACTATAAATAATAGGGTACTACCTTCATGCAAAAGGCTGGCTGGCTATCTGTGAATCTACACTCAAGCAAGAGAGAAGAGATTCTGCATCGGATCGTCCATGGAGTAAAGAGAGTTGCTAAACTTCTAACCCTCCATTGTCACCCCCAGAAAATAAATTTATACTTAGATTGTCTTCTAGGACTATTCTTTGTACTTTCTTAGTATGTTAATCAAATCCAGTTCTCCCAGTTCTATTTTTGATTTAAATAAAAAATAGTTGCATTCTCCAGTAACTCCATGAACTTTGCAGCATCGGTATTTGGTGCCTCCTCAGCTGCATCATGATTGTCTGAATCGAATCTAGGCCCTGCAGCGTCAAAAACCATGTTCACGCATCCGTTGTCGTAATCAACGTGGTCGTGGACACTGATATACGGCTCCACAAGGCTGTGGCTCTGATGCTAAAGACACAAGTTCTTCCTGTGAGGTCCACTGATAGTAATTCGGCGTGAAATCCCTCGAGTATACATGATATGTCACATCCACTTCTGAGTGATATTTCAAGTTGCGATATCTCACACATGAACACTTAATATTGGTTCCGTCCATGTACTGAGGGAACGCCTAGGCGAACTGCAGGAACTGTTCTACCCCTGTATGAATTCATTATGTACATCGCACTTGTCATCAGGATGACGGTTGTACATCCACGAATGATGATGCAGGTAGTATTTCATATCCATTTTTAGATACTTCTGGAAAGATGAATAGACATCATTCAAGTATATTATCCAAATGGATGCGAAGATGGATACACATGTTCATTAAAGTAAAACCTCCTATTGATGCGTGAGTATTCGAGTTGTGATGCGTGAGTATTCATATTGTGGTTCATAAGTATCCATTTTATAATTCGTGACTATCCAAAAACTAGACAACTATGATTTCAAACTCTATTAAATAGGTGTCGTCATGTGTTCATTGTCAGTCATTCTCTGAAAAGAACATTTACTTCCGCAAGCCTTCTTGAGACTTTTGCCTGAAAGATAAATTGTAGTCGCATGATTATCAATATTATCTCAAGTTTTATCTTAAAGCTCTACCTTCGAACAATTTACAGATTACATATAAAATTTAGAGATATATAACTTTATTTTACATATTTATTTATATACTTTACAAGTGTGGATCTGTATTTTATGTAAATTTATGTAAACACTAGAAATTTAAACCGAACGGATTGGAATGGGTTGGACCTAAAGCTAGTTTCGTGTCAGTGTCACTATTTTTGTCTCTATATCATGTTTGTGTTTGTGTTTGTGTTTGTGTTTGTGTCAGTTTTGTGTGTCCATATCGTGTCTGTGTTTCTGTTTTCTTCATACTAGCCCTAACCCTAGTTTCGTGTCAGTATTTGTGTGTCCATGTCGTATCTGTGTTTGTGTGTTCGTGTCGTGTGAGTGTGTGTGTGGGGGGGGTTGTGTTAGTGTGTGTGTGTATGTATGTCATGTCAGAGAGAAAGTGAGAGGGGAGGTTAGGGTTTACCTGAGTCGCTGGAGGGGGTCGAGGGGGTCAGAGTTGGAGGGGGTCGAGGGGGGAGCACCGTCGAAACCCTAACCCTAACCCAACTCAGACTATTAGAGAGAGAGAGAGAGAGAGAGAGAGAGAGAGAGAGAGGGGGGGGGGGGTTTAGGATTTACCTAAGCCGCCGGAGGGGGGAGCACCGTCGGCGTGGGAGGGGGGAGCACTGTTGGCGCCGGAGGGGGGAGCATAGTCGCAGGAGGCTCGCACAGGAAAGGGGAAAAAATTTGGAAATTTTTTGGAAGTGGGGGAAATGAAATCGATCTGTAAACCTATATGAAAAAGTTAGCGATATTTTAAACATACGTCGCTAAACGTCGCGGATGTTATAATATTTAGCAACGTATGGAATATTGCGTCGCTAAACGTCGCTATAATAAAAGTAATAGCGACGTTTTACGGCAATTGACGATATCGGCTTCCGTAATATTATTCATAGTCGCTAAGAGTAGCTAAAAGTCGTTAACAGCGACATCCTGTGACATTATTTTATGATGTCGCTAAATTCATAAAATATAGCGATGTAAGAAAGAAACGTCGCTTTTTCATCATATTTTTGTAGTGTTTGACGTGCTAAGTGCACCAACAAAGCGCCACTTTTTGTCCGAGTCCGAGTCTGAGTCGGGGTTTAGCCCCAATAGAATAAATTCTAAGAGCATGACAAAAATCTTAAATGCTTTCATAAAGGAGTTAATATTTTTTCTCCTAATTAAAACACCTCCATATGACACCCATGTGCACACCCCAAGTGTACACCTGAACACAAGCAAAACATTATATTGAGATACCCACTTGGTGGTGTAGCCAATATAAGACTATCTTTCATAGTCCAAAGGCAAAAATACCAACAGTTCCTGCCTAGTTCTCTCCTACAAAGTAAAAGATTTCAACACATGCATAGTGCAATCTTCTAAATATTGGAGCATTGGCGATGGTTCAGGCTTTTTATTCCAATAACATAAATATTATTCTCAACCCACAAATTGGTCACTCCAATGCTCTCACATAACAAGCTATAGCCACAAATTTTCCGAGGAAGTTCGTCCGAAAAAGAGAGCTAAGGTTGTGGTTCAGAAGTGCTAACCCCTTAAAGAAGCAAGACTTATAAGTGCAAAGTCTTTTCCTGACGGCTGGCTTACTTTTCCAAACCAAGAAATTACAAGCATTTACAGACTTTCAAGAAGTCCATCCGAAAGTGGGACGAAGAAGACCTGGACTAGCAACATGAATCAGTTTCCTCTGTGCAATATATATATGTGCTATTATTGTTTGTTGTCATATACTTCTTCATATTTTAAGTTTCTTGGTATATATCTTCCTAATAGTTTTCTCTTTTGAACAAGCTAATCTTCAGGTGGAACTTGGTTAATTATCATGAGTTCATGCTTAGGGAACATTTACATTTAGGAATATATCATTGCTAGCATATTTTTATGTTTGGAATTTGATATTAACCTCTTCTTCAAAAGTCATTTTGAGTTCAAACTTGTAAGTGAGGTATATATTAACTCTCTACACCTTGTAAATAATTGTTGGATTCTTCTTTCCAGAAAGTAGAATTGTACTCAGAATTTAAATTAGAAACTAGTATGCTGTGAAAAGTTTTGAATCACTAATAAGCACTAAAGGTCTACTAAAATATGGAAGCAGGATATAAGAAGGAATTTGTTCACAATTTGTGAAGAACTCTTATTAATTAGGCTTATATATATAATGGTTCAAGGAGAGCCTCGCGTGGGAACCAACATCAATTTACAAACCTTGGGGATAGATTGCCTTTAGTCGTTGTATGAGGATTTAATACTATTTTGTATGCCAATGAAATGAAATGGGGTGTATGGTTCAGAAAGCTATTCTCGCAGAATTTCAAAGTTCTCTCTTATCTTCTGGGCTTAGTTGTATGGCTAAGTCTGGACATATGTGGATATGGAACAACCAGACCATATATTCTAAACCGTATCTTCATTCAATTGGATCATTCTCTCTGCAATGGTCGATGACTCGATATTTTTCAATTTAGCGGAGCGGAATGTTTGCCTCTAGGAATCAGTAACCACTCGTCTATTGTCATTAGATTAGCAAAACAACCTATTTTCAAAGGGATACCGTTTAGATTCAATAGTGCATGGATTCATAAGGATGATTACGAGAATGTGGTTCACTTAGGCTAAAATTTTGTAGTGCGTGGATCTACCCAATTTAGTTAGTATCCAATTGAAATCTACCAAACAACAATTTAAGGTTTGGAATAGGGAGTATCCTTCTCCCTAGCTCCAGGATCTCGAAGCCAAGCTTACTGACGTCCATTTGAGAGTGCACTCTGATCCCCTCAACTATGCTCTCACTGATGAGGAAGTTGCTCTTCAGGACTTATTGCGTAGGAAGAGATTCCTGGATAAGATTCAAGTTAGACAACGTGCGAAATGCAATTGGCATAGAGATGAAGATAGGTGTTCTAAGTTCTTCCATGCCACAGTGAAATATAGATATCATCAGAATGCCTTTCACGAACTTTTTAACTCTAATGGTGCTCTTATTAATGAGGCTAATGTTATTAGTGATGAAGCGACTAGATTCTTCCAAGATCTCTACAATCAACCATATTACCAGACTAGATTTTCCTACTTTAAGTTTAAGAAGCTGGTTATGGGATACGGTAACCAAGTTCTACAGGAACCGATTTCTATTGAAGATACTGAACTAATTGTCAAGAAGGCGGACCCAATTAAATCTTTGGGGCCGGATGGGTTTGGTGCTGCTTTTTTTAATAACCACTAGAATCTTATCAAATCTGATGTCATGAAAGTGGTTAGGAAATTCTTTGAGTTGGGTAAACTGCTAACACTGTTGTGGTAATGATTGCAAAGGTTGAGGGAGCTACCTCTCTTGAGGACTTCAGGCCTATAGCATGTTGCAACTTCCTTTATAAGATCATCACCCATCTAATGTGGGACCGGATCATAACGATTATGCAAGAGCTTATTTCTCCGAATCAATCTAATTTTATCAAAGGTAGGTCGATCTCTGAGAATTGCTTGTTAGCCCATGAATTGGTGATTGATTTCAATAAGAAGGGAAAAACAAAGTGTGCCTCAAATTGGACCCCATGAAAGCTTATGACATGGCCAATCAGAAATTCCTGTGCATATTATGATTTGCATAAAATTTGTACAAATGGTGGGTAGACATGGTGGGGGGGGGGGGTGTCTACACTCCATCCTTCTCGATTTTGATTCAGGGCTAGCCGGAGGGATTCTTCAAGAGTTTCTGGGGAATTAGACTGGGTGAGCCGCTTTCACCTTTCATATTTACCATTGTGATTTTTTTTTTCGTGTTTGATAGACGAGACGGTTATGGATGGAGAAGTCACACCTCTGTTCAGGACAACAGATCTGATGTTTCTCACATGATATATATGTGAATGATTTGCTAGTTTTTGTGGAACCTAGGAATAGGTCGATTGATGCTCTCTTGAGTATCTTCGATAATCTAGAAAGGTGGTCGGGCTTGCATCTTAACAAAAATAAGAGCCAAATATTTTTGAACCGAACCTGTGGACAAAAGGAAATGGAATGCTAGATAATCTAGAAAGGTGGTCGGGCTTGCACGCTTCCAGTCAAATATTTAGGATTGCCTTTGTTTATCAACTACGTCACTTATGCGAATTGCGATGGAATGCTGGACTATACCCATGCTAGGCTGGAAGGTGTATACCCCATCTTTTGGGGGGCATATTGAGCTAATTAGGACTATCATTTTGGCTATTGCATTGTACTAGTTACAGGCTATCATGATCCCTAAAGTCACTATAAACAAGATTGAACGAATGTGTGCTAACTTTATGTGGAAATGATACATAGGATCATTTGAGAAGATTTGTGCCACCCTAAGCGAGACAGAGGGAGGTGTAGGTCTGAGATCGCTTACTCTTCTTAGAGAAATGACATATTTTAAACTGTTTTGGAGATTCCTTACTGGAAAGTCTATGTGGGCTAAATGGATTAGAGGGAGGTGCTTCTCTAAGGGTAATTTTTAGTTAGCTAGGATCAATAACATCTTCTCAGCCACAGTAAAATTGCTATTGGTTTTGAGAAGCTATGCTAAACCTAGACTGTCTAGGGTTATCTATTCTGGGAACCAAACAGTTTATGACATGATCCATGGCTCAACCACAACAGTCTCATTGATAGGGAATGATGGCATGTATACGAGCTAAGGGGGTCCACTGAGATGGTCATTTTCCTTATCCAGGAGGGTGAGTAGATCTTTCAGGGTCGTTTGATAGAGGTGGCACATGCGGTGGATATTCGTGCAGTTGACATTAATAGGTTAGGAACGGAGGATTACTATGTGTGGGATGACATGGAAAAATGCACTTTCATCTTCCGGAAGGCCTTAAACAAAACCAGGAACAAAAATGAGGAGGTGGACTGTGCGGAACAGGTTTGACCTCAAGACTTATGTTGATAATTTGTAATCGCCTGCTTACTAGGGATCGTCTGAGCATGTTTGGTATGGACTGCACAGATAGAACTATTGCCTGTATGGACACATTGATGAGTCCAGGGACCATCTTTTCTTCTATTGTGACTTTGTTTGGGAGATCTGGAGTCAACAATGCACTAGTTTGGGCTACGTGCCATGCACAATAGGGATCTTTCTTTGGGTCTGAATGAAGTCAAAGCACAAAAAAATGGGCGAGAGCGTATGGGCAGATACGGTTGATTTTTCTTACGGTGGTATGGCACATCTGGAGAGAACAAAAATTATATATATTTGAGAGTCTGACTATCAGTATATATATGATGTACAAAGAAATATACAAGTTGATATAGATATCCTTGGCCATATATGACTAGATTTTGTGTCTTGAGTAGGATTATAGTTTTGTAATTGTTGGTTTTATCAATAATATTTATCTTTTTCGAATATATATATATATATATATATATATATATATATATATATATATATATATATATATATATAAGCGATGAAAAATGGTGAGTCGTGCGGACTATGTTCTTGTACAAGTCTCAATGTTGATGTTGATTTGGCATTTTCTGAGCTCAAACCTTTCTTCTATTATGAATGAAGTTAAAGTTTAGAAAGACAGTGGAGCGAAAGGATACAAGCATTTAAGACTTATTTTTGGGACAGTGGTTTGACATGTTTAGAGGAAAAAAAATTATCGGCGTATCTGTAAAGGTCTTTCCCTTGATAGTTTTGCTATACAATAAAATATATATGCTAACATAGATATCCTATATCCCAAATAACCTATTTTATAATCTGGTTGGATTTATAAGCTTGGTATTTATCTGTAAAATGTACCTTCTTCAATATATATATATATATATATATATATATATATATATATATATATATATATATATATATATATATATAAAAACAATAGCTAGACATTTTTTGGCAAAATTAAAACTTGATACCCTCAACTATTCAAGTTTTCAACTTGATATCCTCAACTTTGATATGTGTCAACTTAATATCCTTATCCCATTTTTGCCTTAATGGTGTTAAACAAAGAAGAAAAATAACAAAAATATACTCCCATTTTTCTCTTCCCTCTTTCGTCGACGCTAGATGATGAAGAAGTGGGAGGTGCAGTAGGAGGGAGCAGCGACAGCCGCCGCCGCTTGGGTGGGGTGGATTTGCCGGTTGTGAGTGGGGAGTGGCTAGGAAGGGTGCAACGGGGAGGGTGGTTCGGCTTGTTGGGGGGCGCAAGGTGGAGGGCGCACGACGGGGGGTGGAGCGATTAGGGGGGCACGGCGGGGAGGCTGGCAACAGTGTCGGGGAGGGGAGGGGGTGTCACAGCGTCGGGTTGGGGGGGGGGGGGGGGTTGAGAGGGGGCAGCAAGGGTGGGGGGGGGGGGGGGGGGGGGGGAAGAGGAGGATACTTTAGTCTTTTTTAACGAAAAACCTATCGTTGGACTTACGGAGTGTACTAAGTTGAAAATAAGATTATTTACGTTAACTATCCCTATGTTTTATATTTATTACATATTTTATCCCTACTTTGAAAATAATTATACGTGATACCTCTCTCCTTAATAAATTAAACATAGGAATAGTTAGTGTTATACATTTCTATAAAAATATAAAACATAGGGGTACCCCGTATAATTAGTTTCAAAGTAGGAGTATTTTGTGTAATAAATCTAAAATATGGATGTAGTTAACGTAAATAACACTTGAAAATATTAGTTGGAAGATGATATTAATTTAGTACCTATCAAAGTTGGGGTTATTAAGTTGAAAAACTCAAATATTTAAAAGTACCAAGTTACAATTTAGCCCCCTCTTTAGATAAAGGTTAGGTTGTTGTGGCTCCATAGTACACAAGAGATTCGAATAAAATAGAAACAGAAAGGAAGATGCTCGTTCTATTCTCATAAAGTGCAAGTAGTGCTTCAATCATTCCAAGACTTACTGTTCACCCTTTTTAATTTGACAAGTTCTAGTCAATGCTTAGAATGCATTATTGACATTTTATCTGAACTTCTTTTGTTTATTTTTATAGTCTGTAACAAAATTCTACATCAAAGGGGCCTAATAGGAGAAGGAAACACCTCAAAACTCAGGTAAAGGGAAACTTCAAAACATGAAGGAAACATTCTAACTACATGGGGTTGCTTAATATTAGTCATTGTGAGGCAGAGATATGATAACACCATAAACTTTACATTGCCTCCAAAAATCTAGAATTTTACTATTGACTGATAAGCCTAAGCCTATCACCCACCAGTACTGCTGCAACTACTTGTGTGGTATTTTAAGAAGAGTATATTTTATACATCGATCTATTGTATTAAGATTTTGTCGAACACAAGCAATATTCAACCACAAACACGTTGATATAATCTAATTAGTCTAACTACTTAGATCAGGGTTTATACCGATGCGTTAATCGAGCACACATCCTACCTATAACAGTATCCACACGAGCGTGTCAACTACCGAACGATCCAAGTTATGAACTCATTCGAGATCACCGAAACAGTAAAGAAAATGATGCTCAAAGTTCCATGTAATGGCACTGAAGTAAAACACTTATGCTACTGCAACCCTTGCTAGTCATTTGCAAGAAATTGTAAGTTATGATCTTAGCAAATCTTTGCACCTATATTTAGATATTTGAGCAATAGGTAGACTTGGAAATTGCTAGGTCTCCTAACTAAGGTTCGATTAAGAATCCATATCCATATTAATCCCTCTCTTAGATTTTTTTAAACTATTCCAGACTCCTCTATAATACTCTACATGTATTTCAGAATTAGATTGCCTATCATATAATTTTCATATATGATCAATTATGAGTTGACCTAGTGAACATTTAATTGACTTATATGCTAGCACAATAAAGCTGACATAGATTAATTGCTCATGAAGCTAATCACCATTAGACCCAATACAAACCTGCGCATGCTCTATATTACCAACCAACTCTTGTATGTGTTTTACCCATATTTAAGCTTATACACCAAGATGGCCGAATTTGATAATATAGATCCTAACCTCAACCGATCGACCTGCATTGGGGATGGTTACATAATCAAATTTCTAATTGATTTGTTCGTACCTAAACTCATTTTGGAGACTTTTATATATGGACAAGATTGAACATATGGTTTAGTGAACTCACTCAAATAACTAAGCGTCTTAACAGTCGGTCTCTATGGTGTCAACTACACCACAAACTTATAAAACTAGTTGCATTCATCATATGAGTTCAATGCAGATCACACCGATATTTTCCAATTTCACCAATGTCCCTTTTGGTGAACCTATGGCGAGAAACATATATTTTAAAGCAAAGCTTCATGCATTTCGTATCTCATCCAACTCATCTCATGATACCACAAATTTTATTTGCCTTTGGGACTTTATCATATTACCATCAATTACATTTTGATAATCTAAATATTTTAATACCATTAAATTAATATCAAAATGTTTTTTTTTTTTTTTAACATCAGTGATATTTGTACAATGGAAACATCTTTCAAATTGACGGCTAGGACGTATCACTATTAGAAATATCCTAATATTTTTACATTGTATTCCTTTTTTTATACATGGGATCAGAGTACAGATGACCATAACCCTTGTTCATTCCATTCCTCCATCAATTCTAGCCATTTCTGATAATAATTGGAAAGAAAAGAGAAGGATAATAATAATAATAAGAATAATAATAAGAATAATAAG
The DNA here is from genome assembly GCA_036927795.1 of Iris macrosiphon. NCBI lineage: Eukaryota > Viridiplantae > Streptophyta > Magnoliopsida > Asparagales > Iridaceae > Iris > Iris macrosiphon. Next base: position 150,188,715 of record JAYESA010000018.1, read on the forward strand.
AAGAAATTCATGATTAACCTAACCGTGGTTAGCCTAAACTTAACCATGATTAGGTTGGGTCAAATATGAATCAACCACACGCGCACAGAGTCCAGTGCGAAACCAATAACGCACCAAACCAAATCGATTAAAGTCATGATGAAAATGAAAATCATCAATCACAACTAGTAGTAAAATGATAATTTTAGGAAAATACAAAATCTCGAATCTCCAAAATACAAGAATACCATATTATACATATCCCAGATAGAATATTGAATTTTTTTTAATAAAAATAATGATTAAATAAATGAATTAATTACTATTGGGCCACTTCTGTCCACATCCTAAAATAAATTTAGGATATAGGGAGCCTTCAAAATGTACAATTGGGCCACTTCTGCCCCATAAACTTAAAAAAAATGTACAATTGGGCCACTTCTGTCCACATTCTAAAATAAATTTAGGATATAGGGAGCCTTCAAAATACATTAACATACATCTGACAAGAACTTAACACTTTCTATTGGACTTCTTCTCCAACCAAGGGTGGTGAAAATCAACATACTAGTCGAGTCTATTTTTGTCCACCTATCAAAACTAAGTAGGATGTTAAGTATTTCATACAAAAGTTACCACATGTCAACTAGTCATCAAATCACTCCCAAAGTAATTATATATTGAAAAAAAATAATCCGTGACTACTCTTGAGTATAATAGTGAAAATATTTATTAGTTTCGGACGAAAGAAAAATAAACTTTCCTAGTCTTTGACTACAAAGTAAAAGATTTCAACACGCGTGTTCTCGTTGTTCAGATAGTGCAATCTTGTAAATATTGGAGCATTGGTGATGGCTTCGCTTTTCTTTCCATTAACATAAATACATATTATTCTCAACCCACAAATTGGGCACTCCCAATGCTATCACATATAACAAAAGTATAGCCACAAATTCTCAGAGAAAGTCGTCGGAAAAAAGAGAGCAAATGCTGACGGTCAAATGCATCTAAAGAAGCAAGACTTAGTGTAATTCTTTTCCCAAGCAAGAAAATTTTACACGCATTATTGAAGACTTTCAAGTAGTCCATCGGAAAGTGAGACGAAGACAACATGAATCACTTTCTTCTGGGCTAATATATACCACTTAATATGATATTCTTTTTTGTGTTTCTTACATAGAAGGATCGATGGCTGAACCGACGCTTCGGAGATCGGTAGAGACATTTAGGAGCTCAGGGTCATCTGGGTTAGTGTGGTGTGATGGGAAGGAGGACGGAAGAAAGAAAGCTGTCGGCAACGAGAAGATAGGGATGAGACACTCTCGTAGCGTGCACTTGCCACCGTCGCCTGCAGACTCGCCGTGCGCTCGATCGAAGGGGTTCGGGCAGAAATTCGTCGACGTTTTCAAGAAATCTAAGAGCTCCAAAGTATAAGTTTTGGGAAACCCGCATGACTCAATGATCTTTTATATATTTTTTCAGTACTAAATTTAGATACCATTGCATGTAATGCAGACTTAGCAGTTTTGGAATGATTGGCGAACCGACGGATCCATTTGCAACTCCTTTGGAAAGTCTGATTAACCCTGGTTATATCTATATTAGTTATGTCCTATAATTGGATATTTCCAGTATGTAATTACCTTGTTAGAGAAATTAATTTATTAAATTTTTTTTTCTGAAATTATTTAGTTCGTTTTCTATTTTGATTTGTGTATAATTTGAATTTACAACAAATTCTATAAATTATGTAGCTAGATTTAGAATGATTGAAATTTTTTCTCAATCTCATCTTGTAAGTGTAATATAGTCCATCTTTATTCAATAAAATTGAACCATTATTTTCCAATCTCTTTATAGTATCAGAGCTTTCTTCCTAAACCTCTGACTTTTTTCCTCACAAAAACCCTAACATTTCTTCATCCTATGGCCAACGAATACACTTAAGTTCTTATACCCAACACTCAAGAACCCACCAAACCCCTTAGCATCATCAATATACACAACTCAGTGAAACTCACATCTAACAATTCTCTCTCTTGGAAACTACAAATTGAAGCCATTCTTTCACAAGAAACTACAAATTGAAGAACATGCCCCCCTTGGCAAGCTTAAGGACGATGAAGATATCATTGAGAAATTTTTTGATGGAAATGATGATGACTACAAACCCATTGTTGATGTTATCAATGCATTAGATACCACGATATCTTTTGATGAACTCCATGAGAAGCTGATTCACAAAAAACTGTCTCTCCGCTCTCATCTCTCCAATTCGACTCCTCTTTCTGTCTCGGCAAATCATCACGCAGGCCATGAGCTCATAGGGATCCCACACGAACTTTCAAAATGAGTTTCCATATATAATAAAATAAAATGATTAAAAAATTAAAATTATTCTTATCACCAATATTTGAACTAAAAATCTCTAGAGTGCAAGACTAATATATTAACAACTACACCACAATTATTGTATGTTAATCACTACAGCATAATTATTTTTTATAACTAAGAACTTACATCTTGATTTTGGGACCCCAGTAAATATGGGGTCCGGAGCGGGTGCACTCGGTGCACTTGCTGAGGGCCGGTCATACAAATCATATTTTAACTCGGACAAACTCTGGTCCGAATTGGTCCAGGATCCAATGGTCGTCATGATGCGCACCAATCAACTCCAATAATTAATTCTTCCCATAAGTAAATTAAATGTACTTTTTTTGTTGCTCGAATCCGCAACCTCTGAGGGGGATGCCTCCCTCACACTAAGTGGTAGAAGAGAGAGAGAGAGAGAGAGAGAGAGAGAGAGAGAGAGGGAGGGGGGGGAGGCATCCCACAGAGGTTGCGGATTCGAGCTTCGGAAAAAGTATGTTTAATTTATATCCAAGTACATTTAATTTATATATATATATATATATATATATATATCCAAGTTTTCAGAATAAAATTTGAGACAAAGGTTAGGTTGTTGCTGTGGCTCCAGCCTACACAATAGATTAGGAAGAAAAAAAAGAAGAAGAAACAAGAACATGTAACAAAGATGGTAGTTTGATTCATAAAGTGCAAATACTGCTTCAATCATTCCAAGACTTACTGTTCACCATTTTAATTGACAAGTTCTAGTCAATGCTTAGAATGCATTATTGACATTTTATCGAATTTATTTTGATTTGTTTATTTTTATAATCTGTAACAAAATTCTCCATCAAAGGGGCCCAATAGGAGATGGAAACACCTCAAAACTCAGGTGTAGGGAAATTCAAAATATGAAGGAAACATCCAAACTACATGGGGTGACTAATATTAGTCATCATGTGAGGCAGATATGACAACTCCATAATCTTAACTTTGCCTCAAAAAATCTAAAATTTACCACTGATTAAGAAGACTAAACTATCACCCACCAGTACTACTGCAAGTAGTTGTATGATATTTCAAGAAGAGTATATTTTATACATTGTTGGTAGTAAGGATGAGCATTATTCGATTTTGGACCGAAAATCGAACAAAACCGAACCGAATCTTAAAAAAAATCGTTCGATTTCGGGTTTGAAAATACTAAATTTTCTTATTCGATTTCGTTTTCGGTTTTGGATTTCGATTTCGGTCCAAAACCCAAAACCGAACATAAAAACTTACTTTATATATATATATATATATATATATATATATATATATATATATATATATATATTGTAGAGAGAAAATAATTGATTAATTTACTTCCAAGAGAGGGGGTACATATATATAGGAGGAGGCTAGCCTCCTCCTTATTTTTTATCCGATATGGGCCTAATTAAGTCTCCCATAACTTAACATTCTCCCTCAAGATAGGCGATAGATATCAATCATCCCCATCTTGTTACAAAATGTATCAAACTCTCTAGGACCTAAACCTTTAGTTAAACAATCAGCTAACTGCTCCACTGATTTCATATAGCTCAAAGTCAAAACTTTTCTATTCAACTACTCCTTGATGAAGAACCGACAAATCTCTATATGTTTGGTGCGATCATGCTGAACATGATTGTTTGCAAAATCAATGGCTGATTTGTTGTCACACCAAAGTTGCAGGGAGTCTCCTCTAAACAAGTGCATCTCAGCCAATAAGCTCTTCACCCACACCATCTCGCACATGCTAACTGCCATTGCCCTGTACTAGACCTCAGTTGTAGACCTAGACACTACATCTTGCTTCTTGCTGCACCAATATACAAGATTGCCTCCAACAAAAACACAGTAACCTGTAGTGGACCTGCGATTGTCCATACAACACGTCCAATCAGCATTACAGTAGCCTTAAACTCTCTGATGTCCAGAACTTCTGAACCATAACCCTTTTTCTGGGCATCCTTTAATATACCTGAGAATTCTGCGAACTACCTCCATGTGCTGCTCTCTGGGATCATGCATATATCTACTCCCCACACTCCCGGCATAAGTAATATCAGGTCTCGTATGACATAGATATATGAGATGACCAACTAATCTTTGATATTGCTCCTTACTCACCTGATCACCACCCTCAGTACACAACATGTGATTCTGCTCGATAGGAGTAGAAAAAATCCTGCAACCCTGCAACCTAGCATCCCTGTCTCTGAAAGAAGGTCCAGAGCGTACTTTCGCTGATAAAATACTATACCCTTTTGTGACCTTGCAATTTCAATTCCGAGGAAGTACTTCAACTGCCCCAGATCCTTAACTTCCAATTTCTCTCCAAGCCTTTTCTTCAGCCGCAGGATCTCCTCAGTATTGTCTCCAGTAATTAAAATATCATCAACATAGACTACAAGAACAATAATACGCTTGGAGTTCCTGTAAAATACAATATGATCTCTAATGCAATACCTATACCCCATACTACAGACTACAAGCCTGAATCTATCAAACCATGCTCTCGGAGACTGCTTTAGCCCATAGAAAGACTTCTTCAATTTATATACCTTCCTTTTGCTTGTAAATTAACAAAGCCCGGTGGAATCTCCATATAAAACTCCTCTTGGAGATCCTTGTGCAAAAAGGCATTCTTGACATCTAGTTGATGTAGTTGTGTCACGCCCCAGTCCCAAAATGTCGAGGGACTGGACACGTGGCAATGGCCAACAGCACGCACCGATGGATAACCCAATTTAATGGAGCCATCAGGGCGTACTTAAGCTGTAAATAAGGTCTACTACAACAAGTCACACTAATCTCATCCATAAAGAAATAACTACATAATGGAATGGAAATAAGTAGCAATAATAATCACAGCAAGTCAGTCGGAGAAACAATCCGACTTAAGTCTGAATAAACTGGCTCTATAGGCCAGGAACAAGAGATAAACATAAAATAAATACTGAGTACTGGAACAGGGACTCAGGAGAAGTCTTCGGCAGTCACCTCGTCTTCAGTGTTCGGTTCTATTCCAGCAATAGCTTCAGCTCCTGTCCCGTATACCTCGGGATACTGCTCCTCAGCTAAACCTGGGGACATAATCCATTCCAGGTCCTCAGTGGACATAGCAAGGCACAAAATAAAACAAGCCAAATAAATGCAGTGCAATTAAATTAAATTAAATAAAACAGCAGGGTAAACTATGTAACCATCTACGTGATATACAAATGAGAGCAACACTAGTACTCAGGCTGAGACCGCTACAAGCTCTGTGTCGGGGAGCCGGTAGCAGTAATAACACGTAAAGGGTCTAGCTCTGCTGGAGAGTCTACAACCTCACAATAATAGTAGATATATAGATAGAACAGCCTGTAGCCTGTGTGTCTCTCCCCACCCAATGTAATCACGCAAACCATGACCATAACGTCTCATGTCCATGTCAGCGGGATTATAACTAATGTAACAAGTCATAATGTCTATAAATAAAATGTCTCTGTCCAGTCCTGTATCCTATACAGAATCACCACGAATATCTCAGGAGGATTCTGTCCATGATAGTGTCAAGTGTCCTGGGTTGTAGGGTACTTGATAGGTCAAGTACAAGAGTAAGGGGATCGTAAATCCATCTCTAAATGACGAACCCAACACCGCGTACGGTGTCGGCACCCGACTATGATCGGACACTAGGTACTTCATACGTTCCCTAGGTTAAGCAGTTTTAAATCAGTTTATATGAATTTACACAAGACATCCAGCAGAGTATTTTTACAGATAATATGAAAATAATGACTGCAAGTTTGGCAAGGTGCACTTGCCTGATGTTTGAATTCCACTTAGGTCCTGGTTTCGGAAATTTCCATAGATGTCTCCGAAAGCTTAAATAAACAGCACCATCATGCTCAAAAGGTGTCAAATAGCTAGGAACGCCTGTCCTTGGGTCCAATTTAGAGACAAGGGCAAAAACGGCAGTTTTGGACCAAAACGGGGTCTTCCGGTGGGCCCGCTTTGCACCGAAAAACGTGTCAGGGTCAACGGTCTCCAAATTCACCAAACTTAGTGTCAACAGGTCAGGAACGCTGATATGAACCCAACAGAACTTTCAGATTTGAATTCCGATGAGCCGATCACGAAATCGCCCGTCGAGCGGGGCCTGTGGGGCCCACGACACGCGATTTCGTCAACGTTCTCAGAATCGAACCAAACTTGACCCACAGGACCAGCGTATCGCTACGAGTCCGATAGTGCAAGTTTTGTCTCGATCTGACGTGTGTGCACGAAGTTAGGGTGAATTACAGAAAAGGCGGATACGGGGCGATGTTCGCGGATACGCGTTGATTTAGGTGTGCACGCACACCCGAATCAGCTTTCGCGAAATCCTACACATCCGTATCGACGAGGCGCACGTATCTGTGAAGACCGCACGCGACCAAGTCATCCTGTTTGGCGGGGCGTACTCAGTTCCGGGTGAAACAGGGTCTGGTTTTTCCTGTTTTTGGATCGTGGTGTGCGATCACCACAGGACGCGATGCCCCGAGCGGTTTGTCCGGGCACCGAGAGGGTCATACAGGCTTCGCGTAGAAATTTACAGAATCAAAAACGGAGATCCGAGGTGCAAGATACGAGTACCTGAAGGGAACCCGAGAAACCGGGGTTTTTCTTTGTCCGACACGCGAGTTCGTGTCCTGGATGCTGTGTCCACGCTGTGTCCGTGTCCGGCTGTGCCTGTGTCCGGCCTAGGGTGCTGCTGGAGGACACGTTGGAGGCTGGTCGACCGACGGCGAGGTGGCGCCGGGCTAGGGCGGAGCTGGCAGGGGGTCGGGGAGCTCGGGATGGCCGGCGGCGGGCGGATATGGGAGGAGAGAGGAAGAGAAGGGGGAGAGGCTGGTGGCTGGACGATGTGCTGGAAGGAGGAGGTCCGGGCGGGCACTACGGCGAGGTCGACTGGAGTCGGGCGGTGGCGCACGGCGGTCTAGGGTTCCGGCGAGCTAGGGTTTGGGGAAGAGGAATGAGGGAGGAGGAGGTCTAGGAGAGGGGTTTTTATAGGGTGGCGCAGGCGAGGGTGAGGCCGGGGAAGGCGGGGCTGAGGTCGACGTGGGCGGCTCTCTCGGAGGGGAGGCGGGGTCGTGGCTGCCGGAAATCGCGGCGGCGGCGGAGGGATCGAGCGAGAGGGAGTCGTGCAGGTTGGGGGTGAAGATGCGGGTCGGGTCGGGCGGCGGGCTCCGGGTGAGCGGACCCGCCCGACCCGCTAACAGCGGTTGGGACTGGGCCGGGCTGGGATTCAGCCCACTGGGCCGGGCCGGACCTATTAATAACAATAATAATAATAATAATAACAATTTAATTATTTAATTAGTTTAAATGGTTTTTAGGCTTTTAAAAATAGGTCTGAGGCCCAATAAAATTCCAGAAAATTACCCTAAGTCCGGTTTTCTATTTTACACCATAAAATCATATTTTTGTTTCTTTTTAATGTTAGTTATTGGCATTTAAAAATTACAAACTCACCACAGGACCTATGTAAATTCCTGAAAATGCATATTAATTCCCAAAATTGATTTTAAAAATATCTGAAAATTTAGGGTATTTATAATCTACCCCCCTTAAGAGGATTACGTCCTCGCAATCGAAGGGTAAACTATAAAGGCAAGATTTTACAGAATTAAAGAATGCTTAGGTTCTACCTGATTCTGCAAATAAATGTGGATAACGCTGCCGCATAACATCTTCTCGCTCCCAGGTCGATTCGCCAGGAGAGTGCTGTTTCCAAGCTACTCGAACCAGTCTGATTGTCTGCCCTCGCAGTGTCTTCTCGCTGGTGTCGAGTATACCCACTGGCTGCTCCTCGTATCTCAGGCTAGGTCCCACCGAAATCTCAAAATGGTCAACTATATGACTTGGGTCCGTCACATATCTCCTCAGTTGTGAGACGTGGAATACGTCATGCACTCCCTCTAAGGATGGAGGTAATGCAAGACGATAAGCCACCTCACCAATGCGTTCCAAGATATCAAATGACCCAATGTACCTTGGGCTTAACTTGCCTCTGCTGCCGAATCTGATAGTACCTCTAGTAGGCGAGATCCTCAAAAATACATGCTCTCCTTCCTTGAACTCCAGGGGTCGTCTGTGTACATCGGCCCAATGCTTCTGTCTATCCTGGGCTGCACGGAGATGGTTCTGAATCTGCTTTACTTTCTCCACTGTCTCCGTTACCAACTCTGGACCCAGTATTTGACGTTCGCCAACGTCGCTCCAGCATGTTGGCGATCTGCACTTCCTTTCGTACAACGCCTCGAAAGGTGCCATCTGAATGCTTGCCTGATAGCTATTGTTGTAGGAGAACTCCACTAAGTGCAGGTGATCTTCCTAAGATCCTCTGAAGTCCAGTATACATGATCGTAGCATATCTTCCAAGATCTGAATTGTGCGCTCTGATTGGCCATCTGTCTGGGGATGATAGGCAGTACTGAATTTGAGCCTGGTGCCGAGACTCTCTTGCATGCTTCGCCAGAAGTGAGATATAAATCTCGAGTCTCGATCTGATACAATACTAACCGGCACTCCATATAATTTTATGATCTGTCGCATATACATGTCGGCTAGTACTTCCGTGGATTGTCCGACTCTGAACGGAAAGAAGTGAGCCGACTTAGTGAGCCGATCCACGATGACCCATACTGCATCCTTACCACTAGGGCTTCTTGGAAATCCCGTGACGAAGTCCATGGTAATATGCTCCCACTTCCATTCAGGGATGGGAAGTGGCTGCAATATACCTGCAGTCCTTTGGTGCTCGGCTTTCACCTGCTGGCAGACTAAGCATTTTGCCACAAATCGGGCAATCTCCCTTTTCATTCCATGCCACCAGTAATATTGTCTTAAGTCCCGGTACATCTTGGTTCCTCCTGGATGAACCGAGTATATGGAGCTATGGGCTTCTGTCATCAACTCCTGCCTTAATTCTCCATTTGGAACACATAGGCGATTTCCGCACCTTAATGTTCCATCCTCGTGGATGCGAAGTCCCGTCTGCAAGCCTGCTTCTGTTCTTTCTCTCAGCCTTCGGAATCTGGCATCATTAGGCAAAGCTTCCTTGGTTCTCTCCACCAGCGATGACTTCACTTCGAGGTTAGCCAGCAAACCATTTTGTCCAGGTAGAACAACCTCTATCTGAAGATCTTGCAAGTCTTGTAATAGCTGAGGCTGCTCCGTCAAGAAATAAGCCGAGGGTTTTCTGCTGAGGGCGTCGGCTACAACATTTGATTTCCCCGGGTGGTACTGCAGATCGATGTCAAAGTCCACCATCAACTCGAGCCAACGCCTTTGCCTCATGTTGAGCTCCTTCTGTGTATAAACATACTTCAAGCTCTTATGATCAGTGAATATTTCGACCTTCTCTCCATACAGATAATGTCTCCAGATCTTCAATGCAAAAATTAATGCAGCTAGCTCCAGGTCGTGCATTGGGTAGTTCTTCTCGTGGACCTTCAGCTGCCTCGATGCATAAGCGATAACCTTGCCATGTTGCATCAAGACACAACCTAGTCCACTACCGGACGCATCACTATAAACAACAAAACCTCCTGACCCTGAGGGAAGAGTCAAGACTGGTGTTGTTGTTAGACGCCTCTTCAATTCTTCGAAGGCATTCTGGCATTCTTCCGTCCATATGAATTTCTGATCCTTCTGTGTCAGCTTAGTCATCGGCTCTGCGATCCTTGAAAATTTTTCTATGAACCGCCGGTAATACCCAGCAAGTCCAAGAAAACTTCTCACTTCTGCAACAGAGGTAGGGGTAGGCCAGGTTTCTATAGCGGTGACTTTCTCTGGGTCCACAGACAGTCCTTCACCCGAGATAATATGCCCTAAGAATGGCACCTTGTCCATACAGAACTCATATTTGCTGAGTTTGGCATATAGCTTCTCCCTTCTCAAGGTTTCTAGCACAATTCTGAGGTGTTCCTCGTGCTCTTCGTGGTTCTTGGAGTAGACTAGGATATCATCAATGAATACCACCACGAACTTATCCAAGTACTAATGGAAGACCCCGTTCATCAAACTTATAAATACGGCGGGTGCGTTGGTTAAACCAAACGGCATAACTAGGAACTCATAATGTCCATACTTAGTTCTGAAGGCCGTCTTTGGGATATCTTTCTTCTTCACCCTAATCTGGTGATAACCGGATCTAAGGTCAATCTTTGAGAATACCTTAGCACCACTCAATTGGTCAAACAAATCATCAATGCGTGGTAATGGGTACCGGTTCTTAATAGTTACAGTATTAAGGGCTCTGTAATCAATGCACAGCCGTACAGATCCGTCCTTCTTGGGTACAAAAAGTATAGGTGCTCCCTATGGTGAAACACTGGGTCGGATAAATCCTTTCTCCAGAAGGTCGTCAACTTGTGTTTTCAACTCCACTAACTCCTTAGGTGCTAGCCGATATACCGATGAAGTGATAGGTTCGGCTCCTGGAGTTATGTCTATTGTGAATTCTATCTCCCGATCAGGTGGTAAACCTGAAAGATCGTCGGGAAACACATCCACAAATTCCGTTATGACTCTTGGGTAACTTGAATCTTCTTCTACAGTCAATACCCTAAGAGTTGGCTGGACCCCTTGTTCTACAGCTCCTCTATGAAATTCAAACTCAGGAAGGCTAGGGGGTCTAAATATCACTTTTCCAAGCCGGCAATCCAGTGTCGCATGGTACTGACTTAACCAGTCTATACCAAGTACAACATCGTAATCAGGCATAGAAAAGATCAGGAATTGGGCTCGCATCTCTCGGCCACAGACTACTACCGAACATGATCTACAAGTATCACTAACCGGGATAATTCCACCTCCAGTTAGAATTCTCTTCATCTTCGAGAGAGGTGCGGTAGCTATTCTATGTGTGGCTACGAAGCTAGCAGCAATAAATGAATGCGAAGCTCCAGAATCAAATAATGCTACAGCAGGAATTGAAGCTACTAATATGGTACCTGCTATCACTTCGCCTGCAGTAGCTTCCTCAGTGACTGCTAGTGCATATGCCTGACCTCATCCCTGAGCGGGACCCCTTTGCTGACGAGCTTGCTGGAACAATGCTGCCTGAGGTGGTAGAGGTGGCCTGGCTCCTCCAGGCCCTGTCTGTGTTGCTCCCCCAGCTGGAAGAGCTGCAGGTGGAGCTGGTCGATTCGGAACTCCCTCTCGACGTTCCGAGCAGTCCTTTGAGAAGTGTTGTTTAGATCCGTAAACCAGGCAGAGCCCCAGCTTGCGTCTACATTCCTTTTTAATATGTCCTATCTTGCTGCAGTAATGGCAAGTAGGCAGGTTCTTAGTTGCTGCTCTTGGAGGCGGGCTCTTCTGGGGCCGTTTAGCAGATTCCCCTGGTGATGACTTGGACGGTGCTGAGGAGAAGGGACGTTTCAGGCTTGATTCCCTCCGAGTAACGCGCTCCAGCCGACGTGCTGCAGCTAGGACGTCGGTGTAAGAGGTGGGCGCGACTGATCCGATTAACTTCTGAAGCTCGAACCTGAGCCCATCAAAGAACTTCTCCGCCTTCTCCTCTTCGGTGGGAATTAGCGAAGGGGTGAAGCGACTCAGGCGAATGAATTCGGCGTTATATTCCTCCACCGTCATGTTGCCCTGGATCAGGCGGTTGAATCTGTCTCAGAGTTCTGACCGAGCCACAGCAGGGATGTACATTTCCTGGAAGAGTCTGGAGAACTCCTCCCAGGTAACCTGATCATGTCCGAGCCTTCTTTCTTCGGACAACCACCAATGATGCGCATTGTCCGTCAGTTGCATCCTGACGGCAGTCATCTATTTGTCCCTTGGTAGTTCGGCGGCCTCCAACTGATGCTGTGTATTTGTAAGCCATTCATGTACTTCAGTTGGTCCTTCCTTGCCCGAGAAGGTACGGGGCTTAAGTTGGCAGAAATCCATGATGGATCCCGTCGCTGGCCGCCTATTTGGTGGATTTGCATGCTCCAACGCTGCGACTAGGCTGTTCCTTAGGTTCTCGGCCTCTCGGCGTTGGGCCTCCTGCTGGGTCAGCTGTTGGGCCTGTATCATTGCGTAGAACATCTGGAACATTTGCTGGCCGTCCATTGCCTGTCCTGGGGGAAAGACAGGCATCGTAGGAGGGAACTGGGGAGGAGGAGGGATGTCATCACGCCTGAACCTGGAACTTGGCTGGCCAGTTTGATTGGTCTGAGAGGATTGTCCTCTGGTATCTGGCGTCGTTCCAGCTTCACAGGTAAACCCCGCTTCAGTCGGTGTACCCAAGGGGATCTCGTCACCACGTCTGGGATCCATAACTCTGCATCAAAAGGAAATAATGAGAACGCACAGAGGAATCAAAACAGGATACAGTTCAAGCAATTTAATTGAATTCGACATAGAGTTCAAAAATGATTCAATCAATGGATGAGATCCTATAACCTATCTTATTGCAGGCCTGTCCGGTCCCTAAGTTGAAACCGAACAATTTAGATTGGACCTGCATGGGCCACCACAAAACCATGTCACGCCCCAATCCCAAAATTTTGAGGGACTGGACACGTGGCAATGGCCAGCAGCACGCACCGATGGATAACCCAATTTAATGGAGCCATCAGGGCATACTTAAGCTGTAAATAAGGTCTACTACAACAAGTCACACTATTCTCATCTATAAAGAAATAACTACATAATGGAATGGAAATAAGTAGCAACAATAATCACAGCAAGTCAGTCGGAGAAATAACCCGACTTAAGTCTGAATAAACTGGCTCTATAGGCCAGGAACAAGAGATAAACATAAAATAAATACTGAGTACTGGAACAGGCACTCAGGAGAAGTCTTCGGCAGTCACCTCGTCTTCAGTGTTCGGTTCTATTCCAGCAATAGCTTTAGCTCCTGTCCCGTATACCTCGGGATACTGCTCCTCAGCTAAACCTGGGAACATAATCCATTCCAGGTCCTCAGTGGACATAGCAAGGCACAAAATAAAACAAGCCAAATAAATGCAGTACAATTAAATTAAATTAAATGAAACAGCAGGGTAAACTATGTAACCATCTACGTGATATGCAAATGAGAGCAACACTAGTACTCAGGCTGAGACCGCTACAAGCTCTGTGTCGGGGAGCCGGTAGCAGTAATAACACGTAAAGGGTCTAGCTCTGCTGGAGAGTCTACAAACTCAAAATAATAGTAGATATATAGATAGAACAGCCTGTAGCCTGTGTGTCTCTCCCCACCCAATGTAATCACGTAAACCATGACCATAACGTCTCATGTCCATGTCAGCGGGATTATAACTAATGCAACAAGTCATAATGTCTATAAATAAAATGTCTCTGTCCTGTCCTGTATCCTATACAGAATCACCACGAATATCTCAGGAGGATTCTGTCCATGATAGTGTCAAGTGTCCTGGGTTATAGGGTACTTGATAGGTCAAGTACAAGAGTAAGGGGATCGTAAATCCATCTCTAAATGACGAACCCAACACCGCGTACGGTGTCGGCACCCGACTATGATCGGACACTAGGTACGTCATACGTTCCCTAGGTTAAGCAGTTTTAAATCAGTTTATATGAATTTACACAAGACATCCAGCAGAGTATTTTTACAGATAATATGAAAATAATGACTGCAAGTTTGGCAAGGTGCACTTGCCTGATGTTTGAATTCCACTTAGGTCCTGGTTTCGGAAATTTCCAGAGATGCCTCCGAAAGCTTAAATAAAAAGCACCATCACGCTCAGAAGGTGTCAAATAGCTAGGAACGCCTGTCCTTGGGTCCAATTTGGAGACAAGGGCAAAAACGGCAGTTTCGGGCCAAAACGGGGTCCACCGGTGGGCCCGCTTTGCACCGAAAAATGTGTCAGGGTCAACGGTCTCCAAATTCACCAAACTTAGTGTCAACAGGTCAGGAATGCTGATACGAACCCAACAGAACTTTCAGATTTGAATTCCGATGAGCCGATCACGAAATCGCCCGTCGAGCAGGACCTGTGGGGCCCACGACACGCGATTTCGTCAACGTTCTCATAATTGAACCAAACTTGACCCACAGGACCAGCGTATCGCTAAGAGTCCGATGGTGTAAGTTTTGTCTCGATCTGACGTGTGTGCACGAAGTTAGGATGAATTGCAGAAAAGGCGGATACGGGGCGATGTCCGCGGATACGCGTTGATTCCGGTGTGCACGCACACCCGAATCAGCTTCTGCGAAATCTCACACGTCCGTATCGACGAGGCGCACGTATCTGTGAAGATCGCATGCGACCAAGTCGTCCCGTTTGGCGGGGCGTACTCAGTTCCGGGGTGAAACAGGGTCTAGTTTTTCCTGTTTTTGGATCGCGGTGTGCGATCACCACAGGACGCGATGCTCCGAGCGGTTTATCCGGGCACCGAGAGGGTCATACAGGCTTCGCGTAAAAATTTACAGAATCGAAAATGGAGATCCGAGGTGCAAGATACGAGTACCTGAAAGGAACCCGAGAAATCGGGGTTTTCCTGTGTCCGACACGCGAGTTCGTGTCCTGGATGCTGTGTCCACGCTGTGTCGGTGTCCGGCTGTGCCTGTGTCCGGCCTAGGGTGCCGTTGGAGGACACGCTGGAGGTTGGTCGACCGACGGCGAGGTGGCGCCGGGCTAGGGCGGAGCTGGCAGG
Organism: Iris macrosiphon; assembly: GCA_036927795.1. Lineage (NCBI taxonomy): Eukaryota > Viridiplantae > Streptophyta > Magnoliopsida > Asparagales > Iridaceae > Iris > Iris macrosiphon. Next base: position 150,203,727 of record JAYESA010000018.1, read on the forward strand.
GGGTCGGGGAGCTCGGGATGGCCAGCGGCGGGCGGATCTGGGAGGAGAGAGAAAGAGAAGGGGGAGAGGCTGGTGGCTGGGTGAGGTGCTGGAAGGAGGAGGTCCGGGCGGGCACGACGGCGAGGTCGACTGGAGTCGGGCGGTGGTGCACGGCGGTCTAGGGTTCCGGCGAGCTAGGGTTTGGGGAAGAGGAATGAGGGAGGAGGAGGTCTAGGAGAGGGGTTTTTATAGGATGGCGCAGGCGAGGGTGAGGCCGGGGAAGGCGGGACTGAGGTCGACGTGGGCGGCTCTCACGGAGGGGAGGCGCGGTCGTGGCGGACGGAAATCGCGGCCGCGGCGGAGGGATCGAGCGAGAGGGAGTCGTGCAGGTTGGGGGTGAAGATGCGGGTCGGGTCGGGCGGCGGGCTCCGGGTGGGCGGACCCGCCCGACCCGCTAACAGCGGTTGGGACTGGGCCGGGCTGGGCTTCGGCCCACTGGGCCGGGCCGGACCTATTAATAACAATAATAACAATTTAATTATTTAATTAGTTTAAATGGTTTTAGGCTTTTAAAAATAGGTCTGAGGCCCAATAAAATCCCAGAAAATTACCCTAAGTCCGGTTTTCTATTTTACACCATAAAATCATATTTTGGTTTCTTTTTAATGTTAGTTATTGGCATTTAAAAATTACAAACTCACCACAGGACCTATGTAAATTCCTGAAAATGCATATTAATTCCCAAAATTGATTTTAAAAATATCTGAAAATTTAGGGTGTTTACAAGTTGCCAATTGAAGTTGGCAGCACATGACACCAACACTCATACAGTGTTCATCTTCGCGACTAGAGCAAAGGTCTCGTCATAGTCGATACCATAAGTTTGGCTATAGCCTTTAGCAACCAATTTGGCCTTGTACCTATCAATCTTGCCATATCAAAATTGCTTAAAAGTATAAATCTATTTACATCCAGCAGCATGCTTTCCAGCTGGCAGTGGTACCAACTCCCATATATCGTTCTTCTTTAAGGCCCGAAGTTCCTCCTGCATGGCACTCAACCACCTAGGATCTTGCTTAGCTACCTGCCAGTTGTTAGGTACAAGTGCCGAATTTAATAATACAAGGAAAGATTTATATGGAGGTGGAGTGGATGCATATAAAATATAATGTGCAATGTCACTATCCCAACTGCCAAACTTAGCGGAAGGTTTTCCAGCATTTGCTCTAAAAGTTCTATGAAGTAAGACAGGAGGATCAAAAGTATTAGGGGAGAAATTGTTACTAGGTGACTCAGATGGAATGGCCGAAGAAGGTCCTAGAAAATAAGAAATTGGTACATCAGCATTTGTAGGTGCTAGCATAGGGACTTCAGGAGGAAGCTCATGCTGTTCCTGCTGCTCTTGTTGCTTCTTCTCATGCTGCTCCTGCTGTTTCTGCTCATTCTCCCTGTATACTCTCAGTTTCTCCTGACTTTTGGCTCCCCTTGAGATACCATCACTCATCGGTGACTCAAAAGGACATGGAATCATACCAACCATGACGCCACTCTCATTCTTCCCCTCTCTACTAGCATCAATATAGCCATCCTCGAACAAGAAACTTAACTTTGTCTTCTCCATATAAAATGGTTAAAATTCCCGAAAGGTCACGTCCCTACTGACAAACAACCTTCTTTCAGTGGGACACCAATATTTATATCATTTTTGACTTGGTGAGTAGCCCACAAAGATACATTTAACTGCTTATGGATCCAGCTTGCTCACCATCATTCTGTGATCTCCCATAAAATATGTACAGCTAAACACTCTGGGAGGAACAATAAAAATATTAGAGCCCAAGAGCATCTCACATGATATCTTCATCCCTAATACTCTTGATGGCATCATGTTAATTAGATAAGTTACTGTTATAATAGCCTCACTCTACAAGAATTTTGGTACATTCATTGTCAGCATCAAAGAACGTGCCACTTCTAGTAGATGCCGGTTCTTCTGTTTAGCCACCCTATTCTGAGCAGGAGTGTCTGGTTAAGTGGTTTGATAAAGAATTCCCTGACTAGAGATAAAATTAGCAAACTCCTTGTTGGTGTACTCAGTCACATTATCTGTTCAAAGAATCTTCATATGTACGCCAAATTGGGTCTTCACATATGCCGAGAAGTCTTAAAAATATTTGTAGACCTCATATTTCTGCTTCATTATGTAGATCCAGGTCATACGTGAGTAAAAATTAATTAAGGTAACAAATCATCTGAATCCACTATTAGAAGTAGTAGGACACGGTCCTTAAACATCATAATGAACAAGTACAAATGGCTCAAAACTTTGAAGACCAATCATTTTTAAGTAGAACGTGTATGCTTTCCAAGTTCACAAGCATTACAAAATAACCTTTTTTTGTCTACTTTATTCATTATCTCAGGTTCTAACTTATTCAAACTATCAACAGATAAATGTCTCAATCTGCAGTGTTGGAGCATTACTTCTATCTCTGGACCTCCACTAGTAGTAGCAGCAAGCATTGCAGCCTCCCGGTCCATTTACCAAAAACTATCACGCCTGATGCTAGTCCCAAGCCTCTTCCCCATGGCCTTCACCTGGAAAGAACACATATCCCTATCAAAAAGATTAGTACAATTCAATTGATCAATAAGAGAGATAATAAAAAGTAAGTTGATTGGAAACGAAGGAACATGCAATACAGATGACAGGATAACAGATGAAGTACAATGGACCGATCTAGTACCCCTGATGGGTTGGGATATCCCATCAGCAGTCTGAACTGTCTCAGGATGCATATGCTTGCTCAGATAATATAATGCAAACTCACTAGATAAACCTGTGATATGCCTAGATGCACCTGAGTCTATGATCCAACCAGTATGAGATTTAGTGGATGCAAGTGCTTGAACCGGAATATATTTGCCTATTTGAGCAGCGTAACCAATAAAGTTACCAAGGTAGGTAGTGTTATCTAGATCCTGAGTGGCCAGTCCCTTGCCTTTAGAACTTTCAACTTGAAGCTTGAACTGACGTAGTTTTTTTTATCATCTCAGCTCTAGTCATTTTGGTAGTGGCCTCCTCCGTCACAGCTAGGTAAGCAATTCCCTGGCCTCAGCATCCCCTGCCTCCTTGACCTGCACGTCCACCTCTTTGTAGGCATCCTCGACCACAACCAAAATTGCGGGGTTCAGGACAGTTGTAGCTGAGGTGCCCTTTTTTGTAATTGTAGCACTCCCAGTCATCGTTGTTAGGAGCACTAGGAACCACCAATGCAGAACGGACAGTTGGTGAGGTCTCACCTTTCATCACCTTCTATTGGATCTTCTCTTGCTCCATCGATGCAAAATCCTCATCCAGGGACAAAAAAGATGACATATGACACATTGTTGCATTCCTAGCCTCAAACTGTGGGTTCAGACCCTTGAGAAAGCGAGCCACACACCTACGCTCAAGGTACTATTTTCCAAGGAGAACATTTGTCAGATTTTGCAACGATAGTGGATCTTAGTAGTCCAAGTCCTCCCATAAGCGACGTAGCTTCGCTGCATACTGGAGTACTGTATTCTCCCCTTGTGTGGTAGAATCAATCTTCTTCTTAAATTTCATCATCATCATGACACTCCCAGCTCCAGAGTACATTCCAGCCAATGTCATCCAGACATCAGCTGTACTGCAGATCGACTCCACCATCCCAACTATGGATGGAGACACATAAGTCAGCAGACAATAAATTATCAGAGAATTAAGTTCTCCACTCAGCACTCGTCTTATCCTTTGGCTCGGTGGACTCTCCCTTTACATATTTTTAAGCTCCTTGGTCCGAAGGTTCAATAGCGCCCTCCTAGACCAACTTAGGTAGTTTTTTGTCCCCTCAAGTCTGATGTCATTTGGTAAAAAATTTATCTTCTTTATCACCTGCGACAGTTCTAGTACGGGCACGACTGCCCTACTAGATAAGGTCTCCTATAATTTGGACTAAAATACCCTGGCCACTCCCTCCAGTATCACTTTCAACTCCTGACTAGTCACAGGTGTTCCCATCTTCATAGTTGTATACAGGAACGAGGTCAAACGTAACTCAAATATGTGTCATGCACCTACATATGATCACAAATTTCTCCATCTATCTGTACACCCCCAAACTTATACGGCATGTGTCACTCCCCAGTCCCAAAATATCGAGGGACTAGACACGTGGCAATGGCCAGCAGCACACACCGATGGATAAACCCAATTTAATGGATCCATCGGGCCATACTTAAGCTGTATTACAATAATCAGGGTCTACTAATCTCATCCACAAAATAAATACAGCAATATCAACAAAAGGAATAAACATCATCCAGTCACAAGTAAATAAAATAAACTGATATATCTCAATAAAAGTGTCTCGGAGAACAATCCGAGAATAAGTCTGATACATCACTGCAATAGACAGGAAATAAAGTAACTAGAAATAGAAATAAATGAGTATCTCAAGCCAATACTCAGGAGAAGTCCTCTGGTATGATCTCATCCTCGGATCCTGGTTCTGCTCTAATGTAGGTACCTACTTCTACTAATGCTAATGCTCCGGTCCCGTATACCTCGGGATAGATCTCGTCAGCTAATCCTGGGGACATAATTTGGATCCAGGTCCTCAGGGGACATAGCAAGGTACAAAATAACTCAAGCCAAAATAAATCAGTGCAGCAATAAATGAACAATATGGTAAATATATAAACAGCTAAGTGATATGCAAGTTGAGAGTTTTAGTCATACTCGGGCTGAGACTACTACAGGATCAGTGTCGGAGAAACACATAGCAGTATTCTCTCGAAGGGCCAGTACGGTACCAAAGCTCTGTATCAGAGTCTAAGGCACTTCCATTAAAATATTATATATATATATATATATATATATATATATATATATATATATATATATATATAATCAGCCTTTTGTATGGTAAATCTCTCCCCACCCAATGTAATCACACGTCTCATATCCATGACATGCAAGATCAAAACTAATGCTGCAAGTCATATAATGTCTATGAATATAATGTCTATGTCATAAAACCTGTATCCTATACAGAATCACCATGAATATCTCAGGAAGATTCTGTCTTATAAATATTGTCAAGTGTCCTGGGTATAATGTACTTGACATGGCAAGTACGAGAATGTAAAGGGTCACGATATCCATCTCTAGATGGCATTACCCAACTCCGCGTACGGTGTTGGCACCCGACTATTAATCGGATGCTAAGTAAGTCACACGATCCTAGGTCAAGCATGTACAACAATATAAATACAGTCAAATAAACAAATAACAAAACTGCAAAGTTGGCAAGGTACACTTGCCTGGGGTTCTGGCTCCAACTGTAGTTCTGGTCTCAGTGTGATTTGCAGGTACTACTCCGATTGCTGAAATAAACATCACCATTAGATTCAGGTAATATCAAATAGCTAAAAATGCCTGTCCTTGAGTCCAATTTGGACACAGGGGCAAAAATCACAGTTTTTGGTCAAAGCGGGGTCCACATGTGGGCCGCTTCGTACCGAAAAATGTGTCAGGGTCAAAGGTCTCCAAATTCGTCAAACTTAGTGTCAACAAGTCAAGTACGATAATACGAACCCAACGGAGCTACCAGAACTGGATTCCGATGAGCCGATCACAAAATCGTCCGTCAAGTGGAACCGCGAGGCCCACGATACGCGATTTTGTTAACGTTCTCAGAATCAAACCAAACTTGGGTCACAGGAACAGCGTATTGCTACGAGTCCGATGGCGCAAGTTTCGTTTCGATCCGACAGGTGTACACAAAGTTACAATATATTCTAGAACAGGCGGATAAGGGGCATTGTCGGCGGATACGCGTTGATTTCGGTGTGCACGCACATCCAAATCAACTTCTTTGAAATCCCGTACGTTCGTATCAACGGCACGCACATTTCGTTGAAGATCGCACCCGACCAAGTCGTCCTGTTTGGCTGGGCGCACTCAGTTCCGGGGTAAAATAGGGTGTTGATTTTCCTGTTTTTGGATCGCGGTTCGCGATCGCCACAGGACGCGACGCACCGAGCGAGTTGCATGGGCATCGAGGGGGTTACACAGCCTATGCGTCACAACTGACGGAACAGAAAACAGAGAAATGAGGAGAGAGAGCGGGTTACCTGAACAGGGCTCCGTGGAACGGGGTTCTTCGTGTCCGTGGGTCGTCTTGACACTGCGACACAGTGTCCGGGGTACTGTGCTACTGTGTTCGATATAGGGTTAGGGTTCAGGAGACTTCGCCGGAGGAGGGCTGCCCGGGGCGGAGGATCTTCGAGGTTGTGGTGGTGCTGGGCTGTAAAAACCCCATTTTTTCAGATTAATTTTAATATAATTTTCCCCGATCTTTTTCGACATTTTGGATGAAGAACCAAAGTCATTATGAGTTAAAGATTTTTATAGGCAGTTTATTGGTGTTAAAATATTCTGGAAATAATAATTTATTGTGTAAAATGGAAAGCCAGACAGGTGGTATTTTTCGGGGAATTATTTGGACTTCTGAGTCACGTTTAAAGCCTATAAAACGATTGGTTTGATAAACCGAACCAAACCCCGCCCCAAACCGAACTTGAACCAAATCGATATTGGGTCGGGTCCGGAAACCCAAACCCGAGCAGAACCCTAGCAGCCGAGGGCTGCTGTTCCCCTATTTAGAGCCTCGGCGTTCATGCCAGGCAGGCCGCCGCCATGAGAACCCTCAGAGCCGATCGCCCCCCCATCACCTAGCCGACCGACCCCGCGCTGCCGCCGCTCCCCGCGGGTGCTCAGCCGTCGACGACCGAACTCGACAGCAGCGCCTCGGTCGACTCTGTCTCTGACCGGCGCCGAGCCGACTTCCCCCACCCCGTCGCCAGGCCGCCGGACCATCCCGACCCTGAACCCTTCGACGTCGCCGCTCGAGCCGACTGCTCGACCAACACGTCTCGATCCTCGCTGCAGCAGCCGCGAGATCCTCCCCGCCGCTCGCCTCGACAACCACCGCGAAGCCCTAGCCGACCTCAAGGCTGACCCCCTGCGAGGCCCTCCGCAGTCAGAGCCCTAGTTCTGACTCACAATGGACACGAAGACGCGAACGGTGCTCACGGACACGCAGAATTCAGAACTCACGGGGCTCTGTTCAGGTACCGTTTTCTTCTACCTCGTAACTCCGATTTCGATTCCGACAATTGCTATGCGTAGACTGTATAACCCTCTCGGTGCCCGTGCAACTCGCTCGGTGCATCGCGTCCTGTAGTGGTCGTACACCGCGATCCAAAACAGGAGAAAATAATGCCCCATTTTACCCCGGAATTGAGTGCGCCCCGCCAAACGGGACGACTTGGTCGCACGCGATCTTTACCGAACCGTGCGCGTCATTGATACGGTCGTGTAGGATTTCGCAGAAGTCGATTCGGAGGTGCGAGCACCCCGGAATCCACGCGTATCCGCCGACGACACCCCGTATCCGACCTTTCTGGAATATGCTGTAACTTTGTGTACACTCGTCGGATCGAGACGAAACTTGTGCCATCGGACTCGTAGCAATACGCTGGTCCTGTGAGCCAAGTTTGGTCCGATTCTGAGGACGTTGATAAAATCGCGTATCGTGGGCTCCACAAGCTCCACTTGACGGGCGATTTTGTGATCGGCTCATCGGAATCTAATTCTGGAAGTTCCGTTGAGTTCGTATCATCATTCCTGGCTTGTAGACACTGAGTTTGAGGAATTTGGAGACCTTTGACCCTGACACGCTTTTCGGTGCAAAGTGGCCCACATGTGGATCCCGCTTTGGCCGAAAATGACCCTTTTTGCCCCTGTGTCCAAATTGGATGTAAGGACAGGCATTTCTAGCAGTTTGATACCTTCTGAGACTGTTGGTGATGTTTATTACAGCTTTTGGAGTAGCACCTACCGGATCCACTGCTACAGGGACAGTTGTTGACATTCAAACATCAGGCAAGTGTACCTTGCCATCTCTGCAGTATTATTACCTAGTTTTCTTACTTCATATATTTACTGTGTATGCTTAACCTAGGACCGTTTGACATACTTAGCATCCGATTATCAGTCGGGTGCCCACATCGTACGCGGTGTTGGGTAATATCATTTAGATATGGACATACGTGACACTTTATATTCTCGTACTTGTCTTACCAAGTACACTTTGACCCAGGACACAGGACACTGATCATGAGACAGGATCTTCCCGAGATGTTCGAGGTGATTCTGTATAGGACTTGGCATAGATTCTATATTCTAGATACATTATGACTTGTGCATTAGTTATGACCCCGCTGACATGGACGTGAGACGTTATGTTCATGATTTGCGTGGTTACATTGGGTGGGGAGAGACACACAGACTACAGGCTGATTATATATATACACCCCTACTATTGTGAGGCCAAGACTCTGAAGCCCGAGCTTGGCCCATTACTCATTACTACTGCTGCTACCGGCTCCCCTACACAGAGCTTGAAGTATGCTTCAGCCTGAGTTCTAGTGCTGCTCTCATCTTGCATATCACTTAGCTGGTTATTCTAGTATTCCCTTATTGTTCCATCTATTGCTGGATAGATTCACAGGCTACAGGTTGATTATGTTATGCCGGCTACTCAGTATCCCGCTGAGCTAGACCACCTCTTGACACCACTACTACCGGCTCCCCTACACAGGGCTTGTAGTTGTTTCAACCTGAGTACTATTGATATTCTCTCTTGCATTTATACAGATGTTGCATACTTACCCTGCTTATCTCATTATTTGCTGCACTGTTTATATTCTGGCTTGTATTATTTTCTGTACCTTGTTATGTCCCCTGAGGACCTGGATATGGATTTTGTCCCCAGATTTTGCAGACCAGGGTTACCCCGAGGTTTACGGGACCGCAGCCGGAGGAGCCAATCCAGGATCCGTACCACCATCTGAGGATGACGTCTTAGCTGAAGACTTCTCTTGAGCATCCATGTTCATGCTCAGTTTTATTTATTTATTTATTTCAGTCTTTTATATTCTGGTCTGTTGAACCATTGTACTAGATATTTATCGGGTTGTTCCCCGAAGTACTTTGTGAGACTTGCTGATGATTTACATTCCTTATTTATTCTGTGGATCATATTTTATATCTTGTGTGGATGGGATTAGTTGTGCCATGATTGTCGTAGACTGGTTTTACAGCTTAAGTATGCCCTGATGGATCCATTATATTGGGTTGGTCCATCGGTGCGTACTGCTGGCCATTGCCACGTGTCCGGTCCCACAGTATTTTGGGACTGGGGCATGACATGGGCGGCTGGGGATGAGGGGCTGCTGCGGGGTTCGTTGTCGAGGTCGTGGCTGGATCTGGAGGGGAATGGGAGGCGGTGGCTAGGTCGAGCGGCTCGTCCGGGGACGAAGGGGCTGCGGGGTGGCGGAGCTAGGGTAGAGGAGGAGGCGGTGAGGATAGGGCGGTTGGTCGGTTCGTCGAGAGGAGGAGGAGGGGGTTGTTTTGCGGGCTAGGGCGAGGGGTCGTCGAGGAAGACGGTGGAGCGGGGAGATAGGGTCAGGCGGAGGAGTTCGTCGGTGGGAGGAGGAAGTTCTGGGGACGTCGGGGACGGGGCTTAGGGTTCCGACGAGGGCGAGGCGAGGCTCGAGGTGGCTAGGGCAGTGGATTAGGGTTCAGGCGCCGGCGTCGAGGGGTTAAATAGGGGCGTCGGAACAGTGAATCCGATAAGGATTCAGACTTGGGTTTAACGGATTTGGGTCGGGTCGGGTCAGCGGGTAGCGGGTTAGACCCGGATCCGACCCGTTAAGGTTTAGGCCCGGTTCAGCTAGACCGGGTCCGGTCTGGTTCAAGTTGGTTTAGGTCAAAATAAACCGGGTTTATTTCTAGGGTTTAATTTAGTTTATTTAGACTTAGTTTTTAGGGCTTTAAAAATGCTTTCGGGGTCCAATAAATTCCCGAAAAATTATCCTATGTCTAGTTTTTAATTTTAAACCAGAAGATATTATTTTCATAATATTTTAATATTAATTAAAAATAATTAAAAATCATTTAATTCCAAAATACTTTTGTTTTAATTAGTAAAAAATACCAAAATTTCCAGAAAACTGTGAAAAATAATTTTTAAAAATTCCTGAAAAATCAGGGGGTTTACAATCTATCCCCCTTAAGAGGATTGCGTCCTCGCAATCAAAGAATAAACGGTCAATAGAGATGACAGTTGCAAATATTGTTCGAAGCACATTACTATCAAGAAGAATCAAGGTTGAGGGTTTTAAGAAGAACACATAGGGAAAATCATTTCCCTAAGCATTAAAAGTTATACAATTTCCCGAATGAAGGAAATATAGAAATCTACAGTTTATCACTTATAAAAAAAAATATTAGGTTAACAATTATAAAATATTCTAGATTATCAATTATCATCAAATTCAAAATTACTAGTTATCAATTACTAGCAAGTTAAAACTATCAGGTTAAGGCTAAGGTCACGAACCAACAGGCACGAACTAAAGCAATACTAGAAATAGAAAACTACGAAAACTTACGCATATTAGCTACTCCATGAATCTGCGCATCCTCCAAAGTCATCGCGAAAGCTTGTCCGCGTCCTTGAGGTGGTGCCCTCTGCTGTTGCTGGGCCTGCATGAAGAGTGCTGGTCGAGGTTCCAAAGGTGTCCTTGGTTGATATCCTCCTGGTGCTGGTAGAGCTTGTTGGTTTGCCCTTGGTGTTCCTTCTCTACGCTCAGGGCAGTCCCTTACTGCATGCTGTCTGGATCCGCAACCTAAGCATAGTCCGAATTTACGTCTACACTCCTTCTCAACATGGCCTATCTTGCCGCAGTAGTGACAAGTAGGAAGAGTTAGTGATTTGGATACAGCTCCCTGTGGTGCTTGATGCAGATGAGATTTCTTTGCAGCTTCTCCATGCGGTGCTCGGGTTGGTGCTGATGTGGAAGGCCTCTTCAGGTTAGATTCTCGCCTGGTGATGCGCTTCATGCGTCGGGCTGCAGCAAGGACGTCCGAGTAAGATGTAGGTGCAATGGATCCAATTAGTTTCTGTAGCTCGAAGTTTAGTCCGTCAAAGAACTTTTCGACCTTCTCTTCTTCTGTCGAAATCAAGGTAGGGGCAAAGCGACTCAGACGAATGAATTATGCGTTATTCTCTTCTACTGTCATAGTATCCTGAGTGAGGCGATTGAACTTGTCCCACAGTTCTGATCGAGCGGTAGCTGGAATGTACATCTCCTAAAAGAGTCTGGAGAACTCCTCCCAGGTGACTCGGTCTGGTCCGAGCCGTGTCTCCTCAGATAGCCACCAGTGATGTGCATTGCCCATCAATTGCATTCTGACGACAGTCATCCAACGTTCCCATGGAAGCTCAGCTGCTTCTAATTGATGTTGTGTGTTGGTGAGCCACTCATGAACTTCTGTGGGCTCCTCCTTGCCTGAGAAGGTACGGGGCTTCAGCTGGCGAAAATCGGTGTTAGAGCCCATCGGTTGCCGTCGAGTTGGTAGGTTGGCCTGCTCCAGTGCATTTACTAGGCTGTTCCCCAAGTAATCTGCTTCGCGACGCTGAGCTTCTTGATGAATTTGCTGTTGGGCTTGCATCATTGCGTAGATCATTTAGAATATCTGTTGCCCATCCATGACTTGTCCTGGTGGGAAAACAGGCATCGGTGGAACAAACTGCGGAGGCGACGGGATGTCATCACGCCAAAATCTAGAAGCTTGCTGATCTGCTTGGCTGCTTCGATGAGTAGAGGGATCTCCACTCAATGGCGTCACTTCATCTTCTCCGTAGGTGGCTATAGCACCTATTAGTGTTCTTGCTGGAGTTTCGTTATTTGCTCGTGAATCCATTACTCTGCATCCTAAAATAAACTATAAGAGGTGCACAGGAATCAAGGCAAGATGCAGGTCAAGAAATTAATTTGAATCCGATATAGATATCAAGAACGTTTCAAGCAAGTGGATGAGATCCTAAAAAAACTTATCATATTCTTATTGCAGGCTTGCTCGGTCCCTAAGTTAAAATCGAACAATTTAGTCGTAGACCTGTATGGGCCACCACAAAAACCCTCCAGTCCCAAAATATCAAGGGACTAGACACGTGGCAATGGCCAGCAGTACACACCGATGGACAAAACCAATTTAATGGGCATACTTAAGCTGTATTACAATAATCAGGATCTACTAATCTCATCCACAGAATAAATACAACAATATCAACAAAAGAAATAAATATCATCCAGTCACAAGTAAATAAAATAAACTGACATATCTCAATAAAAGTGTCTCGGAGAACAATCCGAGAATAAGTCTGATACATCACTGCAATAGACAGGAAATAAAGTAACTAGAAATAGAAATAAATGAGTATCTCAAACCAATACTCAGGAGAAGTCCTCTGGTATGATCTCATCCTCAGATCCTGGTTCTGCTCTAATGTAGGTACCTACTTCTGCTAATGCTAATGCTCCGGTCCCGTATACCTCGGGATAGATCTCGTCAGCTAATCCTGGGGACATAATCCGGATCCAGGTCCTCAGGGAACATAGTAATGTACAAAATAACTCAAGCCAAAATAAATCAGTGCAGCAATAAATGAACAATAGGATAAATATATAACCAGCTAAGTGATATGCAAGTTGAGAGTTTTAGTCATACTCGGGCTGAGACTACTACAGGATCAGTGTCGAAGAAACCCATAGCAGTATTCTCTCGAAGGGCCAGTACGGTACCAAAGCTCTGTGTCAGAGTCTAAGGCACTTCCATTAAAATATATATATATATAATCAGCCTTTTGTATGGTAATCTCTCCCCACCCAATGTAATCACACGTCTCATATCCATGACACGCAAAATCAAAACTAATGCAGCAAGTCATATAATGTCTATGAATATAATATCTATGTCATAAAACCTGTATCCTATACAGAATCACCATGAATATCTCAAGAAGATTCTGTCTCATGAATAGTATCAAGTGTCCTGGGTATAATATACTTGATATGGCAAGTACGAAAATGTAAAGGGTCACGATATCCATCTCTAGGTGACATTACCCAACTTCGCGTACGGTGTTGGCACCCGACTATTAATCGGACGCTAAGTAAGTCACACGGACCTAGGTCAAGCATGTACAACAATATAAATACAGTCAAAGAAATAAATAATAAAACTGAAAAGTTGGCAATGTACACTTGCCTCGGGTTCTGGCTCAAACTGTAGTTCTGGTCTCAGTGTGATTTGGAGGTACTACTCCGGTTGCTGAAATAAACATCACCATTAGATTCAGAAAATATCAAATAGTTAGAAACGCCTGTCCTTGAGTCTAATTTGGACACAGGGGCAAAAATTACAGTTTTTGGTCAAAGCGGGGTCCACATGTGGGCCGCTTCGTACTAAAAAACGTGTCAGGGTCAAAGGTCTCCAAATTCGTCAAACTTAGTGTCAACAAGTCAGGAACGAAGATACGAACCCAACGGACCTCCCAGAACTGGATTACGATGAGCCGAATACAAAATCGCCCGTCAAGTAGAGCCGCAGGACCTACGATACGAGATTTTGTCAACGTTCTCAGAATCGAACCAAACTTGGGTCACAGGACCAGCGTATTGCTACGAGTCCGATGGTGCAAGTTTCGTTTCGATCCGACGGGTGTACACAAAGTTATAACGTGTTCCAGAACAAGCGGATAAGGGACATTGTCGGCGGATACGCGTTGATTCTGGTGTGCACGCACATCCAAATCAACTTATACGAAATCCCGCACGTCCGTATCAACGGCGCGCACGTTTCTGTGAAGACCGCACGTGACCAAGTCATCCCGTTTGGCGGGGCACACTCAGTTCCGGGGTGAAACGGGGTATTAATTTTCCTATTTTTGGATCGCGGTTCACGATCGCCACAGGACGCGATGCACCGAGCGGGTTGCACGGGCATCGAGGGGGTTACACAGCCTACGCTGATAGAACAAAAAATATAGCAACGAGGAGAGAGAACGGGTTACCTGAATAGGGCTCCGTGGAACGGGGTTCTTCGTGTTCGTGGGTCGTCTTGACACTGCGACACAGTATCCGGGGTACTGTGCTGCTGTGTCCGATATAGGGTTAGGGTTCTGGAGACTTCGTCGGAGGAGGGCTGCCCGGGGCAGAGGATCTTCGAGGTTGTGGTGGTGCTGGGCGACCGGGGATGAGGGGTTCATCGTCGAGGTCGGGGCTGGATCTGTAGGGGAATGGGAGGCGGTGGCTAGGTCGAGCGGCTCGGCCGGGGACGAAGGGGCTGCGGGGTGGCGGAGCTAGGGTAGAGGAGGAGGCAGTGAGGATAGGGCGGTGGGTCAGTTCGTCGAGAGAAGGAGGAGGGAGTTGTTCTGCGGCCTAGGGCGAGGGGTCATCGAGGAAGACGGTGGAGCGGGGAGAGGGGAGATAGGGTCAGGCGGAGGAGTTTGTCGGTGGGAGGAGGAAGTTCTGGGGACGTTGGGGACGGGGCTTAGGGTTCCGGTGAGGGCGAGGCGAGGCTCGAGGTGGCTAGGGCAGTGGATTAGGGTTCAGGCGCCGGCGTCGAGGGGTTAAATAGGGGCGTCGGAACAGTGAATCCGATAAGGATTCCGACTTGGGTTTAACGGGTTTGGGTCGGGTCGGATCAGCGGGTAGCGGGTTAGACCCGGATCCGACCCGTTAAGGTTTAGGCCCGGTTCAGCTAGACCGGGTCCGGTCTGGTTCAAGTTGGTTTAGGTAAAAATAAATTGGGTTTATTTCTAGGGTTTAATTTGGTTTATTTAGACTTAGTTTTTAGGGCTTTAAAAATGCTTCCGGGGTCCAATAAATTCTCGAAAAATTACTCTATGTCTAGTTTTTCATTTTACTCCAAATGATATTATTTTTATAATATTTTAATATTAATTAACAATAACTAAAAATCATTTAATTCTAAAATATCTTTGTTTTAATTAGTAAAAAAATACCAAAAATTTCCAGAAAACTATGAAAAATAAATTTTAAAAATTGCTGAAAAATCAGGGGTTTACAGCATGAGAAATGCGCGATAGATAGAACTTGCCGGAATAAGGGCTAAAAATATAGATTTGTGCAAAACTTTCCAGGAAGTATGCTCTTTAATCTCAGAACCCACGTTGAGATTGAAATAAGAGGATCACACAAGAATACCTTTCTGATTATCCACGATCAAACGACGGGTTTGATGACACCCGCAGGCAAACCCGCAGGGAAAATCGATGACACCCGAGGGTGGGAAGGGCTTCCACGCACAGAGGAAGGTGGGGTGGGGGGGGGGGTACCACCCGGGTAAAGGAAGGCGGGAGGGATCAGGTGAGAGACAGGGGGAAAGGAAATTCTCTTTATTTTTTTGGAATTTTTTTGGAAAAATGATTCAGAGCTTTGGCTCTGATACCATGTATAGGAAAAAAAATTGATTGATTTACTTCCAAGAGAGGGGGTACATATATATAGGAGGGAGGCTAGCCTCCTCCTTATTTTCTATCTAATATGGGACTAAATAAGTCCCACATAACTTAATAGGTATATACTATATGTATATACGAAATACACTACAAAAATACTATCAAATAGCGACGGATCTCAGCGACGAAAACTGATTTGTCGCAGAGTCATGGACAAAAATTCGACGAAATCACAATTAAATTATTTATGTAAATAAAATATAATATATTTTGTCAATATTCTCTCGCTAATCCGTCGCTGTTACTTAAGCGACGAAATTATCTGTCGCTGCGAAAATTTAAATTTTTGGCCTCGTTTCATTTTTTCCCATTCTCAATCTCCCTCTCTCTCTCCCTCTCTCTCGATCTCTCTCTCTCCCTCTCCAGTAACCTCCCCCTCTCTAGTGACTGCCCTCCTCTCCCCTCTCTAGCGACCTCCCCCTCTTCGGCAGCCCCTCATCCTCCTCCTCCATTGACCAATGAGCCCCCGACCCCCTTTCCTCGTCCTCCTCCTTTGGCGTCCGACACCCAAGCCCTCCTTCTCTACTCCCGAACTTTTGGAAATTGTACACGTCCTACAATTGTTCCGACATCGTGTCTTAGTGTGTCTGCAACAAAAACTTTATGCCAACCCACCTGAGATAACGAACCCCTGTCTAACGAATACCAAGCATAGATAAAGATAAGTATATGGCGGTGACTACGTCACCTGGATAAATTATAACCTTTATAACTCAGGTGGAATTACAAGATTAAAAAAAATCAATGTTGAACCCTTTGCCCTAATAGATTCAACCCCCTGACCACACTCAAGAAGAAAAGAAAAATATTATAATTGAAATCACTTACCAACCCGTAGCAATCTTCCTGAGCGAATGCGACTACTCCTCGATCAGATCTCTTTCTTCCTTCTATCTTGGATGGCGAAGTTCTAAGAGCAACGCATGGACTTTCTCTTAGATTTACTGTAGACGAGCACCCCGAATCTCCAACTTGCGCTATAATTTTAGCCTCTACCCTCCTCCTATATTTATATGATGAGAAATCATATTTTAGGTCATAATAGAATTTTCTAAATAAAAAACCTTAAAATAAGAATCATATTCCACCAAAAATAGCCCAACACCAATTATGAATGTCTAAATATGGTCAAACTAAATATTTGATACAAATTTAAAAATTTAATCAAATCTTAAATTTAATATAGATTTATAAATTATATCAAATCAAATCTTTGACCGTATTTGGGCTCCAAAATTTACCAAATTCTGACTGGACCCCAACAATCTCTCCTCCAGTCTGATGAGAGGGTGTTGACACCATGGCTTCTCAACTGGACTCCATGCACGTCTCCCTGAGATAAAGTTTTTACTTCCCTATGCCACCGATCTTCGATCCCCCGAGTTGCTTTGCATCTTCATTCGTCTCCAGCTCCTCAACCGCCACGTCGATGCTAGCTTCCATACGTAGCACCTTCTGTACCACTGGGATCATGCCAACATCAATGACATGGTTGAGACCAAAGTCCCGGACTATCAGCCTCACCAAGAGTCTTGGCTGCCTATCCCACACTTTCGTCTTCCACCGAAATATATTAACTTTCCGACCAGCTTCTTCACCCTTGGCTGGCCCAACTAAGTGGACGGTACGATTCTCCCGAGATTCGAACTCCAGAATTTTCCTACCTTCGTGTCCGAACTTGAAGCTCCCACATAGACAAGTGTCCTCGAGCAGAACATCATGCATTGTGCACACCGTCAATGACCCACAGTTCTCCCGAAACTGTGTGAATGATGATTCTCCTACCTCAGATTGAGTTTACTACAAACTTTGATCTCCTCTCTGGCCTCGAACTACTGAAACCAATGTCGCTCCGTGAAACTTTGCCAAACCACCCGTTGCCAAAACTGAATTCGTGAAGCAACCCCCACCTGGAGACAGACCAGCTTCCATAGGATCGACAAACTGAATGACAATCTTCGACTCATTTGCATTCGTCGCTTTGTCTCGATGAACCGAATCCTCCATAATCCTCAAAGTATCTCAAATCCTCTCCTAAGCAAATTCTCGACAATTCAACTCCTTTCGAATAACCCTCCAGCTTTCATCTGATATATGTGGCCTGCTTGTACAACTAAGTGGCTTGAGCATGTACATGCCACAACATAAATCTCCTCAAGCCAGTTGTTGGGAACCCTTCATAAGCATCCAATCATTATCCCCAAACAAACTGCAATAGCCATCATACGCCAACTTCCCTACTAAAACCAATTTGTAGCTTAAACTCGATACATGTCGCACATCCTTGAGAATGAGCTTCTCACCAAGCTCCGTTGTCAAGTTCACATCACCGATGCCTAAAATTACAGCCGTCCCATTTTTCTCCATCTTCACACGTCCAAATCTATCACAGTCGTATGACGTAAAGATTCTCCTATATGGAGTAGCGTGATACGATGTCCCCGTGTACATGACCAAATTGCCATGATAACACATGTCACATAGTTCCTCTGTGTCGGTTGCTGCGATGATGAGATCTCTCATTGCCACGAGATTCTCCTGATCATCCTTGCCTTTGGCCTTCTCAGCTTTAAGCTTCATACAGTTCTACTTGATATGACCCCTTCTGCCATAGTGATAGCATACCTCCTTGTGGTCCACAATCACAAGATTCTGAGAACTCTCCCTGTTCTCGCTTGTGACTTGGGTCTTTTCTTCCCAAAGGAAGCCACCAGAGCAGACTCCTATGACGATTCTACTTGCTTACGCCGGATCTTCTCGTTCAACAATGTACTTTTGATTTCCTCCATTGTGATAACTCCACCAGGCATGGAGTTGCTCACCATCAACACCAACGTCTCCCAGGTTTTTGGCAAAGAACTCAAAAGCAAAAGGGCTTGAATCTCATCATCAATCACCATCTTTATTGCAGACAGCTGATTGATAATACCCTGAATCTCATTCAGATGTTGTGCTACTGGGGCACCCTTCATGTACTTCAAGTTTATGAGTTGGAGAATCAGAAATACCTTGTTGCCAGCCGTCTTCCTTTCTTACAATGAATGCAACTTCTCCCACAATACTTTTTTTGAACTCTCTATGGACATGTGGTGAAATACCGAGTCGTTCAGCTATTGGCGGACGAATCCAACGACCTTTCGATCCAGTCGTTTCCAATCTTTAACAGCTTTGTCCAATAGCTTAGCGTTGTCTCCCTCCAATAGATCATTTAAGTCCTTGCACCAGAGTCGATCCTCCATCCTTGTCTTCCAAATTGCCTAATTCGCCCATGTGAGGGTGTTCATAAGAGTTTTCATCTGCTCCATATACATAGTTTCCAAAATTAGTAGCTCTGATACCATATGTTGGTATCAGACTAACAGACCAGGGCTCTGATACCAAATGTTGGGAATCGGACCCGTACTGCAAGCATTCCAACGCCGTGTCTGAGAATGCCCACTGTAGAATCATGGAAAATATATATCTATGTGTTCAAAAGTCGTGCGTCCCAAAAAAGAAGGCTTAAATCAGGTCGTAGAGTCACCCTGCGAACCAATAAGGCTACGTCCATGCTCCCAATCAGCCGAAACAGCTTTGGCCATAGATTGACCTGACATGGCATCTCTGACATAGAATTCTAATAAAAAGGATTGCCTCAAAAGACTTGAACCTACTAAACCATAGAAGTCTTATGTCAGAATTTTACTTTTCGTATTTTCGTCGGGTGTGCAACGCCACATGTACAGCACAAACAAGGATGCTATGTATCTCTGGCCCCATGCGTTCCAAACTCCATGCGTCCCAGACTCCATGCATCTCTGGCTTGCGCGTCCTAGATTCCATGTGGACCAGGAAGAACTCACCCACGCGTCACTGGCCCACGCATCCCAGATTTCCTGTATTTCATGCGTCTTTGGCCCCATGCTTCCCAGGATCCATGCGTCCCATGCGGTTCTGGACACATGTGTTTCAGACTCCATGAGGACCAAGTCTAGATGATACAACTGATGTAGCCCTCTCCAACCAAGTGTGGGCTATGTGTCATAATTGACCAAGTCACGCACACAATGGATGATAACCATCCAGATCTTCAGCAAGAACAAATCCCAACAGAAAGTCCACCTGGCAGCTTACGACGATGAGTGGATGAACATGGTTTTTGATGCAGCGAGGCCTAGTTTTGATCCAAAAAATTATGATGTAGCCGAGGAGGCACCGAATGCCGATGCTGCAAAGTTTATGGAGTTGCTGGAGAATGCAAGGACTCCATTATATCCTAGTTGTGAGGATCATTCACCGTTGGAGGTAGTTACAAGATTGTTCAGAATCAAGTCTAATTTTAATATGTCGCAAGAATGCTATAACCGACTGATGAATTTGATTATAGAGATCTTGCCAGAGGGTACAAAGTTGCCTAAATACTTTTACCCATCTAAGAGGATGGTGAGATCTCTCTGGATGAGATACGAGAAAATTGATACATGTCGCAATGGGTGCATGTTGTACTACAAAGACGATAAGGATGAAGACACGTACAGATTCTGTGTTGATGATCGCTGCAAGGCCACTGGTAGAGAAAAGTCTATTTGTGCAAGGAAGCCTACCGATTCGATGCACTATTTGCCTTAGACGCCTAGGTTATAGAGGTTATTTATGGTGAAGGAGACTGCAGAAAATATGAGTTGGCACAGGCGAGAATATATCGAAGGAGTATTCGATCATCCATCCGATGGAGAAGCATGGAAGCACTTTGATCAAGAGTATCCAGATTTTGCTTCGGATATACGTAATGTCAGATTGGGGCTCTCCTCCGACAATTTTACCCTATTCGGATTTTTAGGCTCCTAATATTCGTGTTGGCCTATGATCGTCACTCCGTACAATCTACCGCCTTGGATGTGCATGAAGACTCCATATATGTGATCGTTCGAATAATCCAAAGAGTAACATCGATATGTATTTACAGCCTTTGATAGAAGAGTTGAATCAGCACTTATGTGGACCATCTACGACTTTTGGACTATAAAATATTATCAGGATGGAGCACTCATGGTCGTCTCTCATGTCCGTATTGTATGGACCGTACTAAGGCTTTCTGTTTGAAACACGGAGGCAAACCGTGCTTCTTCGATTGTCATCGATAATTTTTGTCGAAGGATCATCCGTACCGGAGGAACAAGAATTATTTTTATGCGGGCATTGTGGAGAAGGCTAATCCACCATCAACGTGGCTAGGATACACGATATGGAAAGAGGTTAAAGATTTACCAAGTGCTATCTAAGATCCTGCTAAGGGGTACAAGTATGACGGATTTAGTCACACCCATAACTGGACAAAGAGGAGTATATTCTGGTATCTGCCATATTGGAGCACCAATCTGATCAGACATCACCTTGATATTATACATATCGAGAAGAATATATTTGATAACATAATTAATACTGTAATTAAGGTAAAGGGGAAGACGAAAGATAATTCGAAGGCCAGGTTGGATTTAGAAAAAATGTGTAGATATCCTGCGTTAAATTTGATAGAGACGGAGAATGGAAAGTTAAAGTAGCCTAAGTCAATTTTCTCACTAGAGAAGGAGGATAAAGGGAGACTCGGAGACTTTGTTGGTGGATTCAGGGTCTAAAATTTCTAGACGGGTACGTGTCAAACTTGAGAAGGTGCGTCGACCTCAAGGAGAACAAACTGGCGGGTATGAAGAGCCACGATTGTCACATATTCATGTAAAGGTTAATTTTGATTGTATTTCGGTAATTCTTACAGCAGGTTATTTGGGATCCATTGACAGAACTCAGCATATTCTTTAGAGATCGTTGTTCTACTAAGTTGCTCGTTGATCGTCTAGAAAAGCAAGAGAATAATATTGCGATAACACTGTGCAAGCTCAAAAAGGTGTTTTCTCCTGAATTCTTCGACTCCATGGAGTATTTGCCAATTCATATTTTCTATGAGGTACGTGTTGGTGGTCCTATCAGTTATCGATGGATGTACCCATTTGAGCAGTATCTGAATTACCTAAATAGAAAGGTAAAAAACAATGCACGAGTTTGTAACGCCCGCAACCGCACGGTGCGTTACGCTGAGTCGGATTGAATGAAATAAATGCTGGTTACATTTGATTTGTTGCATTTTGGGAAAAAGTATTGATTGAGTTGTTTCATGTGCAGATGGCTAGCGGGTTCGATGGAAATCAGGTATTTGTTCAGGGAAGTACTGAGATAGCTGGGTTGGAATGATAATGCCATCTTCCTTAGTCCGATCGGTCGGATGATTTGTAGAGCACAGCCTGCTCGCACGGTCATACCAGTTGAGTAGATCGTGCTTGCATCGGACCACGGGTTAAAGGAATTGGCCGTATCGGTAGGACATGATACTTAACGGAATCAAACATAGGTGAGTGGGCTCTTTCCCTTCTCCTCTACTCCTTCAAGCCTAATAATATGGAAAACACGTAAAGGCTTGAAACACTCGGACTGAAACTCGGGAATCACTACACTGAGGCATGCATAGAGTGTACGTCCTTGCTTGGATAGGATTGTGGCTTGATTTGATTTGTGCGTTGGATAGTTGGAGCTAGAGTTGGAATATTACATTTGAGGCAGTTGGTTGAATGAATGGGATTATGCTTGGACAGTTGGAATGATACATTGAGGCATTGGGAATATCGGGAATACCAGCGAGCGTGCATCCGTGCACGAGTATCACTTGGTCACTTTGTCAAGCAAAGCGAGCAGTTGTGGTTCGAAACCGAGCAACTGCATCGGCAAGGGCATTGTGCCACTGGATTGTTCTGAGTGTGGGGTGTTGCACCCAATTGGAAACATTGTTGAGAAGAGACATTGTGCCTATTGGAACAACTTGGTAACGTGCCTTGGGTGCGGTGCCGGCGGTTGGATGCGATCCAGGTGGGTTAGCTACTTAGCACTGTTTCGAGTATAACCGTATTTGATCAGTCCGATCAACGTCCTTTATGGCTTGGCCAGTGACTTCATATAGATAAGAGTTGGTTTGCTTTACTTTGGTTGGTTTGTGCTTCGTGTAGGCACGACCACCTTGCCTCGGCAAGAGTATGCACCTTGAGATTTGGATTGTAAACTTTGGTTGAGGATGGATATTGAGGCTTGGATGATGGTTCGGTATGTTATCGCGTTGCTTGGGCTTTGAGTAGGATGGTTTGTATGCTAGTTTCCTTCGAGTTGGTTATATATTGCTTGTCGATTGAATTGAGTTGAATGCTTGCATGCTTAAACTGCTTTACAACTTTCCTTAACATGTCATCCATATGCCATAAAATGAATCTAGGATTCAACTAGAAAGATCACCATATAACTATTTGCATTCACTATTTTACTTAGTGTCGGCTTAGGCGAGTGGGTTACCCCGCTCACCAGTACGGCTGTGTACAGACCCACGTTTGTGGGCATTATTTCACGTACGCAGGTGTAGTGGCGCTGCTTGGATATAGGGAACATGATGTATGAACTGTAAGTACCTTTATGGGCTAGAGAAAAGAGCAAGAGTATTTTATCGCCTTCGTGGCATTGCCTTTGTGGTATTTCATTTGGACCCTATCGAGAGCTTCGCTGCGTATTACTCTGATGTGTGCTTGGTACACAATACTTGACTTCCGCTGCTACTTGGTCATTTCGATGATAACTTTGGTGTTTGACAATATCGCCTTGTACGAGCGCAACTCCAGGCTCGTACGGCATCTTGTCTCGATGAGAACGATTATCCTGCGGGAGAGCTGCAAAGTGGTAATTCTCGTACAGCGGGGACTGTAGCGCCCCGTTCTCCCGGTGCGGAGACCGCGGCTAAGAAACACAAGACGGTATCATTCGATCGGGATAGATTGAATTAAGAACTCGTCCTCGTTATGGATTTATTTCTTCGGAATCGATTCCCATATTCAGTGGACTGCGCCCCAAGGATCGACTTAGCGGCAGAGTCAGGAGGGACCTCTCCGCTGCTATCTTTTATTGCCTCGGTTTTCGATGTCGCTTGTTGCTTTCGTGCTTTGAGTTGGTTTCGAGATTTGCTTGTTTTCCTTGAACGGTTTCGATGGTTTCATTGTTTTCGTTCATTGAACTGCACTTCTATTCCGAGATTGGAAAGAGAGGAAGAAGTATTAATCGAGCTGTTCATGTGCAGGTGAACGAGCAGTAGGCGGCTTGCGAGCGGAGTCGTGAAGCGCCTCTTTCCTTCTCCTTCCAACTATCTAAGTGAGTGGCTACCAACCCGATTAGCTAGCCTTGCTTCCAAAGCTTCACTCCTTGCCCCGATCAAACGATACCAAGTAATAATAAAAGAAACCAAGATAAAAGAGAATAGACTTGGTTAATACTGCTTGTCAATCAAACTGTGAACGGTTACTTACTTGCATGCGTGTTCGCTCGGAAATATTTATCATATGCATAATACAAGTTAGAATGTATGCTCTTCTTTAAATTATGCTATGAACATAACTCATCCTGAATGCAATAATCTGATAGGGAGACTATGCCAAAGTAGCTCTCCTCCTGTTACTGTCCCGTGCCTGTTATTGCCCTGATTTGCCTCAACTGCTAACTTAGTGTATATGTTGATCACGGACAACTTGTGCACAAGGTCTTAGTTCCTGCGGACGGTTGCTGGGGCACTGGCACCGATCCGATCCGGACAGAACTCCTGAATAGTCGCCTGTATCGGATGGAATAACTTGTGGCGCCCCTGTTCATTGCGTAACTTGTTATTTCATTCATGTACTATGCCCCGTCCATTATGGCATCCCGCCAGTGATCCCCTGTATATTTAAACCTGTTGCATACTAACTTGTGTCTTCGTGGCAGGGAAGGCATGGTAAGTATTGTGCAGGTAATTCAGACGGTCAGGTAAAATCCACCTAACGGTGGCACGTTCATTTCAGTAAATTCTATATGCTGCTTACTTGTAAATGAACTAAGGCAAGATAGAAACCCACAAAAATATGCATGCTTCACTAAACAATGTGTTGATTGGTATAGTCAGGCTAGCTCGCCTTCACCAGCATGTTTCGATATGCTGACCCTCGTTGAAACAGGTTCTCCGCACCAAGGCGAACCGAGCGAGGAGCCAAAGTCGTCTACCCGATCCAGTCCAACTGTTGGCGCACCTTCACCGCGCCCCTTGAAGCCTTTTGAAGTCCGAAGCTGCAACTCTTCATACACAAATTCAGCTCCGTGGCAAAGCCGTCCTCCAGCCTGGAGGTCTTTATCGTTTTAAGTTTATAAAGGGATGTAATGTACAGGACTGCTATCTCATTTTGAGTCATCTCTTTTGTAAGCCGTTCGGCATATTAGCTAACTCGTTCAAGAGTTTGTAATAGATGTTCATTATCAATAAAGAGAACTTTTCTATGTTTTAAATCTGTGTTTCAATTTATCTGCGTACTCTGAATATGTGCTTGCTATGCAAATTATTAAAGCCTTGTGCAGACGCAACTCCAGGCCCGCACGGCGGTCACGATTCGGGGGACGCCTCAAACGATTCTACGAAATTGGGTCGTGATAGGGACTATTGGGCTTGCGGGAGATTGGGGCGTGACAAATTGGTATCAGAGCGCCTGGTTTATTTTCTCGGACTTGGTCCTTCGCTTCATCACAAACTCTAAATAGCTTCCGTGTG
The DNA here is from genome assembly GCA_036927795.1 of Iris macrosiphon. Taxonomy (NCBI): domain Eukaryota; kingdom Viridiplantae; phylum Streptophyta; class Magnoliopsida; order Asparagales; family Iridaceae; genus Iris; species Iris macrosiphon. The sequence continues at coordinate 150,228,822 of JAYESA010000018.1, forward strand.
TCGTCTAGCTCTTGACTCTACTCAGTACCGCATTGGATATTTCATGCAATAAGTCTATATTATTGCTGGTTGTGGCTGCATGTTATTCTTGGTTGCGTTGCTTTTGTTGGTTTTCGGTAGATCGGTTAGCCTCGTTAGGCGTTGTTGCATTCGTACAGCAAGTTGGGTGGCGTTGTTGCATTTGTGCAACAAGTTGAGAGCTGTTGTTGGGTTGGCTTGGCTTGTCATTCGGGAGCTTCTGATTGCATCAGTGGATCTGTTGGTTGGCAGACGAGATTGGTTATGTGGCATGTTGTGAGTAGAAGCATCGGATGAGAATAGGTCGTTGCACGAGTTGCTCGTATAGCGAATGTGTTGGATAGAAGTTTGAATTTTGGCTGGGCGTATCACAGAGATCATTGCACGAGATTGCTCGTGTTGCGAAAGTATCAGACGGTTTCAACGAGCGCAGTTCTCAATTTTTGGCTTGGATAGATAGCAAGACTCTAAGTGGTTAACCGGCCGTTGGTTGACAGATTATCAGAGGTAGTGCATGAAGTTCTTGGATTCGAAAGTTCGCTCGGATGGAATGGTTGGATTATGGCTCGGATTTGCAGATAAGATATAGCATGGTTCGTAGTAACTGTCCATCGTGATGACTTACAATTATCGAGCATTGCTTCGGGACAGCTGACCCTAGCGACTTGATCGCCTGATCAGAAATGAATATTATAGACCCATAGAACGACCCTTGCGATGGCGCGTTTGGGAATGCATCGAGGGCAGATGTGAGTAGTATGTGTTGGAGATTTAGCCTATTGACAGAGTGATGGATTTGAGAGATCCTTGGGATAGCCTTCAGCTGAAGAAGTAGCCAGAAGATCGAAGCGATGGTGGGATTGGCCTAAGTCAACTGATGAGATTCAGAATCGTAAATTTTTGTAGATGGCATCGCCTCTGACTCATCGTGCCCGGGAAGGGAATAGCATTCATATGAATTGACGACAGTGAAACTAGCTCGTAAAGTTAAAGCAGCGGCTCGTTCGAATCAAATCCTTGCAAATACTAGAAGGGACATATGTGCCTCAGATTTATAAGATGCATCGAAACTTAGTCTGGGAAGCGTGCTCGTTCGGAAGGCAAAGGTGATATTCTATGCTTCGAGGCAGTGGAAGCAGTGCGAAGAACTATTCCATACGCAACCTAGGAATTATGGCGAGTGTGTGCACGTTGAAATCGTAGCAACACTATCCCTTTGGCGTGGCGGCGAGATCTTCATGGATCATAAGAACCTCAATATAGATGTTCACCCAGTGAGGTATTGAGATTTGATGGAAGAGGTGTTTGGTTGAACTGATCTAAGCAAAGTTGATATTTGGGTAAGTCGCCTAATTGGGGTAGTATCAGTTGAGATGATCGTTCGGTGCATGAGATATATTTGGAGATGTTGCTAGTGTGGATTCAGAAATAGTTGAATGGATTAAGTTAGAACACGAACTGATTGAGTCGGTGGAAAATAATCATATTTGAGAATAGTGCTCAAGCGAATATATTAGAATGGAAATCATGATTGGTTCGATTGGAAGTAAAGCAAATGGATGCCTTGGACATAAAGATACCCTTGCAACTTGTTCAAATTTGCTATCGCAAAGCTTAACTGAAATACATGTATTTCAGGGACGCCTAAAATATGTGTACGATCCAAAACTAAGCGAGACAAGAAATTCGTATTGAGCTGCAAGGAGGATGTGGGAATATAGAATTTGTACGAGCGTTCAGCAGAGCGAGATGCTGAGTCTAGATCAGGATAATGTGAGTTGCATAGAGCAGATCTATGGAATTGGACAAACGATATGTGATAAGGAATGAGTACCAGCATGGTTCGTGGACGAACCTGATTCTAAGTGGTATATTATGTAACACCCGCAACCGCACGGTGCGTTACGCTGAGTCGGATTGAATGAAACAAATGCTGGTTACATTTGATTTGTTGGATTTTGGGAAGAAGTATTGATTGAGTTGTTTCATGTGCAGATGGCTAGCGGGTTCGATGGAAATCAGGTGTTCGTTCAGAGCAGTACTGAGATAGCTGGGTTGGAATAATAATGCCATCTTTCTTAGTCCGATCGGTCGGATAATTTGTAGAGCACGACCTGCTCGCACGGTCATACCAGTTGAGTAGATCGAGCTTGCATCGGACCACGGGTTAAAGGAATTGGCCGTATCGGCAGGACATGATGCTTAACGGAATCAAACATAGGTGAGTGGACTCTTTCCCTTCTCCTCTACTCCTTCATGCCTAATAATATAGAAAACACGTAAAGGCTTGAAACACTCGGACTGAAACTCGAGAATCACTACACTGAGGCGTGCATAGAGTGTACGTCGTTGCTTGGATAGGATTGTGGCTTGATTTGATTTGCGCGTTGGATAGTTGGAGCTAGAGTTGGAATATTACATTTGAGGCAGTTGGTTGAATGATTGGGATTATGCTTGGATAGTTGGAATGATACATTGAGGCATTGGGAATATCAGGAATACCAACGAGCGTGCATCCGAGCACGAGTATCACTTGGTCGCTTTGTCAAGCAAAGCGAGCAGTTGTGGTTCAAAACCGAACAACTGTATCGTCGAGGGCATTGTGCCACTGTTGGGACATTGTGCCACTAGATTGTTCTGAGTGTGGGGTGTTGCACCCAATTGGAAACATTATTGAGAAGAGGCATTGTGCCTATTGGAACAACTTGCTAACCTACCTTGGGCGCGGTGCCGGCGGTTGGATGCGATCCAGGTGGGTTAGCTACTTAGCACTGTTTCGAGTAGAACCGTATTTGATCAGTCCGATCAACGTCCTTTATGGCTTGGCCAGTGACTTCATATAGATAAGAGTTGGTTTGCTTTACTTTAGTTGGTTTGTGCTTCGTATATGCGTGGCCACCTTGCCTCGGCAAGAGTGTGCACCTTGAGATTTGGATTGTAAACTTTGGTTGAGGATGGATATTGAGGCTTGGATGATGGTTCGATATGTTATCGCATTGCTTGGGCTTTGAGTAGGACGGTTTGCATGCTAGTTTCCTTCGAGTTGGTTATATATTGCTTGTCGATTGGATTAAGTTGAATGCTTGCATACTTAAACTGCTTTACAGCTTTCCTTAACATGTCATCCATATGCCATGAAATAAATCTAGGATTCAACTAGAAAGATCACCATATAATTGTTTGCATTCACTATTTTACTTAGTATCGGCTTAGGCGAGTGGGTTACCCCGCTCACCAGTACGGCTGTGTACTGACCCACGTTTATGGACATTATTTCAGGTACGCAGGTGTAGTGGCGCTGCTTGGATATACGGGACATGATGTATGAACTGTAAGTACCTTTGTGGGATAGAGAAAAGAGCAAGAGTATTTCATCGCCTTTGTGGCATTTTATTTGGACCCTATCGAGAGCTTCACTGCGTATTACTCTGATGTGTGCTTGGTACACAATACTTGACTTCCGCTGCTACTTGGTTATTTCGATGATAACTTTGGTGTTTGACAACATCGCCTTGTACGAGTGCAACTCCAGGCTCGTACGACATCACGTCCCGATGAGAACGATTGTCCTGCAGGAGAGCTGCAACGTGGTAATTCTCGTACATCGGGGACTATTGGGCTTGCAGGAGATTGGGGCGTGACAGGATTGAGTGCTTAATTTGTGAAGCTTATGTTCTCGAGGAGATTACAAAAGTTTGCTCGACGTATTTTAAATTTTATGTTGCTACTAATAGAATGAGAGCCCCGAGAAACAATAACATATATTAGGAATCTAATGATGCTGAAAGTATTCAATGCGTTAGAAAAGCCTTCAGGAAAAATAAAGAAGAGATATTTGAATAACGACGAGCTAAGGGCTACTCAGTTGTATACATTACTCAATTGCGACGAGGATGAAGTAAAGAAGATAGAGGGGGTAAGTAATTAATACGTCCACGTTTACATCATCTCAATGTAATAGTATAAGTTAATATTATGCTACTAATCAACTGTTGCTTCGTTATATTTTAGCACATATAATGATGAGCTGAGATCGGTTAGACCCTACATAACAGACGCAGAAGTAGAACAAGAAATGAGACGTCATTTTTCTTTTTGGTTAAGCGTATATATAAGAAGCTTGGTAATTATTTTTTTGGTATGCACTTGCACAATAAATAACTATCGCTACTTTGGTATTTAGATCCATCGTCTAATAACACCCGTGACTGAATCTATTAGAACTATAGCCAAGGGACTAATTACTGCCATCAAAATATGGCCAAGTTACTGTGTGAATGGATTTAGGTTCAAGTCAACAAATGCTCCGATCAAAGACCGCTTTCTGGATCTTGATTCCACAAAAAATAGTTATTTGTATATCAAATCGTCGAACTACAAAGATGTCGATCTAGACAATGATTTATTTGGTATCTTATGAGAGATTGTGGAGTTTACATATAATTATATCACAGAACCTGCTAAGATGGTGATATTCAAGTGTGAATGGTTTGATCTGATTCAAGATCAAGGTTAGCAAATTGACAAGCATGGTCTTGTGAATGTAAACTACAAGCGTAGATATCAAGACTATGAACCATTTTTTTCTATCAAGTCAGGCTCAGCTCGTGTACTTCCCAACTTATCCTAGACGGGGGACACCGAGGTAGGATTGGTGGACAGTATGCAAGACTAAAGCTAGAAATACCTTTGACGTTGACGAAATAGCTTATCAGGAGAACGAGCTACCTCTTGTAACAAATATTGTAGATATGGACTCAATAAAGTTACTCATTATACAACTAATAATGTAGAAGAGGTAGAATTATCCGAAGAGGAAGACGAAGACGAAGATGAAGTAGATGAAAGTGAAGATGAGGAGGAAGAAAAAGAGGAAGATGGGGACGAGGAAGGCGAACAAGATAAATTTTCTGAAGATGATTGAAAATAAAATAAATCCATTTGGACTTGTGACATGTATTATATTTTGACTATAGAATGTACTATCTATTTAGAATTATGACACTACTAGTTATTTACAGTGCAATTCTATTAATGCTGTGAGATATGCATAATATTTTGACTGTAGAATATACTATATATTTGTTTATTTGTTCTATCATCATATGTTATTAACAAGTATGATAGGACAACGCGGAGCGTTCGACAGGTCCTGAGGTAGACAGAGTGCTCCTCTGGTACTGCCTATTGTTGGTTTTGGATCCTCGTGGCCAAGTACTCTAGTATATCGACCAGTTACATCTCTGACTGCGACAACGTTACGTGACAGCACTCTTGGGACAAGTAGTTTTAGGCCTGAGACTACTCCCTTGTCCAGCGTTCCTTCTGCTGACAGAATAATAGAGACAAATGAGCATATATGGAGGTTAAGTCGACGTCGTCCCAGCATCAGCGAGATCCTCTATGTGCACCTCCGGACGAGACGAGGACGAAGATTTGGACCGACGGTACAAAGTAAGTCAATTAATTGGTTTAGCATCATATATATCGTGTATTTCTTTATTCATCATATATTCAGTTTTTCGATAAAAATAATTATCTCTGTATAAATATCGTCCATCGTCGGTACAAAGACTCTTGGGCCACTTTTTGAGGTACAACTATGGTGGCCCTTGGATCAAATACTCTAATGCTCCAGATGAGAGGAAGGCATTCTGGTTTGCGCACTTCAAGATAAAAGTATATTTGATTTTGTCACGACCCGCACCCAGATGAATAGGGTACCGGTTCGCGAGTACGTCCAGTCTACGTTGCAGTGTCGGCGGTAGTACGCTGTCTAGACCATATTCACAGATAATTTAAAATCTAGCTCATTCACAATAAATAAATAGGCAAGGATAATAACAGAAAATAGGAATGCTAAGATTTCATAAGACAAATTGTGACAAACAAATCCACAGTTTATTACAGAACCAGAAGATAAATCGGGGACAAACCCGATTACTATGCTGAAAGAAAAACTAGCTAACTAGCTAACTACGCCTCAAAAGTAGTCTCCTGAGTAGGAACCGGCTCCTCGAAAGTATCACCTGCTACGTCATATGGGCCATAAAAGGTGAGGGCATAGTCCTCACCATCGCTTAAATGTCAACGGATCCAGTCAGGAAAGGAGCAAAGTACCAATACACAACAAAGCTTAAACTAAATATTTATGACAAGTAGTGAAAACTGAATAAGCATCACGATAAGAATATGCATAATAAGTAGTAAAAATTAACTAAGGTTAAGCACTAAAAATTAGGAATATAAGTAAAACAGGATTATAATGAGACAAGAAAATGGAACTACAACAAGACAAAGAAACTATGTGTGTGTGATTGTGTATTTAGAATACATAGTTGGCATGTAGGGGGTTATAAGGCTAATCAGGCCATCATAGACGGCTATCAGTCAGGAATAATCGAGTATCAGGCTGATGGTACAGTCGCGTACCAACAGCTAGCAGTCAGGACAGGGGGAAGGGTAAACTACATGCCTCCTAGTATTCTCCCTCCCGACACGAAAAGTAAGACATGAACTCCAAATCCTAACACTAAGTGTAATCATCCAATGGTACTAGTAGAGCAAGGAACTAATTATCATAATATAAAGAATAAACTTGAAGTGCAGGTACTTGCCTGATGTTTGGATTCCAACTACGGTTCTATCCTCGGGAAATTTCCAGATATGCCTCCGGATGCTGAAATAATCATTACCATCATGCTCAGAAAATATCAAATAGCTAGAAACGCCTGTCCTTGAGTCCAATTTGGAGACAAGGGCAAAAACGACAATTTCGGGCCAAAACGGGGTCCGCATGTGGGCTCGCTTTGCACCGAAAAATGTGTCAGGGTCAAAAGTCTCCAAATTCACCAAACTTAGTGTCAAAAGGTCAGGAACGATGATACGAACCCAACGGAACTTCCAGAATTGGATTCCGATGAGTCGATCACAAAATTGTCCGTCGAGCGGGGCCTGTGGGACCTACCACACGCGATTTCGTCAACGTTCTCGGAATCGAACCAAAATTGGGTCACAGGACCAGCATATCGCTACGAGTCCGATGGCGCAAGTTTCGTTTCAATCTGACGTTACACAAAGTTAGGGCGCGATCCAGAAAAGTCGGATACGGGGCGTTGTCCGCGGATACGCGTTGATACCGGTGTGCATGCACACCCGAATCGACTTCTGCGAAATCCCACACGTCCGTATCGACGGCACGCACATATCTGTAAAGACCGCGTGCGACAAGTCGTCCCGTTTGGCAGGGCGTACTCAGTTCCGGGGTGAATCGGGTCGTTTGTTTTTCCTGTTTTTGGATCGCGGTTCACGATCGCCACAGGACGCGATGCCCCGAACGGGTTGCATGGGCCCCGAGAGGGTCATACAGGCTACACAACGCAACTGACGGAATCAGAAACGGGGTTATGAGCAGAAAGATACGTGTACCTGAATAGGGTCAAAGAAACCCGAAAAAACTGTGTCCGACACGTGTCTAACACGTGTCCGACACGTGTCCTGTACACGAGGAGTCCTAGGGTTAGGGTTAGGGTTCTGTGGAGGCGGCGAGGGTAGGCCGGAGGCGGCATTGGCGGAGGCGACGGCGATGCGCGGGAGGCGGCTGGAGGCACGGCGGGGGGCGTGGCCGCGGGCGGCGGCTGCCGGAGCGGCGCAGCCGCTGCTGTTGGCTGCTGCTGCTCGGGGCGCCGGAGGGGCGGAGGAAGGAGGAGGAGAAGGAAGAAGGAGGAGGAGGCTGGGCGAGGCGCTGGCGGCTCGACGGCGCGGTGAGTTGGTCGGCGGTTGAGTGGCGTGGCGTCGGGTGAGGCGGCTAGGGCGTTGGTGGTTCGGCCGGAGGGAGAGAGGAGAAGGGGTTTTAGTAGGGGAGCGGGGGAGGTCGGCTCTGGGCGAGGCGGTGGAGGGGCCGACGGGTGCGGGGACGTGGCGGGGTCGTGGGGCGTGGGCCGGGCGATGCGGGGCGTGGCCGGAGGCGGCGGATCCGGCGGAAGATGCGGGGGGGGGGGGGGGGGGGAGACGGGTCAGGGGAGAGGGAAAGCGGGTCGGGCGGCAGGTCGGGTTCGGTCGGGCGGACCCGACCCGACCCGTTAAGGCGGGCGGGCTGGGCCGGTTTGGGCCGAGGGTTTGGATTTGGGCCGGGGTATGGGCTGGGCTGGAAAACAAATTAAATAAATAAATAAACAAATAAATAAATATTAATTAATTAATTAAATAGTTTTTAGGTGATTAAAAATAGGTCCGGGGTCCAATAAATTCCAGAAAATTATCCTAAGTCCAGTTTTTTATTTTACACACAAAAATATTATTTTCATAATATTTTAATAGTAATTAACAGCAAATAAAAATTAATTAATTACCAAGAGCCTAGGTTTTAATTACAGAAAAATCCTAAAAATTCCAGAAAATTGTGAAAAGTCCAAATTAATAATTCCTGAAAATCAGGGGGCTTACAATCTACCCAACTTATAAAAATTTCGTCCTCGAAATTAAAATATGGCATAATCTATTAATCCTTTATGTACATAAGGCAAGTCAATCGTAATCTCCTTACGATAATCAAGATTCTAATCATATTCATTGCAATCACTTCAAGGTTAAGATGACCACTGTTCCAATCAAAATTTTCACCTATGGTTATCTCTTCTCACTTTCTCAATTATCCATATCCATATCCAAATTTAAATTAAATTCTTATAACATCTTCAAAATTTAAATAAGCATATAAATTTTACCTCCCGATCTCTAACTATCATAATCTCCTCTAGAAGTAATCCGAGTCCAATATTATTCCCATTTACACTTATAAATTTTTGTATGCTTCGACTTTTAAAACTCTATTCACATTCTCAATGTTTCAAATAGGTACTCCAACCATCAAATTTTAAATTCTTAATTCCAATCATCAAATTGAAGATAATTTAAATGCAATCCACCAATGTTCAAGTCTGAAGTTCTATATTTTTATCCTCTAAATTCAAATTGATGATTTTACCTTCATTATTCTAAATTTAAATCATGTACCTAAGGTATAAATATTGGGTCCTCAATATCAAGAATTTTGAAGTTCATTAATCCTCATCATCTTAGTCATTCTTCTAAAATTCTCAAAATTGAATTGGCTTGAACCTCTCCCAATCTAAGCTTTACTCGATAACAATCCAAAAGAAATTCCTCTCGAGTTGACAATGCACTGCTACCCAACTTAGAATCTACCCATTTATCACATAAGGCTATATACCTTAAGAAAATATTCCTTAATTTATTTACTCATGTCCTTCAATCCTCGAAACTTCAACACCGATCATATTACATATGATATATCCTTAATTACGGAAGAATAATCCTCAAATATGTGATCGGCCTATGGGGTATATCTAGTACTCTCCGTGTATCAAACTTATACCAAGCACGAGGTTTCGTCTTTCCGAAATAAGGGAAGACGGAGATCAATAATAAAGAGTTTTAAGGGCGAGGTAATAGATTAGAAGTATCAGAATCAAGGCATTTAAAGAATTCAATTGGGAATTGTCAAAGTAGTTGTGGATTGAAATCCTATTCTGGTAATCATTTGTTCGCATGCTCGTATTAGTACAGTTATGTAACTGATACGATATGCTCAGACATGTCTAGGGCAAGTATATTCGTCTACTAATCACTAACTATCTCAATCCAAGTAAAGTAGTCGTGCGAAGTGCGAACCAAAATGCACTAAGGTTGATCAGGCCATAATACACTGATTCTGAATAGACACTTGTATTAGTGTGGTTGATCAGGCCCTAATAACACATATGTCATGAACAAGCCCGATAAAGAGTAAGCTTGCAAAACTAGGCTATAGAATAGCAGCATAAGTCAAGTACATCAAAATTAAGTACGCTAGATGATGATGAAAGGTGGTACAAATTATTCAAGTTCATAAAACAACACACAATAAGCACCATAACAAAAGGCTATACAATCTTTACAGTTATCAAATATAAAAGCATACCAGGTTATTAGCAAGTTCAAAATTACTAGGTTGGGGCTGAGGTCACGAACCAATAGGCACGAGCTAAAACAAGACTAGAAACGGCAGCTACAAATCACTTACGTGCATTAGCTACTCCAAGAGTCTGCGCGTTCTCCATGGTCATCGTGAGGGCTCTCGAGGCATGTTGTTGAGCTGATTATCCTCCATCCACTGGTGTTACTTCATCTTCATTTGTTACCACAGCATCTCGTGGTGATCTTGCAGGAATCTCGTCGTTCGCTCGTGAATCCCTAACTCTGCAACCAAAATAAACAATAAGAGGCGCACATGAATCAAGGCAGGATGCAAGTCAAGAAATTAATTCGAAGTCGATATGTATATCAAGAACGTTTCAAGCAAGTGGATGAGATCCTAAAAAAAACTTATTCTATTCTTACTGCAGGCTTGTTCGGTCCCTAAGTTGAAACCGAACAATTTAGTCGTTGGACCTGCATGGGCCACCATAAAAACGTGTCATGACCCGCACCCAGATGAATCAGGTATCGGTTCGCGAGTACGTCCAGCCTACGCCGCAGTGTCGGCGGTAGTACGCTGTCTAGACCATATTCACAGTTAATTTAAAATCTAGCTCATTCACAATAAATAAATAGTCAAGAATAATAACAGGAAATAGGAATGTTAAAATTTTATAAGACAAATTGTGACAAACAAATCCACAGTTTATTACAGAACCAGAAGATAAATCGGGGACAAACCCGATTACTATGCTGAAAGAAAAACTAGCTAACTGGCTAACTACTCCTCAAAAGTAGTCTCCTGAGTAGGAACTGGCTCCTCAAAAGTATCACCTGCTACGTTATATGGGCCATAAAAGGTGAGGGCATAGTCCTCACCATCGCCTAAATGTCAACGGATCCAGTCAGGAAAGGAGCAAAGTACCAATACACAACAAAGCTTAAACTAAATATTTATGACAAGTAGTGAAAAATGACTAAGCATCACGATAAGAATATGCATAATAAGTAGTAAAAATTAACTAAGGTTAAGCACTAAAAATCAGGAATATAAGTAAAACAGGATTATAATGAGACAAGAAAATGGAACTGCAACAAGACAAAGAAACTATGTGTGTGTGATTGTGTATTTAGAATACATAGTTGGCATGTAGGGGGTTATAAGGCTAATCAGGCCATCATAGACGGCTATCAGTCAGGAATAATCGAGTATCAGGCTGATGGTACAGTCGCGTACCAACATCTAGCAGTCAGGACAGGGGGAAGGGTAAACTACATGCCTCCTAGTATTCTCCCTCCCGACATGAAAAGCAAGACATGAACTCAAAATCCTAACAGTAAGTATAATCATCCAATGGTACTAGTAGAGCAAGGAACTAATTATCATAATATAAAGAATAAACTTGAAGTGCAGGTACTTGCCTGATGTTTGGATTCCAACTACGGTTCTATCCTCGGGAAATTTCCAGATATGCCTCCGGATGCTGAAATAACCATTACCATCATGCTCAGAAGATATCAAATAGCTATAAACGCCTGTCCTTGAGTCCAATTTGGAGACAAGGGCAAAAACGGCAATTTCGGGCAAAAACGGGATCCGCATGTGGGCCGCTTTGCACCGAAAAACGTGTCAGGGTCAAAAGTCTCCAAATTCACCAAACTTAGTATCAATAGGTCAGGAACGATGATACGAACCCAACGGAACTTACAGAATTGGATTCCGATGAGCCGATCAAAAAATCGCCCGTCGAGCGGGGCCTATGGGACCCACGACACGCGATTTTGTCAACGTTCTAGGAATCGAACCAAACTTGGGTCACAGGACCAGCGTATCACTACGAATCCGATGGCGCAAGTTTCGTTTCAATCCGGCGTGTGTACACAAAGTTAGGGCACGATCCAGAAAAGTCGGATACGGGGCGTTGTCTTCGGATACGCGTTGATCCCGGTGTGCATGCACACCCGAATCGACTTCTGCGAAATCCCACACGTCCGTATCGACGGCGCGCACGTATCTTTGAAGATCGTGCGCGACCAAGTCGTCCCGTTTGGCGGGGCGTACTCAGTTCTGGGATGAATCGGGTCATTTATTTTTCCTGTTTTTGGATCGCGGTTCGCTATCGCCACAGGACGCGATGCCCCGAGCGGGTTGCACGGGCACCGAGAGGGTCATACAGGCTACGCAACGCAACTGACGGAATCAGAAATGGGATTACGAGCAGAAAGATACGTGTACCTGAACAGGGTCAGAAAAACCCAGAAAAACCGTGTCCGACACGTGTCCGACACGTGTCCTGTACACGAGGAGTCCTAGGGTTAGGGTTAGTGTTTTGTAGAGGCGGCGAGGGTAGGCCGGAGGCGGCGCTGGCGGAGGCGACCGCGACCCGCGGGAGGCGGCCGGAGGCACGGCGGGGGCGCGTGGCCACGGGCGGCGGCTGCCGGAGCGGCGCAGCCGTTGCTGTTGGCTGCTGCTGCTCGGGGCGCCGGAGGGGCGGAGGAAGCAGGAGGAGAAGGGAGAAGGAGGAGGAGGCTGGGCGAGGCGCTGGAGGCTCGGCGGCGCGGCGAGGTGGTCGGCGGGAGAGTGGCGTGGCGTCGGATGAGGCGGCTAGGGCGGTGGCGGTTCGGCCGGAGGGAGAGGGGAGAAGGGGTTTAAGTAGGGGAGCGGGGGAGGTCGGCTCCGGGCGAGGCGGTGGAGGGGCCGACAGGTGCTGGGACGTGGCGGGGTCGTGGGGCGTGGGCCGGGCGAGGCGGGGCGTGGCCGGAGGCGGCGAATCCGGCGGAAGACGCGGGGGGGGGGGGGGCGGGAGACGGGTCAGGGGAGAGGGAAAGCGGGTCGGGCGGCGGGTCGGGTTCGGTCGGGCGGGCGGACCCGACCCGACCCATTAAGGCGGGCAGGCTGTGCCGGTTTGGGCCGAGGGTTTGGATTTGGGCCGGGGTCTGGGCTGGGCTGGAAAACAAATTAAATGAATAAATAAACAAATAAATAATAAATAATTAATTAAATAGTTTTTAGGTGATTAAAAATAGGTCCGGGGTCCAATAAATTCCAAAAAATTACCCTAAGTCCAGTTTTTCATTTTACACACAAAAATATTATTTTCATAATATTTTAATAGTAATTAACAGCAAATAAAAATCAATTAATTACCAAGAGCATAGGTTTTAATTACAGAAAAATCCCGAAAATTCCAGAAAATTGTGAAAAGTCCAAATTAATAATTCCTGAAAATCAGGGGGCTTACAGATTTTAATATTAATTATCTAATTTATGTATATTATATAACTTACTAAATTTCTTCTTGTAATAAACGTATTTCTATCCACCGCACCGGGCCGAGTTGATCGACCAGATATTTCCTGTCGTTGCCGCCAAGCTGATCCGTGATGCTCTGGATGACCAGAAGGCTCGTGGTCGCGAAGAAAAATTGATCCAAGGTTGGATCATGCCTGAGTAGTGGATGCGATAAGGGCTAGATTCGATGATCCAAGGTACAAGAAAATGTCTGAAAAGGCCAATGCGGGTAGGAAGAATGCAGCAAAGTGGTGTGGTGGCTCAATTTCGATGACGAAATATTTTTGTCGTTTGGTATATTTTTTATTTCTGAAATATTATTTTAATATAAGTACGATAAAATGGTAGTAGAATAAAATATTTAATTTTAGTACTAAATAATATATTTTTAACAGGTACAAATGGGTGAGGATGCCAACATGGTGACCGTTTTCCTGGCCACCCATCGAAAGGACGAGAATCTCATTGATGAGAGGGCCTCATAGACCTATGTAAGTATTACTTTACTTTGTGTTACTTTTAATATAACTTAGAAAATATACAAATAAATATCGATGTAGTTAGTAATAAGTACCTTAGACATTAGCAATTATCGAGTATCCAAACTTTTTTAGGCCGAGTATCTTAGGCTGCGTGACCGGGTGGCTGCTAGTGCACCTACAACAGGAGAGGCTGGTACTTTCTCGCAGCCCTCTCCAGCTCCGTCGATAAATGAGCTGTAGGTGACCATCGCTGGTGGTCTCCAGAGGAGTACGTACTACGGTACGGGATCCTATGGCATCCTTGTTGTGACACAGTCCTCTAGGGCATCCACTACAAGTGCGCATTTCCTACAGCCCTAGCAGGCATCGACCCGAGTCTAGGAGACTGTTGACCGTCAGATTGTGCATCTCTGTGATGAGTTGCTACGAAGGATGAAGGAGAAGCCCCTGTCTCAGTCACAGGCGGACGATGCGACGTTCATCGCATAATTTGATACGCTCGAGCACAACATCATGGAGCTCAGGGATATGACAACTAACCTTAGAGCATCGACAGAGCATAGCGTGACGAAGTTGCAGGCATCACAGCTTTTCATGGGCGTGAGGCTGACGATGATGCAGGATTCAATGGTTCATAGCAGTACAAGGTTGTTATCTACCATGGATTCATACAACCATCGATAGGAGCTTTGGAGCAGATACATCCTCCTGGTGCGTCTTCATCGACATAGACTCTATCGACGTCACTGCCTTTTCCATCGACATCGGTGTCGATTTCACGGGAGCAGTATAATTTGTTCTTATCCTTGATGTGCGCCGATGGTCATCCTCCTGCAGATCCACAGTAGTCCTAGTTAGGATAGTTTACTGGTTGTTTGTGTTTTGACCTATGATATTTATTTATTTATAATTATTATACATTTTTTATGCTTTCAGACTTTATTTCTTATACTCAGTTATGTGGATATTTATTGTATTTTTTACGACGAGATTTTCTCCAGACTCGGTTTGTAATTCCAATGTTTCATTTTCTTTAAATTTTATTATATTATTTATATTAAATGTATGTTAATTTATCGGTATTGAGTATTCCACCGAAGGGGTCGGCGAACCCAAAGAATTCAACGAAGGGTCGCTCCGGGTCTATTTATATAAATTGTTAATTCAGAAACTGCAAGAAGAATGGTTTGAAAACCATTTTAAATTTTTTATTAAAAATTAAGTGACGTTTATATACGTCACAAAATTTGTCACAAAATTCGTTGTTAAATACGTCGTTAATTACATCGCTAAATACGTCGCCAAATTGCTAACATTACAGTATTTGCCATGTCAATAAAACATCGCTAAATATGTTACAAAACGTCGCTAAATAGAAAAAAATAGCGATATTTAGCGACACACAACACGTTACATTGCGTTGCTAAACGTCGCTAATAGGAAAAATATTAGCGACGCAAATACGTCTAGAAAATGTCGCTATAGCGACGTTTTGCGATGTTTTTTCTCTCAGCGACTAGCTTAAACACGACTTCATTGAAACTTCGCTAATTACGATGCTAATTTTTTTAGCGACATTTTTATGCCATTTGTGGACGATTCCAGATGTCGCTAATTTAAATTATTCTGGTAATGAACTGGGTGCAGTCTTCTCTTTGTAGAATTTGGTCGCAGGAAAGACTATTCTTGGGATGGAAATCAGCAGAAAGAGAGAGAGTCCAAGGTGTTTTACTTTTCCTAAAATAAGTACATTTATTAGGTACTTCAATATTTTCGGATAGACGGGTCAAAGAAAGTGAGCAACACCCTTACAGCTCACTTTAAGCTTACTGCAGAGCAGTGTGCATCTACCGAGGAACAAAAGGAAGATATGTAGAGGGTTCCGTATGCTTTAGTTGTAGGAAGTCTCATGTATGTCATGGTGTTTAGAAGGTCAGACTTTGCTCACATAGTTAGCATGGTTAATAGGAATATTTTTAATCCAGGAAGGGCACATTGGAGTGCAGTAAAGTAGATATTTCGATATCTTCAGGGCACTGCTAATTGAAAGCTTTTATTTGGTGGTGACAAGCCGAAGCTGTTGGATATACTAACGCTAATATGGCTGGAGATGTGGACATGAGGAAATCGACTTTGGACTACGTTATGATATTTATGGGTGGAGTGATTTCATGGCAGTTGTGGTTGCAGATGCATTTTCTTGTTGATGAAATGACAAAGAGTTTATTGTGATGATAAAGGCTTATAAGTAGTTATTGTGGATGAAAAACATTTTGCAAAAAATGGGGCTTAGCCAAGAGCAGTATGTTTTGATTTGCAATGGCTAGAGTGCAATCCATCTTGGAAAGAACCCGACATTACATAGTTGGTCCAAGCATATTAAAACTCGGTGTCATTGGATATGAGATGTGCTTAAAGCGAAGGACGTGATGCTTGAGAATGTCCATAAGAGAAAAATGGAGTAGATATGCTCATGAATGTTCTACCAAGAGGAAAGTTCGAGTACTACAGGTGGATCGTCGGTATAACGAGCTTCTCCACCTAGTTGGGAAGGAGGAGATGTATTGGTGCAACCTATGTGGAGAAGACTTCGGAGTACGACGAGTGCCATCCGTGTGTAGGAGAAGCTTGGAAGTGCGACGAGCGACATCTATTTGTCGGAGAAGCTCGGGGAGTTGAAGAGATGAATGCAGACTTACAAATAACATTATGTCAAGGACTGACCGAGTTCGGTCTGACTACGGTTTCGAATACTGAGATCGAACCGAGTTTGATCCAAACTCGGTCTGTTTCAAACAGAATAATTCTACCTAGGCAGACCAAATTCGGACAAAATTAGGTTGGTCGGGCTGAAGGCGAGTTCGGATGCTTTATTTGTAGCATTGGATCAAAACGAATGGTCTAGATTTGTTGCAAAATTGAGGAAAATATATATAGGTACTTCCTAACCCTAATCTATTCACGTTAAGGCTTTACAACTTTTGGAGAGAGAAAGAGAACCGATGGCTATTTTGTAGTAGAGATCATTTAGGATAATTCTTCTCGTCATCTCTTGTTCTTCAGGAGTTTATAATTTATTTTCATTGTCCAAGTAGTTTTGTAGATCCGGTTTGAATTGGTGAAAAGTTTGTAAAGAGTCTGTATATATCTTCTTATTTTATTAGTGGAGGTTTTACAGGGTTTGACTCTGAACGTTCTGTAGTTTTTTCTGCAAGGATTTTATACATCAAAAATTGATGTTGCTGTGTTTTGGCTCTTGTGTGATTTTGGAAATTGATTTCTGCGTTTTATTTCGGTTATCTCACAGTCTCTTTTGTTTTGGGGAGCTGTTTCTGCATTTCGTTCTATATGGTTAACTTATAGTTTTTCATAATCTCGACATATTCTGATGGTAACATTTGTACGTACTAACGTATGAGAAAAGCTAGCATGGTTGACACCAAAGCCCATAAAGCACCAAAACTTGACTTACCAAGTCCAGTCCCCTGGTCTCCAAAAGTCCCCTCCTTTGTGCACCAAGTTGTCCGTGAATATGCAAGTCATGGGTCTTCCAGATTCACGATATGTCATGTACAAGTTCAATCTTTTGATTCATGTTCACAAACTTATGGGCTCTCAGGGCAGTCATGCACTTGTCCTGAACGAGTATTGCTCCATGAGCTGTCTGATCATCACTACGCCAAAACAAACATTTTTCGACCGACCAAAATCGTCGTAAATTACGATAAACAACTGTTTTGATCCGTAAGAACATCCGTCATTAGTAGCACGTCCCAAAATATAAACAACAGTTTTGAAATATCGTTTTCTAGCTGACAACAACGACAGTTCTTGTCTATCGAATAAAACCGACGGACTAAAACTGTCAAATAATCTGTAAAATTGCCATCAACTATTTTTTCCTTTTCAACAGTTGAGACCTGTCATTTTTTCTGGAAAAAAATTATAAAAAAAAATCTCAACTCATTCCATATCAAAACTGTTTAAACATGTTCGTCCTCTACATAAAAGTGGAATACATCTAAAAATAGAATTTTATATAAACATCAACAATGAAAGAAACTCAATCAAAATTGTATTAATTAATAAATATATCGAGTTTACATAGCAATATTCTATCAAAAACAAAAAGAAACCCCAATGTTGCTAGCTCACAGTGACTTAGTTCTCATGACGGAAAAAAAAGAGAATGTTATTGCTAGCTTACAATCTCGTGCAGTAGGAAAAAAAAGAGAATTTTAAAACCTCACATACTGAACTGAATATTTTGGCCAATTAATTAATTTTCCAACCGTAATATTATCAAAGTACCCATCTCATTGATAATGATATTATAAGCTTTATCATTCGGCAGTGCATCTGTATTCACACGTCCAATAACAATGGCTTTCTTTCTAAAATTCTTCACAAGACACATCTTTATAGGCAAGGTAGGCATATCGTGTCCCTATATACATAAGAAAAAAAACATAAGAATAGAATAGTTTTTGATTTACCATAAGTATTCACAAAAATTTCTTCATACAAGTACGATATCATGTTCAAAATGTAATAACACCATGATAACACAGTATGCCATCTTTATACAAGTATAATATCGTGTTCAAAATGTAAACCTACCTACTTAACCATAAGCTGAAATATTATTGAGCAAGCTACATAACCTCAATAAGAAACATAGATTCCCCAAATATGTTCAACATTCAGTAGAGAAAAGAATTAAAAAGACATGTATTTATACTATTAATATACAATATCATTGGGGTTTCTCATTAAAGAGAATAATTCTCTGAAATCAACTTTTTATCCTAGTATATGAATATATAGCTATAAAAATAGTCCATCCCTCCATAATTTCATCCTTAAATCCATCAAAGATATAACAACTTTAGCATAAAGGTTGAAAAAAGTGGTTTCTTTCCATGGACCATTGATAAAATCCTTTTGAGGAGAAAAGAAGTCATGTATAAAGATATCAGCAGCTAGGTGCCAATTGGCACCCATGTGAACTCCCTTTGTGGGTATATTTTGGCCCGATACATACCAAAACAAACCAAGATATACTAGTTTGTATCGGATTCAACCAAAATTAAACCAAAATCTATGTGCAGTATTCGTGTTTTAGTTGCCTTATGTAGACACATTTTTGGCAGATGTTCTTACATATGTAATTCTCCGTTTCCACGATGTTCTTACATGTCCCTGAACTTATCAACATCGGATGGGGTCTGCAGTCAAACAGATAGTCAGGAATTTCTCTAAGGCAGCCAGAAAAAAAATTAAGTGGCTAAGAAGTGAAAATGAGGAGCACCTGTAGACAAGAACCAACAATCAAGTCTGGACGAATAAAATTATATTTCATTCCTAGTTCATGCCTGTATGTCAATACTGGAACACATGTGGAACATTTTAGAAATAATTTAAGGACAAATATTGGACTCCCTACCCAAAGCTCATCAAGGAAAGAAGATATCCTACTATCTCTAACAAATGACAAAATTATAAGCATAGTTATTTACCTACACCCATTGCTTCAGTCATGTTGTTGCTATATATCTCAGATTTTTCTTCTTTCACTTCAGCATCACCTTTTGCAGTACTTGAAGCAGAACCCGAAGATGTCTGAAAAGGTCTAGTTAAACCAGTCAGATAGTAGTCTGTCAAGTACTTAGCTCTAAACTAAAATGTATGCACCAAAATTAACATTATAGCAAGTTTTCAAGCAAATGACAAATAAATTTAACTTCAACAATTATTTTATTCGTATATTCCTTCTGCTAAATCAAATTGTTTGTGTTGAAGTCGAACATGCCAAAGGAGAGCAATATATGTACTAAGAGGAGCAACCTACTTTGAATTGCTAGAGCGAGGGGTAGACCAACACGAACTTGGATTGGGGCTGTAAAAAGGACTCATCATTTGCAATGTCAGAAGGTGACCCTTAAGAAAGCTTAATGTCAGAAGGTGACTCATCATTTGCAATGTCAGAAGGTGATCTCTCAGTAGAATACGAATACTGCCGCATGTGATACTTGTAGTAAAATAGCCCAGTAAAGAGGAAACATGACACAAGTTTTGTGGAGGATGAATAGACTTGGTGATTTTTATTGAATGAAATGGTAGCTATATATAGTTGAACATTTGATGTAAAGAGATAGACTAAAATAAAAGATATATCAAAGTTGTTTCAACAAACAAAACAACTTATCAATCTAAACAAACTAACAATCTAAACCAACTAACAAGATTATCACCAACAATCACTCCCTTAATCTTGTTGCATAAATGCTTCACTTTCTGCAACAATGCGCGCTTTGTGCTTGATCACAGCTCGCTGTGGATCCTTCTTCAGTTTATAAACCCACTTCAGGTCAATAGGCCTATGTACACTCGGTAGATTTGTGATCTCCAATGTCTCGTTGTCTTCAATAGCGGCCAATTCTTCCTCCATTGCACGTCGCCAACATGCTTGTTTCTCGGCTTCGGCAAAACTCCCAGGCTCCTCCGCACCTAGCATACATAGCCCAACTTCTTCCATCGGTGTTGTGGCGTCGTACACCTCTTGGATAGATCGATAGCGTGGTTGACGTGGTTGACCGCCTATCATCGAATAAGTAGCAGCAGCGACATCGTCCGCTACACTTGATACTGTCGAAGAAGAAGTGACAACAGCGGCTCCCCCCGAAGCCGCCCCATCGCGTGGAACAGCAGCAGCCGCAGCAACCGCATGTTGCTCGTCATTGTCACCGTCTTCCTCATCTCCTGTGCTGCCATGCTTCTCAAGTAGCACGATGAATGTGTTCTCCGAGGTAGGACAGTCCCCTGGTGTCGAGTCCTAATTCTACTCCTTTTCTTCCTGGAATACCATATCCCGGCTTACATGCAACTTCTTCGCAACTGGGTCATAAACTCGATAGGCCTTGGATCCAGTTTCATAGACAAGGAACACCATTTGAGTGCTCCTATCTGCCAACTTCTTGAGGTGTGACATCACAGTTTTCACGTGCGCCACACAACCAAAAGTTCGGAAATTATGCATCTTTGGTTTCTTGATATACCAAGCCTCATATGGAGTCTTTCCTACCAGACTTAGCATCGCCGCCCGGTTAAGAAGATGTACGGCCTTCGCCACTGCTTCTCCCCAAAAGATTCCGGGCACCTTCTTGCTTTTTAGAAGATTCCGTACCATAGCAAGGACGGTTTGATTTTTTCGTTCGACCACACCATTTTGCTGTGGAGTATATGGTGCGGTGAGAAACCTTTTAATTCCCAGGTCCTCACAATAGCGGCTAAACTCCTTTGATGTGAATTCGCCACCTCTGTCGGTTCGGAGCCCCTTCAACTTGCGATCCACCTCCATTTCGGCATTTGCTTTTATTTTCTTGAAAGTACTCAATGCCTTATCTTTGTTTCTGATAAAATCTACCCATATATTGAGTGAAATCATCAACAAGTAGAAGAAAATATCTTTTACCTCCCGGAGTTGCTGGAGAGATTGGCCCACACAAATCCCTATGTACGAGCTGGAGTGGCTTCTCTGCCCGATACGATGACTCCTGAGGGAATGGTGCACGTCGTTGTTTTCCTACCATAAATCCCTTGCATAGTTGGTCAACGTGCTCAATAGGCAGCATTCCCTCCACCATCTTGTTTTGCGTCATATTTTGCAATGACTGGAAGTTTAGGTGCCCGTACCGTGCATGCCATAACCATGAGTCCTTGTTGTATCTTGTCAGCAAGCACATGGATTGAGTTAGACTCAGGTTGAGAATATACAACCGGTTACTCGACCGTTTCACCTTCGCCATCAGCCGCCTATGTCGGTCGAACATGCATAAGACCCCGCCTTCCATGATCATCTTGCATCCTTGTTCATCAAGTTGTCCTAAGCTTGCAATATTGGTGTGGAGCTTTGGAATGTACTATACGCCGGTCAGGACCTTATGTTCTTCATTTTGGCATTTGAATAACACATCACCATGGCCACAAATGTCAACAACAGACCCATCTCCGAATCGCACCTTACCTTTTACTGATGTATCAAGCTCGGTGAAATTCTTTCTACATCCCGTCATGTGATTGGTAGCCCCTGTGTCAAGATACCATAGGTGGTTCTCGTCCTTCTCGTCGCCTTTTAATCTTTGTTGTACCTTCTCTTCATGGATCTGCACTTTTTCTTCATGAAGCATGGCCATGAGCAGTGTTGGTTCATCGTCTTCTATCTTCTCAGCTAGGTGAGCCTTTTCCTTCTTGTTAGAACGACATTCAGAGGCGAAGTGCCCATAACTTTGACAATTTTAGTAATGTACCTTGGTCGTGTCGAACCTTCTTCCACGGTGATTGAGAGTCGTCCCGTGGTCGCCATTGCTTCGTCCATGACTTCGACCATGCCCGCGACCATGACCACGGCCTCGAGTGCCGTTACCATGTCGCCACTCACCAGCAGATCCTTCGCCTGATGTTTTTGTATCTCGCGCCTTCCACTCGGCTCTAGACAACAGGACTTGCTCCTCACCGTTGTCACCAGTACCACGCAACCGTTCCTCGTGTGTCTTTAGACGGCCGATGAGCTCCTCTACGGTCATTGTTTTGAGGTCACAGAACTGTTCGATCGTTGATACGATCTGCAGAAACTTCGATGACACTACCCGAAGAAATTTCTTCACGACATAGGTCTCGTCTACCTTGTCTCCCAATGCACGGATCTTGTTGACCATAGTTGTCAACTTCATGGCAAAGTCGTCAATCGTTTCTGCCTCCTTCATGCGGAGAGTCTCAAACTCATTCTTTAGATTCTGGACCTTTGCCTCCCGGACGCGCTCGGCGCCCATGTGCATTATTTGTAACATTTTCCACGCCTCTTTAGCCGTCTCCTTTTCAGCCAGTATAAGCAGCGTCTCCTCCGGGATCGCTTGATAGATGGCAGAAAGGGCCATCTTATCTTTCCTTGCTTTAACCGTCACCTTCGGGTCGATAGGTGCAATGGCTTCCCATACTCCTTGGGCTTGCATATACACCTTCATCTTGATCGCCCATGCTCCATAGTTGCTCTTCATGAGCATTGGATATTGGAATATGATCTTCGATGACTCCATAGCTTCTCTGTTCCTCAACCCGAGCTTTGATACCAAATATAGTAAAATAGCCCAGTAAAGAGGAAACAAGACGCAAATTTTATGGAGGATGAATAGACTTGGTAATTTTTTATTGAAAGAAATGGTAGCTATATATAGTTGAACATTTGATGTAAAGATATAGACTAAAATAAAAGATATATCAAAGTTGTTTCAACAAACAAAACAACTTATCAATCTAAATAAACTAACAATCTAAACCAACTAACAAGATTATCACCAACAATACCAACTGGTGGATGGACATTGGAGACTCTTGCCATGTATACTCCTCTAATAACAACTTTTTACTTCATACAAACTAACATACAAGAAGGTGACAATGGCGAACAAGAGTCGAGCTGATGTAGAGAATGTTGGGATAGTTGTGTTGTGCTAAGATGACTTAAGGGAAGATCCTTACTCTACAAAACTTCAAACATGTACATGTTGTCACCAAGAACCTAATCTTTAGGATCCTATCGTGCAATGTTGGTATGAGGATGGACATCAATGATGGACAAGTAGTGATGTATTATAATGAGGCATATTTTGGTATAGTATTCTGCATCGAGGGATGTTCAAACTGCAACTAATTGCAGACTCCGAGACTTAATGATCGATATCCTTTTGCTTACTCCATTGTATAATGACATAGTAGACTAGGACATGTATATTACAAAAGAATCAACAAAATGCCTACTCTAGGTCTTATCTCCAAGTGTGGAGTAAAGCAGCACACAAGTGTGAATTCCCATGTCTCTCCCCTCACTGGTACACTAAAATTTCTACACTCAAAACACTTCACACACACATACACTTACTGCTACTTCACTTTGATTTGCTACTTGCACACATATTCTGATACTACTCATAAACATCACACATATACCCTACTCCCTACTGCTGCAGGAATTGCTACTACACATACACTTTTACATGGCACATATGAGAGTGGGATACATGCTAGTATGCATGATATTGCCTGCAAACTTGTGTATCCACTGCCTCTCTGATACACACTAATATCCTCATACAAAATTAAAACTCTTTATTGTATAAATATCGAGTACACTAATATAGCAAGATAATATGTGTACTATATAGTTACATTTTAGCAACAAGAGGTAAAAGGTGCCGCTAATGACTAGGATAGTCGAGCAATAGGACCTCTGGGCCATTTGGTTTAATGGAGAAAGCCCATCTTGTTAGATCATATCTCACACAATTACTAAACCAAGCTGAACCCAATAAAAGATAAAGGTCAATATATGCTGGATATTAAACACTACAAAAATATGTCCAATTCGCGATATTTAGTTTTGACGTCGCTATATTTTTCGAATTTAGAGACGTCCTATTATAATGTCGCAAGACGTCGCTGTTAGCGACTGTCCGCGACCTTCAGCGACTACGAATAATATTATGGAATAAGATATCGCCAGGTGTCGCAAGACGTCGCTATTATTTTTATAGTAGCGACGTAATTTTGTATACGTTGCTAAATATTATAAAATCAGTGACGTTTAACAACGTCTAATTATGACGTCTGTAACATTTTTCATATAGGTTAACCGATTGCATTTCCCCCCATCCTCTCCAAAAGAATTCCAAAAACTTTTTGAACCCCCGCGTGACCGTGCTCCCCCCGCGACCCCCTTCGGCTCCACAGCTCATCAGCTCCGGCGTCGACCACCCCCACCTCCTCCTCCCCGGTCTCCTCCTCCTCCACCGAGCTCCTCCTCCTCCTCTCTGGGCTAGCTCCTCCTCCTCCACCCAGCTCCTCCTCCTCCTCTACGTGTATCCCCTCCTCTCCGGCCACCCCCTCCTTAGGTAAACCCTAACCCTAACTCGGACACACGTGTCATGCCCCGATCTCGAAGTTCCCGACAACGCCCCCATCAGGCGCTAATCACCACGCCTCGGCGCTCCCGTGGGACGTAAATCGTTTGCCATCGAGCCGTGATGTCATACGAGCCTGGGGTTACGCTCGCACAAGGCCACATCGATAAAGTTGTGGCTATTATCAAACCGATTAAGTATGCAGCGAAGGGAAAGTATTAAAACTAAGGGTCCAATCAGAGTATGCGAAGCAAAGCTCTAGGCACGAGGTTCTCTGAATACAATGGCATCGTTTCATATATTATGTCTCTTTATTCAATAGTAGCTCAAAACATATCGATACGGCTCAAGGCGTCGACACCGGATTTTTGGTTCCTGGGATGAGGTACGGCTATCGCTTCCTCGGATGATCCAGCACTTGCGAACAAGCAAACTTTTGGTGGGTCAGCACTTTGGAGAAAGTACTGGTGAGTATAAAATCAACGAACATAAGCAACATTCACTAAAACCAACACTAAGTAACTATATTATAAAATATTACATTACTAGTGATCTTTCTAGTTTTACCTAGGTTCATTACAAGCAGTACAGGAGTAGAGTCATATAATTTCTTTTGAAAACATCTCTTGAAAAATAGAGTTCATGTTCGATTCATTCAAGCACACAAGACAAGCCGATTCTTCTACTATCAGGTGTGTACAGCGTGTCTCGTGATCTATACTGAAAGACTCTAGGGATAAAGCAGCATCTAGTGGATCCTTCTATCAAGTAAACAAGATAAACTATCAATACGATATAGGTCCCCAGGAAACTTAGGATCAGTAGCAGTAATCCAGCTAACTAATGACTCATTTATCTGACGCTATTAGCAGATATGACTCATGGTTGCTCTTCACTAAAATACGCTCAAAATAGCAGCCGGGACCAAGGTTCAGCTCTTTACTAATAGTCATTGTCCGACTGATGTAAATGCATGAAACACTATCACATAAACTCTATAATACAGACGATCAAGATCAAGCAGACTATTTATCCATCTCTGTGTTGTCAAGCCGCTATCTCTCTGATCAAGTTCAAGCATGAAGTAGTTCTATCAATACACAAGCAATAAGAAAACATGTTCATGCTATCCATTACTCTTCTTATTAGAATGGCAAGGTTCTTCTATTGACAAGCATACAAGTTCTAGCTAAGCATGTAGTTCTATTATTCATGCAACAAAAACAATAATCTTCTTAGCAATAGGCATTATAAAATTCAGATTCATTATTAAGACGTGTAAGAATCAGAGAATGAAGTTCTGCCCACTCACTTAGATCAGTCATCTTCTGGTTCAACAAGAAGCTCTTCAAAAGGATTTATTTTTGAGTCAGCAAACCGATAGTGCCAACACTGAGCGGGGCATTACATACTTATCCACCAAGAAAAAGTTTCGTCCTCAAAAC
Organism: Iris macrosiphon; assembly: GCA_036927795.1. Lineage (NCBI taxonomy): Eukaryota > Viridiplantae > Streptophyta > Magnoliopsida > Asparagales > Iridaceae > Iris > Iris macrosiphon. The sequence continues at coordinate 150,254,992 of JAYESA010000018.1, forward strand.
TTTAAAGAGAAATTTTCGATATCCAGAACAGCGATATTCCTCATCCCTCACCATCCTCAATCGAAAACTCTAGCAAGCAAGAAGCACGAAATCACAACTCTCAAGTAACAAATCAAATTCAGAAAACTTTTGTGCACATCTTTGAGAATATTTATGAACTTATTGTATGGCACTCTCTACGTAGCAACGATATCTATAGAAAGGAATCTTTATCTAGGAACTTGTAGTAAAAAGGATGTAAGGCCAGAAGATCGAGTTGCACTGATATCATTATGTCATGCCCCGATCTCGAAGGTCCCGACAACATCCCCTTCGGACGCGAATTATCGTCCCTCGGTGCTCCCGGGGGACGAATATCATTTGCCATCGAGACGTGATACCGTAGGAGCCTGGGCTTGCACTCACACAAGGCAACATCATTAAAGTTGTGGCTATCATCGAATCTATGAAGTACTTAATGGAGGGACAGTGTTACAAACAAGGGTCCAATCAGAGTATACAAAGCAAAGCTCTACGCACGAGGTTCTCTGAATACAATGGCATCATTCCATACATTATGTCCCTCTGTACAAAAGCATCTCAAAACATATCGATATGGCTCAAGGCATCAACACCAAATTTTTGGGTCCTAGGGATGAGGCACGGCTATCGCTTTCTCAGACGATCTAGCACCTGTGAACAAGCAAACTATTGGTGGATCAGCACTTTGGAGAAAGTACTGGTGAGTATAAAATCAACAAACAAAAGCAACATTCACTAAAACCAACACTAAGTAATTATGTTATAAAATATTATATTACTAGTGATCTTTTTAGTTTTACCTAGGTTCGTTACATGCAGTACAGGAGCGGAGTGATATTACTTCTTTTGAAAACATCTCTTCAAAATATGAGTTCATGTTCGATTCATTCAAGCACACAAGACAAGCCGATTCTTCTACTATCAGGGTGTGCGCAGCGTGTCTTGTGAGCTAGACTCAAAGACTCTAGGGACAAAGCAGCATCTAGTGGACTATCCTTCTATCAAGCAAACAAGATAAACTATTTATATGATATTGGTCCCTAAGAAACTCAGGATTAGTAGCGGTAATCTAGCTAACTAATGACTCATTTATCTGATGATATTAGCAGCTGTGACTCATAGTTGCTCTTCACTAAAATACGCTCAAAATGGTAGCCGAGACCAAGGTTCAGCTCTTCACTAATAGCCATTTTCGACCGATACAAATGCATGAAACACTATCATATAAACTCTATGATGCAGACAATCAAAATCAAGCAAACTATCTATCTATCTATCTATCTATCTATCTATCTATCTATCTATCTATCTATCTATCTATCTATCTATCTATCTATCTATCTATGTGCGGTCAAGCCGCCATCTCTCTGACCAAGTTCAAGCACAAATTAGTTCTATCAATACACAAGCGATAAGAAAACATGTTCAAGCTATCCCTTACTCTTCTTATTAGCTTGGCAAGGTTCTTCTATTGACAAGCATACAAGTTCTAGCTAAGCATGCAGTTCTATTATTAATGCAACAAAAACAATAATCTTCTTAGCAACAGGCATTATAAAACTCAGATTTATTATTAAGGCGTGCAAGAATCAGAGAATAAAGCTTTGCCCACTCACTTAGATCAGTTATCTTCTGGTTCAACAATGAGCTCTTCAAGAAGGTTTCCTTTTTGAGTCAGTAAGCCGATCTCTTGTACATAGTGCTAACACGGAGTAGGGTACTACAACACGCACAAGCGGACACTAACCCTAACACTAACTTAGACACGTACACACACACGTTCATAAACCCTAACACGGACACGCAAACATACTCGGTGCTGCATCCATTATAATTGTGATACTGAATTTGAGAACAAAAATGGAAGGATTAATATTATACTCCGTGTGTGTGTGTTTGTGTGTGTGTGTGTGCGTGTATATATATATATATATATATATATATATATATATATATATATATATATATATATATATATATATATATATATATATATATATATATATATATATATATATATATATATTATTTTTGGAAGTGGTAATTGTGTTACAGACTCCTGGCCCAAAGTTCTACCATATTCTAGTCCGAAGGCCCCACACATCTCTCGACCCGTAGGCCCGCACCTGCACCCATCACCAACTCACCACTTAATTGCTCCAATGGGGAATTAAATGGCGTCCAGGAGGCTTGAACCCGCAACCTCCTGGGTAATATGCATCAGTCTTAACCACTAGGCTAGACGTCATTTACTATATATATATATATATATATATATATATATATATATATATATATATATATATATATATATGGGAAAAAAAGATATGAGCCATAGGCTCATATTCCACTACTAGAAAAAGCGGTCTTAGCGACGTATTTTAGCGACGTCAAAAGAAACGTCGCTAATAATATAAAAATTAGCGACTCCTTATTAAAACGTCGCTAGACGTCGCTAAATGGCGACATTTAGCGACGTTTAGCGACTTTTATTAAGATTTTAAAAGATAAGTCGCTATAAGTTCAGTTTAGGTCGCTAAACGTCGCTAATATGTCTAATTTAGCGACGTTTAGCGACGTATATAGCGACCTTAATATTGAAAATATTTAGCAACGTGTTTAGCGACGCATTGACGTCGCTAAAATTTAAATTAGCGACGTTTTTCTTGGACGTCGCTAAACGTCGCTAAAATTTGGTTAATTAGGGATCGGTTTCATTTTTCCCCATCTGCTGAAATTTCGAAAAAAAAAAAATTCCCCCCCCCCGCGCTCCGTCGACCCGCTCTCCACCGCGACTACTCCGGTAAACCCTACTCTCTCTCTCTCTCTCTCTCTCTCTCTCACAGGACACATGTGACATTGACACAAACACGACACACACACAGACACTGACACAGACACAGACACGGCACACACACACACTGACACAGACACTGATCAGGACCTAGGGTTAGGGTTAGGGTTAGGTTTGTTGACATGGGGTTAGGGTTAGGGTTAGGGTTAGGGCCGACTGGCCCAAGTCGACGAGAGAGGTAACAGCAGCAGTGAGCACTGCTTACTAGCAGTGAGCAGGGGGAGACTTGAGGCACATCAGCCCAATGTGCAACAGGCAACTTGGGGAGGCACTGCACAGCTGAACATAGTGTGCATTAAGGTTTAGGTGCATTGTAGTTGGTTGTTAGCTTCTGCAGGCAGGTGTGAGGGGGTCCTAATACAGTGTAAACACTGCATCCTTGTGCAGCAACTTACTGAGCCAGTCAGCAACTAGTGCAAGGCAGGATTTGGATGTGTTTGAGATGGGGTTTGAACTCGTATGATTTGAAGGACATGAGGGCAAGTGTCAGATATAACACCAACATCTGAGAGAAGATTGGGTATTCATAGTGATACTATAGTGCACACATGAGTGTGTGGCTCGGGATAAGGGGTAATCAAATATTGAGGAAGAAGGTAAGCAGTAGCAGTGGGTGACTGATTTAAAGAGGTGTATTAGTCAGGTGTTTGAGTGAATATATGTGTTGAAGAGAATAAGTAATAGGTGTGAAGGTTGAGCATTCATATAGGTGTATCCCAGATCTGGGAGTATAGATGGAGTGTTTATATGAGTATAGATGGAGTGTTTATATGAAGTATAGAATTTAGAGTACTTAATAGGTGTTGTTGGTACCAGGTGAGTTTTGATTACAGAATTCTTAAGAGTGTATGTGTGTATCAGTGTGCCAGTTTGGGGGGTTAGATTTTTTTACTAAAGGGAGTGCAGTAATCTGCCGGTAAATGTGAGTGAGTACAGCCACAATGCATGGGGTTATCCATTTCATAGAGCAATAGCCCGTGTACTTGGGAAACTTTTGATGCAAAAATTGTTCAAGCACCAGGTGCCTTAGTGCAATGCCATGACTGCTTTTCCCATAACGGACACTGACCTAGGAGTGTGGTTGGGGGCAGCTGCAGTTCTATAGTATGACACACTATTTGTAGTGTTGACTGCACACTTATAGTGCAGTTCATAGTACTATGAGGTTGGGGGCAGCTGCAGTTTTGATAAATGAAAATATGTATTATATCAGTTATGATTTTTATAGTACGGTTAATTTTGCATGTAATGATTTATATGATACATACTGTCAATTTTGCAGAAGTTTTTAGAAATGGATATGAATTACTATCTGCGTCATCGTTCGTGGATGTACAACCGTCATCCTGATGACATGTGCGGTGTGCGGGATGAATTCATTGAGGGTGTACAGCAGTTCCTGCAGTTCGCAAAGGCGTTCCCTCAATACATGGACGGTACCAAAATTAAGTGTCCGTGTGTGAGATATCGCAACAGAAAATATCATCCTGAAGTGGAAGTTACATATCATTTATACTCGAAGGGCTTTACGCCGAATTACTATCAGTGGACCGCGCACGGAGAACTTGTATCTCTAGCATCAGAGTCGGAGCCCTATGTGGAGCCGTATATGGATGTCCAAGACCACGATGCTTATGACGACGGGTTGGTGAACATGGTTTATGATGCGGCGGAGCCTAGTTTCAATCCTGACAATTATGATGCGGCGGGACCTAGTTTCAATCCGGACAATTATGATGCAGCTGAGGAGGCACCGAATGCCGATGCTGCAAAGTTTATGGAGTTGCTTGAGAATGCAAGGACTCCACTATATCCTGGTTGTGAGGATCATTCACCGTTGGAGGTGGTTACAAGATTATTGAGCATCAAGTCCGATTTTAACATGTCGCAAGAATGCTATAATCGACTGCTCGATTTGATTATAGAGATCTTGCCCGAGGGTGCAAAGTTGCCTAAAGACTTCTATCGATCTAAGAGGATGGTGAGATCGCTTTGGATGGGATACGAGAAAATCGATGCATGTCGCAACGGGTGCATGTTGTACTACAAAGACGACAAGGATGAAGATGCGTGCAGATTCTGTGGTACTGATCGCTACAAGGCCACTGTTAGAGGAAAGTCTGTCGGTGCAAGGAAGCCTACCGATTCGATGCACTACTTGCCTTTGACGCTTGCAGCGGTTGTTTATGGTTAAGGAGACTGCAGAAAACATGAGTTGGCATAGGCGAAAACAGATCGAAGGAGTATTGGATCATCCATCCGATGGAGAAGCATGGAAGCACTTTGATCGAGAGTATCCATATTTTACCGAGGAAGCGCGTAATGTCAGATTGGGGCTCTTCTCTGACAGTTTTACCCCATTCGGACTTTCGGGCTCCCAGTATTCGTGTTGGCCTGTGATCGTCACTCCGTACAATCTACCGCCTTGGATGTGCATGAAGACTCCGTATATGTTCCTAACCGTTATTATCCCGGGTCCGAACAATCCGAAGAGGAACATCGATGTGTATTTACAGCCTTTGATAGATGAGTTGAATCAGCTGTGGGAAGTCGGTGCCAACACGTACGATGTTTCTAGAAAGCAGAATTTTCAGATGAGGGCAACACTTATATGGACCATCAACGACTTTCCGGCCTATGGAATGTTATCGGGATGGAGCACCCATGGTCGTCTCTCATGTCCGTATTGCATGGACCGTTCTCAGGCTTTCCGTTTGAAACACGGAGGCAAACCGTGCTTCTTCGATTGTCATCGACAATTTTTGCCGAAGGATCATCCGTACCGGAGGAATCAGAATGCTTTTCCTACGGCAGTTGTGGAGAAGGCCAATCCACCGCCAAGGTGGCCCGGATGCACGATATGAGAAAAGGTAAAAGATTTACCAAGTGCTATCCAAGAGCCTGCTAAGGGGTACAAGTGTGACGGATTTGGTCGTACCCATAACTGGACGAAGAGGAGTATATTCTTGGATCTGCCATATTGGAGCACCAATCTGATCAGACATAACCTTGATGTCATGCATATCGAGAAGAATGTGTTTGATAACATAATTAATACTGTAATGGATGTAAAGGGGAAGACGAAAGATAATCCGAAGGCGAGGTTGGACTTAGAAGACATATGTAGACGTCCTACATTGCATTTGATAGAGGAGGGGAATGGAAAGTTAAAGCAACCTAAGTCAGTTTTCTCACTGGATAAAGAGGATAAAGGTAGACTTTGTAGGTGGATTCAGGGTCTAAAGTTTCCAGACGGGTACGTGTCAAACTTGAAAAGATGCGTCGACCTCAAGGAGAACAAACTAGTAGGTATGAAGAGCCACGATTGTTACGTATTCATGGAGAGGTTAATTCCGATTGCATTTCGAAAATTCTTACCGCAGGTCGTTTGGGACCCATTGACAGAGCTGAGCATATTCTTCAGAGTTATTTGTTGTACTAAGTTGCTCGTCGATCGTCTAGAAAAGCAAGAGAGGGACATTGCGGTAACACTATGTAAGCTCGAGAAGGTGTTTCCTCCTGGATTCTTCGACTCTATGGAGCATTTGCCAATTCATCTTTCCTATGAGGCACGTGTTGGTGGTCCTGTCGGTTATCGGTGGATGTACCCCTTCGAGCGCCATCTGAATCACCTAAAGAGAAAGGTAAAAAATAAGGCACGGGTTGAAGGCTCTATTTGTGAAGCTTATGTTCTCGAGGAGATTACAAACTTTTGCTCGACGTATTTCAAACCGCATGTTGCTACTAATAGGACGAAAGCTCCCAGAAACGACGACGCATATCAGGAATCTAATGATGCAATACTCAAAGTATTCAATGCATCCGAAAAGCCCTCGGAAAAAATGAAGAAGAGATATTTGAATGACGATGAGCTAAGGGCTGCTCAACTGTATATATTACTCAATTACGACGAGGATGAAGTGGAGAAGCTAGAGGGGTAAGTAATTAATACGTCCACGTTTACATCATCTCAATGTAATAGTATAAGATACTATTATGCTACTAATCAGCAGTTGCTTCATTGTTTTTCAGCACATATAATGATGAGTTGAGGTCGGTTAGACCCTACATAACAGACGAAGAAGTAGAATAAGATATGAGATGCCATTTTTCTTCTTGGTTGAGCGCATATGTAAGATGCTTGGTAATTACTTTTTATTTCTGCACTTGTAAAACAAATAACTTACTATCGCTACTTTGGTATTTAGGTCGATCGTCTAATATCACCCGAGACTGAATCTATTAGGACTCTAGCCAAGGGACCAATTACTGCCGTAAAAATATGGCCAAGTTTCTGTGTGAATGGGTTCAGGTTCAAGTCAACAAATGCTCCTATCAGAGACAGCTTTCTGGATCTTAATTCCACGAAAAACAGTGGTTTGTGTATCAAATCTACAAACTACAAAGACATCAATCCGGGCAATGATTTTTTTGGAATCTTACGAGAGATTGTGGAGTTGACATATAATTATGGCCCAGAACCTGCTAATATCGTGCTATTCAGGTGTGAATGGTTCGATCCGATTCAAGATCAAGGTTGGAAAATTGACAAGCATGGCCTTGTGGATATAAACTACAAGCGTAGATATCAAGGCTACGAACCATTTGTCCTATCAAGTCAGGCTCAGCTCGTGTACTTCACAACTTATCCTAGACGGGGGACAGCGAGGTCGGATTGGTGGGCAGTATGCAAGACTAAAGCTAGAAATACCTTTGACATTGACGAAATAGCTTATCAGGAGGACGATCTACCTCTTGTAACAAATATTGTAGATGTGGACTCAACGGAAGTTACTCATTACACGAGTAATAATGTAGAAGATGTAGAATTATCCGAAGAGGACGACAAAGTAGATAAAAGTGAAGACGAGGAAGAGGAAGAGCAGGACGAGGAAGGCGAACAAGATAAATTTTCTGAAGATGATTGAAAATATAAAATATTCCATGTAGAATGTAACTGTATTTGGACTGTAAATATTGCATGTAGAAGTAGATGTTGACATTAACGAATATATGTATTATATTTTGACTGTATAATGCTTTGAGATATGTATCACATTTCGACTGTAGAATGTAGTATATATTTGTGTTTCTCTATATTCATCATATGTTGTTATCAGATATGACAGGACAACGCGGAGGATTCGACAGGTCCCGAGGTAGACAGAGTGCCACTCCGGTACTGCCTACTGTTGGTTCCAGATCATCGTCGCCCAGTATTCCAGTATATCGATCAGTCACATCTCCGACTGCGACGACGTTGCATGGCATCACTCCTGGGACGAGTAGTTCCAGGCGTGATAGTACTCCCTCGTCCAGCGTTCCTCCTGCTGACGGAACCATGGAGACAGATGAGCATGTAGAGGAGGTCGTGCCGACGTTGTCCCAGCATCAGCAAGATCCTCCATGCGCACCACCGGAGGAGACGAGGACAGAGATTTGGGCCGACGGTACAAAGTAAGTCAATTAGATGGTTTAGTATATATTTGTGTTTCTCTTTATTCATCGTATATTGACTTTTTCAGTAATCTAAATTATTATTTCTGTATAGATATCGTCCATCGTCGGTTCAGAGACGCCTGGGCCAATTTCTGAGGAACAACTACGGTGGCCCTTGGATCAACTACTCTGAGGCTCCGGAGGAGAGGAAGGCGTTCTGGTTTGCACACTTCCAGGTAAAAGTATATTAAATAAATCCTCTAATTTATGCATATTCGTGATGCTAACTTAATGAATTATTTATTGTAGCAAACGTATTTTTATCCTCCGCACCGGGCCGAGTTGATCGAGCGGCTATTTCCTACCGTTGCCGCCAAGCTTATCCGAGATGCTCTGGATGACCAGAAGGCTCGTGATCGTGCTGGAAAACTGATCCAAGGTTGGATCACGCCTGAGCAGTGGACTGCGATGAGGGCTAGATTCGACGATCCGAGCTACAAGGAAAGGTCTAAGAAGGCCAAGGCGGCTAGGCAGAATGCTGCCAAGTGGTGTGGTGGCTCGATTCCGATGACGGAACATTTCCGTCGTTTGGTATGTTTTTTCTTTTAAAATATATTATTTTAATATAAGTACCATAAAATGGTACTTGGAAAAAATATTTAAGTTTAGTAATAAAAAATATATTTTTAACAGGTACAGAGGGGTGAGGATGCAAACATGGTGACCGTCTTCTTGGCCACCCATCGCAAGGACGGAAATCTCATTGATGAGAGGGCCTCACAGACCTATGTAAGTATTACTTTACTTTGTGTTTATTTTAATATAACTTAGGCAATTATTGAGTTTCCAAACCTTTTCTAGGCCGAGTATCTTAGGCTTCGTGAGCGGGCGACTGCTAGTGCACCTACACCTGGAGAGGCTGGTGCTTCGTCGCAGCCCGGTCCATCTCCGTCGGCGGACGACCTGTGGGTGACCGCAGCTGGTGGTCTCCAGAGGGGTACGTACTACGGTACGGGCTCCTATGGCGCCCTGGTTGCGACGCAGTCATCTAGGGCCTCCCCGACAGTTGTGCATTCCACACACCCCTCGCAGTTGCAGCCCTCGCAGTGATCGGCCAGAGTCCAGGAGGCCGTTGACCGTCAGATTGCGTCTCTCCGTGACGACTTGCTGCGAAGTATGGAGGACCAGTCCCGGTCCCAGCCGCAGGCGGACGATCCGATGCTCATCGCACGATTGGATATGCTCGACCGCAGCATGACGGAGCTACGAGAATTGACAAATAATATTAGAGCCTCCAATGATCGCAACATCATGGAGCTGCAGGCGTCACAGCTATCGATGGGCGAGAAGCTGACGAGGATGCAGGCGTCACAGCTATCGATGGGCGAGAACCTGACGAGGATGCAGGATTCAATGGGTGATAGCAGTACGAGGCTGTTATCTACCCTGGATTCTTACAACCAGCGACTCGCAGACTTGGAGCGGGCACGGCCTCCACCGACGTCACTGCCTTCTCCATCGACATCGGTATCGATTCCACGGGACGAGTATGAGGAATTGTTATCCTTCAAGCGCGCCGCTGGTCAGCCTCCTGCAGATCCGTAGTAGTATAGTTATTTTTATTATTATTTATGAATTATTGATACTTCAACAATAGACATGATGTATGATGCTTCTTGTGGTCTTTAATTTTTTAGTTAATTTAATTGGATTATATAGTTATCCACATTTAATTGGGTTGATACTTCTTGTGGTCTTTAATTTAATTGGATTATATAGTTAACTAGATTGAATCATGTTGGTGTGTATGATGAAGATGATGTAAAACTGCAGGGAATCACCAATGTTTGCTTCTGCACATTATTTTTTATATTTTTTTTAAAAATTAGCGACGTTATTAGCGACGTTTAGCGACGTTTAGCGACGTTAATTTACGTCGCTAATTACGTCGCTACTTAGCGACGCTGTAAAACGTCGCTAAGGACGTCGCTAATGACGTCGCTAATTACGTCGCTAAACATCGCCAATTGCTGACATGGCAGTATAGCCAGGCCATTAAAGACGTCGGTGTAACGTCGCGATAGATGTCGCTAATCAGCGACGTTTAGCGACTTTTCTAAACGTCGCTTTTTAGTGACTTGGCGTCGCAAAACGTCGCTAAATTTAGCGACACATTAAAGTCGCTAAAAAACGTCGGCATAGCGACGTTTAGCGACGTTTTTTGTTTTAGCGACTTGGTGTTTTCCGACTGCTTTGAAACGTCGCTAATTACGTCGCTAAACCTAATTAGCGACGATTTTTGGTTATTTAGCGACGTTTTTAGACGTCGCTAATTTGACTTTTTTTGGTAGTGTTCCTACATGAGCCAATGCACATGTGGACCAATAGGAATGGAGTGTACTAATGCACATGGGTCCACATGGGATGTAGAAATTTATTCCTATTGGTCCACATTTGCATGGCTCATATAGAAATATGAGCCTATGGCTCATATTCTGTTTACCCTACACACACACACACACACACACAATGATTATTGTGTACATGTGGTTGGGGCAAGAGAAAGTCCGAAAAACTTTTTAATGTGTTAAATTGGACAATTCAAGTGATCATATAACAAATATTAGATTGGTACTACTGTATTATTAGATTTATTATGTTTTTTTTAAGGTTGCAAGTGGTTTTAGAATATGCTTCTCTTTGGTATATATTACTTGTTTCAATTCAAGCAAGTCAAGCATGGCCTGCAGATTGATCACTTAGTTTGAGCTGGCAAATGTTGACTAATTTCAAAATTAAAATAAACCAACCATTCCCTTTGAACGAGTGTGATGGATAAATCACTTTGATTTTGATTATGAAATTAGTACTTTTGTGCAAAGATGAGTTACGTATTAGGTTCAATAAGTGAAGAGTTAAGATGATATGTAGGTAAGTTCTAGGTATCGATAAGAGTATACTTGAAGGTTAGTTCTGGGAATAAGTTAGTATCTAAGATACTTAGCTAAAAGTAGAATAACTAGGTTTATGTTACAACCTAGATAAATATAAGTTAAGTGGTAAATAGTTTCACATAGATAATACTTATTATAAAAATAGAATAACTAGGAACGCTTGTCGTCACCTCCGAAGTCGTATCCATGTAAGCTATTCTCTAAAAATAAAATTTACTTATGTAGGTCTTTTGAGGCTATTAGAGGTCTACTAGAAATCTAGTAGACTTTTTAAAATCTTTTCTAACTCTAATAGCCTCAAAAGGCTTATAGAAGCAAATTTTCTTTTCAGAGAATGACTCACATTGAATATGTGACGTCGCACATATCCTTAATTAGTGTTCACATGTGTATCCATCTTTGCATCCATTTTGATAATATACTTGAACGATGTCTATTCATCTTTTCAGAAGTATCTAGAAATAGATCTGAATTACTACCTGCGTCATCGTTCATGGATGTACAACAGTCATCCTGATGACATGTGCGGTGTACAGGATAAATTTATACAGGAGGTGGAACAAGTTCTGCACTTCGCCAAGGAGTTCCCTCAGTACATGGACGACACCAAAATTAAGTGTCTGTATGTGAAATATCGTAACTTGAAATATCAATTAGAAGTGGATGTGACATATCATTTATACTCGAAGGATTTTATGCTGAATTACTATTAGTGGACCTCACATGGAGAACTTGTGTCTTTAGCATCGAAGTTGGAGCCTTATGTTGAGTAGTATATGGGTGTTCAAGACCACGCTGATTATAACGACTGGTGCATGAACATGGTTTTTTATGCCGTCGGGCCCAGTTTTGATCCAGAAAATCATGATGCAGCTGAGGAGGCACCGAATGTCGATGATGCAAAGTTTGAGTTACTGGAGAATACAAGAACTCCATTATATCCTAGTTGTAAGAATCATTCACCGTTGGAGGTGGTTAGAAGATTATTGAGCATCAAGTCCAATTTTAACATGTCACAAGAATGCTACAACCGACTGATGTAGTTGATTATAGATATCTTGCTGGCGGGTGCTTAGTTACCTAAAAAATTTATCGATCTAAGAGGACGGTGAGATCACTCTGGATGTGATACGAAAAAATTGATGCTTGTCACAACGGGTGCATGTTGTATTACAAAGACGATAATGATGAAGATGTGTGCAGATTTTATGCTGCTGATCTCTATAAGACAACTGGTACAGGAAGGTCGGTCGATGCAAGGAAGTCGATCGATTCGATGCACTAGTTTCCTTTAATGCTACGGTTGCAGAGGTTGTTTATAGTGAAGGAGACTGTCGAAAACATGAGTTGGCACAGACGAGAATAAATTGAAGGAGTGTTGGGTAACCCATCTGATAGAGAAGCATGGAAGTACTTCGATCGAGAGTATCCCAATTTTGCTTTGGATCCACGTAATGTAAGATTGGGGCTCTCCTCCGACAATTTTATCCCATTCGGACTTTTGAGCTCTCAGTATTCGTGTTGGCAAGTGATCGTCTCCCCGTACAACATACCGCCTTGGATGTGCATAAAAACTTCGGTTATGTTCTTAACCGTCATTATTCTGGGTCCAAATAATTCGAAGAGAAACATCAATATGTAGTTACAATCGTTGATAGATGAGTTAAATCAGCTGTAGAAAGTAGGCGCCAACATATACGATAATTCAAAAAAGCAGAATTATCAGATGAGGGCAGCACTTATGTTGACCGTCAACAACTTTCCGGCTTATGGCATGTTATTAGTATGGAGCACTCATGGTCGTATCTCATGTCCGTATTGTATAGACCGTACTATGGCTTTTTCTTTGAAACACGGAGGAAAATCGTGCTTCTTCTATTATCATCGACAATTTTAGCCATCGAATCATCCTTTTCGAAGGAACATGAATGTATTTCGTGCCTGTGTTATGGAGAAGGCAAATCCACCTCCAAGGTATCTCGAAGACACGATATGGGAAGAGGTTAAAGATTTACCAAGTGTTATCGAAGAGCCTACTAAGGGGTATAAGTGCGATGGATTTTGTCATACTCATAACTGGACGAAGATGAGCATATTCTGGGATCTGCCATATTGGAGCACCAATCTGATCAGACATAACCTTGATGTCATGCATATCGAGAAGAATGTGTTTGACAACATAATTAATACTGTGATGGACGTAAAGGGAAAGATGAAAGACAATCTCAAGTCCAGGTTGGATTTGGAAGAAATATGCAGATGTCCTACGTTGCATTTGATACACTAAGGGAATGGGAAGTATAAGTAGCCTAAGGCAATTTTCTTACTAGACAACGAGGATAAAGGGAGAATTTATAGGTAGATTCATGGAAAAAATTTTCATACGGGTATATGTCGAATCTGAGAAGATGCGTTGACCTGAAGGAGAACAAACTGATGGGTATGAAGAGCCACGACAGTCCTGTATTCATGGAGAGGTTAATTCCAATAATATTTCAGGAATTCTTATCGTAGGTAGTTTGGGATCCATTAACTGAGATTAGTATATTCTTCAGGGATCTTTGTTCTACAAAGTTGATCGTCGATAGTCTAGAAAAGCAAGATAAGGACATTGCGGTAATACAATGCAAGCTTGAAAGAGTGTTCCCTCCTGAATCTTCAACTCCATGGAGCATTTGTCAATTCATCTTTCTTACGAGGCACGTATTGATGGGCCTATCAGTTATCGGTGGATGTACCCGTTCGAGCGTCAATTAAACCACCTAAAAAGAAAGGTAAAAAATAAGGCACGGGTCGAGGGTTCTATTTGTGAATCCTATGTTCTTGAGGAGATTACAAACTTTTGCTCGATGTATTTCAAGCCGCATGTTGCTAGTAATAGAATAAGAGTTTCTAGAAACGACGACAAATATCAGGAATCTAATGATGCAATACTGAAAGTATTCAATGCTTTCGGTAAGGCTTCGGACAAAATGAATAAGAAATATCTGAATGACGATGAGCTAAGGACTGCTCAGTTGTATATATTACTCAACTGTGACGGGAATAAAGTAGAGAAGCTAAAGGGGTAAGTAATTAATACGTCAACGTTTAACTCATCTTAATATAATCGTATACGCTAATATCGTTACACTAATCGGGCGATATTTTATTATTTTTCAGTATATTTAATGATGAGGTGAGGTCGATGAGACCATATATAACATATGAAGAAGTAGAACAGGAAATGAGATTTTATTTCCCTTCTTGGTTGTGTGCATATGTAAGGATCTTTTTGTGTATGCACTATGCACAATAATTAACATAATGTTAAAATTAATATGGTTTCCTTGGGTATTTAGGTTGATCATCCCCACACAACACTCGAGAATGAGTCTATTAGAACTCTAACCAAGGGACCAATTTATGTCGTCAAAATCTGGCCATGCTACTGTGTGAATGGGTTTAGGTTCAAGTCAACAAAAGCCCCGATAAGTGACAGCTTCTTGGATCTCGATTCTACAAAAAATTATTGTTTGTGTATCAGATCTTCGAGCTACAAAGATGTCAATCCAGGCAATAATTTCTATGGAGTCTTATAGAAGATTGTGGAGTTGACATATAATTATGGAACAAAGCCTGCTTAGATCATATTATTCAGGCATGATTGGTTCGATCCGATCCACGATCAAGGTTAAAAAATAGACAAGTATGATCTTGTGGATATAAACTATCGGCATCGATATCAAGGCTATGAACCATTTGTCTTATTAAGTCAGGCTCAGCTCATGTACTTTATAACTGATCTTAAACGGAGAACAACGAGACCAGACTAGTGGACAATATGCAAGACGAAAGCTAGAAATACCTTTGACGTTAATAAAATAGCTTATCAGTAGGATGAGCTACCTATTGTAACAAATATTATAGATGTGGACTCAACAAAAGTTTCTCATTGCACGTCTAATCGTGTGGAAGAGGTAAAATTATCCGAAGTGGAAGACGAAGTAGATGAGAGTGAAGATGAGGAGGAAGAGGAAGAGGATGACGAGGAAAACGAAGAAGATAAATTTTCAGAAGAGTATTGAAAGTAAAAAAAATCTATTTAGAACTCTAGCCATGTACTATTTTTTAATGTGGAATGTAATATCTATTTTTAATATGGAATGTGCTTATTGTATGACTGTGATACTTTTATATTGCGCTTATTATGTGACTGTGATACTTTTATATTGCGCTTATTGTGTGACTGTTATACTTGTATATTGTGCTTATTGTGTGACTGTGATACTTTTTTATTGTGATATTTCGTAACCAGGAAATTCAACGGAGGATTGCTCCGGTTTTGTATATTTTGATGAACTGTTATAAGTCTGTGTATTTTTTTTATCATCATAGGTTATTATCAGGTATGACAGGACGACGAGGATCATACAGAGGTAGATCCTCTAGACGGAGTGCTCCTCTGGTACCAGCTACTGGATCTGGATCCTCATCGCGAAGTACTCCAGTATACAGACCCGTCATATCTTCGACTCCGTCGACAGTACGTGGCAGTACTCCTGGGTCCAGCAGTTTTTTGCTTGAGACTACTCCCCCGTCCAGCCTTCCTCCTGTTGATGGCACCATGGAGACAGAGGAGCAGATGGAGGAGGTCGAGCAGACTCCGTCTGCGCATGATCAGAGGGATCCTCCATACGCGCCTCCGGGCCAGGCGATGATGGAGATTTGGAGAGACGGGTCTAACAAGTAAGTTAAATAGTTAATATTTTTTAAATAATTATATATATATATTCATGAATCTAATTATCTTTGTATAGATATCGTCCCTCGACGGTACATAGAGCATTGGGATATTTTCTGAGGCAGAAACATGGTGGGCCTTGGATCAACTACTCAGATGCTCCTGAAGATAAAAAGACATTTTGGTTTGCCCACTTCAAGGTAAAAATAAATTTAATTTTAATATCAATAATCATTTATGTATATTATGTAACTCTCTATTTTACTTCTTGTAGAAAATATATTTCTATCCACCACACTGGGCTGAGAAGATCGAGGAGCAGTTTCCTGCCTTCACCACCAAGCTGTTCTGTGATACGATCAACGACTAGAAAGTCTGTAATCGCGACTGAGAACCGATCCATGGTTGGATCACGCCTGAGCAGTGGACTACGATGAAGGCTAGATTCGACGAACCCAAGTACCAGGAACGGTCGAAGAAGGCAAATGCGGCTAGGTCGAAGGCAGAAAAGTTGTGTGGTGGCTCGATTCCCATGACGGAACATTTCCATCGTCTGGTATATATTCTATTGAATATATATATTATTTTAATGCAAGTAGTATTATATGTTTAATTTTAATAACAAATAATATAATTTTTAACAAGTACAGAAGGGTGAGGACGCCAACATGGTGACAGTCTTCCTGGCCACCCATCGGAAGGACAAAAAGCTCATTGATGAGAAGGTCACGCAGACCTATGTACGTTTTATTACCCTGTGTTAGTTTTAATATAACTTAAAAAATATGCAAATAGATATCTATATAGTTAGTAATAAGTAACTTAGACGTTAGCAACCACTTTTCTAGAACGAGTATCTTAAACTACGTGAGCTGGCGACTTCTAGTGCACTTGCAAAGGAAGGGACACTACTAGAATAAGCGGGATTAGCGACGTTTTTAGCGACTCTATTTAAAAACGTCGCTAATTTAGCGACTCCATGTAAAAACGTCGCTAGACCTCGCTAATTGGCGACATTTAGCGACGTTTAGCGACTTTTATTCAGTTTTTAAAAGATTAGTCGCTATAAGTTCAATTTAGGTCGCTAAACGTCGCTAATATGTTTTATTTAGCGACGTTTAGCGACGTTTTTAGCGACGTATATATTTTGGACATTTAGCGACGTCATTAGCGACGTCTTAAACGTCGCTAATTTAGCGACGTCATTATTGGCGTCGCTAAAAATGTCGCTAAATTCTAAATTAGCGACGTAAATTAGCGACGTCATTATTGGCGTCGCTAAATAGTCGCTAAATTCTAAATTAGCGACGTCATTATTGGCGTCGCTAAAGTTTTTACTTAGGGCTGATTCCCCCCATTTCCTTCGATCTCTCCCTCTCCCAAAATTCAAATCCGCTCTCGATCTCTCCCCTCCGGCTCCTCCTTCCTCCCTCCGGTGACCCCCCTCGGCCGCGTCCTCCCCCTCCAGCTCCCCTCCTCCCTCCGGTGCCCCCTCCTCCCTCCCGGCAACCCGCCTCCAGCCGCGTACTCCCCCCTCCGGCCGCGTCCTCCCCCCTCCTCCTCCTCCTCCTCCTCTAGGTAAACCCTAACCCTCTCTCTCTCTCTCTCTCCCTCTCACAGGACACACATGTGACACTGACACAGACACGACACACACACACACTGACACAGACACAGACACTGATGAGGACCTAGGGTTAGGTTTAGGGTTAGGTTTTTTGACCTGGGGTTAGGGTTAGGGTTAGGGTTAGGGTTAGGGTTTTTGATCAGGATTAAGGCTCCATTCTTCTTTCAGGAATCTCTAACATGAAGATGCAGGAAGTCTTCCTACATTGAAGGCTCAATAAGCACATGTTTGGAATCAGGAACACCTATTCTGTAAGAACCCAAGAAACAAAATGCCTCAAAGGCCTTGCGAATAGCATCAATAGGTGGCCTTGCATAGGAAAATTTTTCGACAAAGCCAATTTTAAAGGAGCAGCCATGATCTTTTCCTCCTTATCAGTGATCACCAATGCAGGTTCGCCTCTGAATAAAGAAGGAGCTTTGTTAGGAAGTTGAGGGGAGGGACCTTGATGTTGTGAAGATCACACGACATCAGCAAAGGATTTCTCCCTCAAATAAGGTATATATAAATATATATACGTTAGTATAAAAGCTTATAAACATGTAATGGTTTATATATAAATTAACTAAGAAACAAATAGTATATAGATAAATGAGGTGAATAGATGTATGCTTTATAATACAAATATTAAAATAAATATAAATATATAAAATATCGAGTAAACAAATAAAATTATTATGTAGTAGATAAATAAAAAAATAGTAATAAAGTAATTATAACATAATTATCTAAAAGAATATATGAAAGCAATTAGTATGTGTGTCACTCAAGAATATAGTGGGCTTTTTATTAGAGTCTTAACTATAGGTTTGATGTCACTCAAATCAAATAGATACTAATTGATGTCCATATAGCAATTATACTTGCAAGTTTGGTATATGACAATTTATTGTAATCCATTGGGCACTTCAATTTAAAGTATACTTTATTGGTTTATTATGGGTTACCCAAAATTCATGAGTTATAGAAATTAAATTATCCAATATTCCAGCATGATTCAAAAGTATAAACTAGCTCAGAAGAATGCCTTACTTCAAAACATGCACTGGACAATTGAATGCCCATTATTTGTCTGGAAAGTTGTGTCATTCTTTCCTATTTTTCTTTGCAAAACAAAGTTGTTGTTGTAACTGGAATGATTTGTTCTCCTATGGACATACTTGATGTGGATGATCAGTCCAGAGATAAGCAGGTTGGGGACTGGGTACTTATGAATTTAGAGTTCAACAACATATTAGGTTGAGGCACCTCCCATCTCGTCCAATCTAACCTTGATTGCAGCAAACAAGAGTCAAATAAGAGCGATAGAAGGGAATCTCTATCATTCAAAAACCATATCTTTGGGGATTGGAAAATTCCTTAGCACCCATAAAAAAGTTAATAAAAAAACCTCAAGAAGATGCCAGGCCTCATATCAAGTGTACCAAACTACATTTGGCATATTTTTTCAAAGTCATATAGAATTTTATGATCAAACTCGGTGTGAATATCTTATTTGATGGGTGATTTATGAAAGTAAAACCTCGTCGGGAGTACAGTATAAATATAGTATATAAACTGGTGTCAGCTATTAAAATTATGTAATATTTTTATTCAAATTGCACTCAGATTGTAGCAGCAAGGACATGAAAACTTGTTTATAAACTTTGTTTTGAGATCAATGACATCCCAAAGGCCAGAGTCTCCTATGAACCCCATATCTCTTGTTCCATGGCAAAGAGGCTTTGCACCTAGTGAGTGATAAAAACTGTGATCTCTCCTACTAATTTGTGATCAATATTAGTATAGTTTATAAACAAGTTTTATACAGATAGTTATAAGAAGCAACTTGTGACTGATAAACCAAATCATATGTATGAGATTTGTGTTTGAATAGTTTTATGATTAGTATCATTATTATACTCTCATGTTTTATGATTCGTATTATTATTATACTACAACAAACAATTTATAGGCAGGGCTGCTGAGGGTATGTCTTAATTAATATCTGTTATCAATTATATTCTTTGTGAGTCATCTATTTCTTCCATTCCGCATTATTAAGGGTATGTCTTAAGTAATATATGTTATCAATTATATTCTTTGTTTTTATCTATCTTACCAGATGGCACCCAAGAGAGAGACACCTCCTACTGTTAAGGAGGAAGTGATGCCTCATACTGTTAAGGAGGAAGAGATACCATCTGCTGTATCTCAGACGGGGAGTTCCAGTATTCCAGCACCTATAGCGGCTGTATCTCAGACGGGGAGTTCCAGTCACCCAGCACCCATAGCGGAGATTGATCACATAGACGCTATTTGTGCACAGTATTTGAGGGACTGGTATGTGCCCCAGCGTATTGGATATCCTCGAGATTTATACTGTGATGTTTCATATACTTTTATTGTAGTTATTGTGTGATACAAACAACTTATATATTATGCCCATTATGTGACTGTGATACTTATATATTATGCATTTTGTGTGACTGTGATATTTCTATTTTGTGTGTATTGTGTGACTGTGATATTTTATATATTTTTGTGTTATTTCGTACCAAATTTTTTTAATGGAGGGTTGCTTTAGGTCTGTCTATAATATTTGTGTGTATTGTACGACTGTGATACTTTTTACTCATATTAAATGATGTTAATTTACCGGTGTTGAGTGTTCCACCGAAGGGGTCGGCGAACCCAGAGAATTCAACGGAGGGTTGCTCCGGGTCTATTTTTAATTAAAATTTCATAAATTGCAGGAATAATAGTTTGGAAACAATTTAGTATTTTTTTATTTTTTCTGTAAAATTAGCGACGTTTTTAGCGACGTTTAGCGACGTTTATACACGTCGCTAACTGCATCGCTAATTAGCGACGTTAATAAATGTCGCTAAATATGTCGCTAAAAATGTCGCTAAATACGTCGCTGTACGTCGCAAATTGCTAACATGGCAGTACTGCCAGGTCATTAAAGACGTCGCTGTCGCGTCGCTATATAAGTCGCTAATTAGCGACGTTTAGCGACGTTTGTTTACGTCGCTAATTTAGCGACACATTTAAGTCGCTAAAAAACGTCGGTATAGCGACGTTTAGCGACGTTTTTCCTTTCAACGACATGCCGATTTCCGACTTCTGTAAAACGTCGCTAATTACGTCGCTAAACATGATTAGCGACATTTTTTTGTCATTTAGCGACGTTTTTTGACGTCGCTAATTTGACTTTTTCTGGTAGTGGGATTGGTACTTCCTCGCAGCCCTCTACAGCTCCATCGACGGACGAGGTTTTGAAGACCGTCTTCAAAGGGGTACATACTATGGTACGAGATCCTACTGCGCCTATGTTGCGACGCTGTCATCCTGGCACTCCTCTGTCAGTATGCATTCCTCGCAGCCTTCGCAGGCATTGGCATAATCCTAGGAGAGCATTGACCGTTAGATTGCTGACCTGCGTGACTAGTTGCTACGGAGGATTACGGAGCGGCCACAGTCTGCGCCGCAGACGAACGATGAGACGATCACCGCACATTTTGATTCGCTCGAGCATAGCCTTATGGAACTCAGGACTCTGAGCCTTACGATAGAGCACAGCCTTATGGAGCTCAGAACAATGGACCAAACGACAGAGCGCAGCTTGGCAACTCTGGCCGCATCTACGGAGCTCAGACAGACGGAGCTGGAGTGGACATATTCGGCCATGAGTGACTCAGTTGCGAGGATCTATGCGGCACATGATTTGTTGAGCCGGTCGGTTGCGAAGAACACTTCGAGGGTGATATCTGCCATGGATTCATACAATGCTCGATTGCTAGTATTGGAACAAATACGCCCTCATGGTCCGCCGACATCGACACCGCCTCCATCACTGCCTCCTCCATCGGCATCGGTGACTCTTTCAATAGAGCAGTATGAGTTCCTTCTATCCCAGATGCATGGTGGTGCTCCTCATGATCAGTAGTAGTCCTTGTTTGGACATGTTTTAGTATGTTTGTGTATTGGCCCATTCTTGGGTCTTTGATGTATTTATTTCATACTTTTTATTATATTCTGAGATGCATGTGATACTTATTTTAAATTCATTTATATACTTCTTGGGACATATTTAGTTTTATGTAACTTTGTAGATTTTTTTCTATGTGAGTTTAGTTTATTATTCATATTAACTGTACACCAAAATTAACCGGTGTTGAATGTTCCACCGAAGGGGTCGGTGAACCCAAAAAATTCAACGGAGGGTTTCTCCGGGTCTACTTATATAAATTGTGATTTTATACTGTAGGTAGAGTTTTGTTGGAAAATATTTTACAAACTGCATTCTGTTTTTTAATTTTTTTTATAATTTAGCGACGTGTTGTTCCGCGACGAACGTACATTTACGTCGCTAAAAAGTATCGGGACGTCGCTACCTGATACCGAGGACGTCGCTAGCATGTCACAAAATTTACCATGTTCGCATTGTTGTAGCAAAATGCCGCTCATAATGTCGCTAATGTAGCGACGTTTTGCAACCAAATAGTACGTCGCCATTTAACGACGACATTTAACGACGACACGTCGCTAATCGTCTTAAATTCTGCGACGTCGTGTCGTCACAAATATACGTCGATATAGTGACGACTAGCGACATTTTTGTTGTCAGCGACCATGAAATATGCGACACCGTAAAAATGTCGCTAATTACGTCGCTAAATTATTTTAGCGACGTTAGTTTACCTATTAGCGACGTTTTTAGGCGTCGCTAATATGTGTTATTCTGGTAGTGAAATATCAAGCAAACTAGAGAGTTACACACCTTCGATATATAAACTGCTTTAGTTACAATATTTATTCCTCCAGATGTAAGTTGGGCCAGAAAAGCAGTAAACCTCTGTAACAAAAAAGAAGTGAATCCTCATAGAGATTAAAACAAGCAAAGAAAATCCCTCAACAATCTCTTCTGCAAATGCTATTTCTTTATTTATTTATAACACAAGCTAGAGAATTAGATAACATTGTTCAAGCATAAGCACCTGATCTCAGTTTTTAATTGCAGTCACATATTGCCCATCCAACATAACATCAGCAACTGAGTTCAGCAAGTTCTCTATAGGAATACAAAGATTTTCAAACCTAAAGAGTACCCACAGGATCAGAATTATAGTTTGTATACCAAAGAACAAAAAAAGATAAATGACAAGGGACTCTTAAGATGTACTTAATGTTCTCTTATAGGTGGTATCTAGGTTACACTTATACTCATATGGATTCCTTCAATAAGTGATCTCATTTTCTAATTGGTGCAGGGTCACTTCTGCTGGGAGTAGACATCAATAATTGTTTATTGGAGTATCGGAGGGGGGTGTAAGGAAAAAACCATTCAAATTAACACAATTCTATTTTAGGAGGATAGTGATAAACTATTTAGGTGTTATTAGCTTTATTATTTATGTTTCTTATCATGATAAGAGAGATGTAACCTTGTTCTGAAAATTCATAACTCGTAACCGTGAGCTGATACTGTTACCCATGTTAATCGTATCGTTAAATGCATTATCGTTTAGTAACCTGCCAAGAAATTAAAATATAGATATAATCGAGTTGGAGAATCAAACTAGGTTAAGTCTGGATTCATCCAGCTACTTTGGATTGTTACGACACACTTACACTTGTAACCCTGGCAAGCCGAACATCTTTGAGGAACTTTCCCGAGAAGTCCTCTAGATTCTATCACTCTAGATACCGAATAGTAAGAAAGATGTAATTTTGTATCATAACTCTATCCCAATTGCATGTATAATGATGAAAAAATAAGAGCGAGGGTGTCGGGTTATGGAACACTTACAGAACCTCAAGCGATTGAACATGACCTACAGACTCTAGAATTTTGCCAGTTAATTTATGCAAAACCAAAAGCCTACAAGAAAAGAGTTAAAATCAGTCCAATAGCTTGGAGACGAAATGTTAAGGGAAATCTTGAGACCAACTGGATTGGAGAACTTACACATGTATCAATTGCATTTGAAAGCTGAAGATAGTTGCTGGGATATTACCAGATAGTTGGTTCTTATTCAAATGGCTATATTGACCACGACATAGAGAGGATAGTGATTTAGTAAATATTTCAATTGTTTCAGAATTGCAAATGAGATTGGGAACTACTTACAAATGCTTAACATTGAGAAGGGAGTCCAATCCTTGGAAGTTATCGGTCGAGACAGGGAGAGACCTGCTGATCTGATTGTCTGAATAATTTGGAGAGTATCTATAAATGATTTATAAACATAGTAGAAACAAATTAAAAAAATCTTTCAAATATGCAAATGATCTTAAATTTTTTGGAAAATGTTCAAGATCACAAAATCTTTTGGAAACATTAATATACTCTGATAATCTTACTGATCTGGATCTGCTACATTTAACAATATATCAAAAGAAAAGTTATATTTCTAATTTCAATATCTAATATCTAACCAACAAGAACAAAATAAAAACCTTAGATACATATATATATTATCAGTATGTACACCAATATAGCAAGATAATAGCATGCACTATTTTGATCCGGGCTTGAGAGAGAGAGAGAGAGAGAGAGAGAGGAGGTTTTGTCGAAATAAAATTTTGATCCGGGCTTCCAGCGGGAGGGGGAATACGGATATGGGTAAAAATTAGGGAGCCAAATTTGGAGCCAAAATTTTCAACAAAATTTGGATGTTAAACAACTGTTTTAATATGTCAAATTTAAACCTGCTTATTGGTGAAGTAGGTTTTGATATTAAACAACGGTTTTAGTCCGTCGAAAAGGCAACGACAGTTTTAATACGTCGTTGTTGGACAACTCTATCTATCGCAAATCGTCCATTTTGGTGTAGTGCATGTTCTTGCTTAACTTGACTTAATACAGTCCCCTAGTCCGGGAGCTGCCTTGGCGACATAACGGTCACGAATAATTTCAAGTTCAGACTTGTACGGAATGACTATTCGATAGTCTTTCGGCGAAACTAGATGATGCAAGACA
Source organism: Iris macrosiphon (assembly GCA_036927795.1). NCBI lineage: Eukaryota > Viridiplantae > Streptophyta > Magnoliopsida > Asparagales > Iridaceae > Iris > Iris macrosiphon. Next base: position 150,279,577 of record JAYESA010000018.1, read on the forward strand.
TTAATCGTGTTATTTGAATGTAGCATGAATCTACGTGACAAGCATTAAAACGAGACGAGCGAGTACTAGTTAACACGTAAAGCAGGCAAGCATTAAAACAGTAGAAACATAAGCCTTTACACTAGCGCGAGTCTAAAGGGTTAGTACGAGGATTGAAATCGTGCAGAGGCATGTTGAGCGGTGCATAGGAAAATCTATCAAGTTACTTCTTTTTCATGTTCTAGACAAGTAATACAAGATGGAATTATTCCCTTAGCTAGGTGCGTTGAACTCTTTATTAGCATGCAAGAGATAATTTTCCTAGCGACTAGCATGTATCGTTCATGTTTTATGTGGGCAGGCTAAGCAAAGAGACAGGTTCATCGTAACTACCCACCTTAGCGATGATTCGTCTCGGCCGAGCGATACTCCGAGCACGTCTTTGAAAGTCTAAGTCTAAACTTCTGAAGGGCCAAGTCTGAATTCCTTTGCATCAAGCGAGTCTTCTCACTGAGCAAAGTGGGACTGATCGTCGCACTTGCGTCGTTTGAATCGGCTCTCCGCATTGACGCAGAGCGGGTCGTTACAGTGCAGCCTTCTATATGTAAGATTTGGTCGCAACGAAGACTATTCTTGGGATGGAGATCAGCCGAGAGAGAGAGAGAGAGAGAGAGAGAGAGAGAGTCCAAGTTACTTTACTTGGCCAAAAATAAGTACATTTACCGGGTACTTTAGTGTTTTCGGATATACGGGTCAAAGAACGTGAGCAACCCCTTTATAGCTCACTTTAAGCTTACTACAGAACATTGTGCATCTACCGAGGATGAAAAGAAAGATACGTAGGAGGTTCCGTATGCTTTAGTTGTGGGAAGTCTCATGTATGCCATGGTTTGTATAAGGCCAGACATTGCTCACGTAGTTAGTATGGTTAATAGGTATATTTCCAATCCAGAGACGATACATTGGAGTACAGTCAAGTAGATACTTCGATATCTTCAGGGCACTGCTGATTTGAAGCTTTTATTTGGTGGTGACTAGTCGAAGCTGCTGTATATACTAACGCTAATATGGCTGCAGATGTGGACATGATAAAATCGACTTTGGACAACGTTACGATATTTATGGTTGAAGCGATTTTATGGCAGTTGTGATTGCATATGTGTTTCCTTGTTGATGAACAGAGACATAGTTCACTGCAGCGACGGAGCCTTGCAAGGAGTTATTGTGGATAAAAAAAATTCAGCAGAAAATGGGTTTAAGCAAGAGCAGTATGTTTTGATTTGCAATAGCCATAGTGCAATCCATCTTGGAAAGAACTCGACGTTTCATAGTCGGTCCAAGCATATTGAAACTCGGTATCATTGGATACGAGATGTGTTTAAGACGAAGGACGCGATGCTTGAGAAGGTCCATCAGAGGAAAATGGAGCTGATATGCTCATGAAGGTTCTACCAAGAGGGAAGTTCGAGTACTGCAGGAGGATCGTCAGTATAACGAGCTCCTCCACCTAGTTGGGAAGAGAGAGATGTGTTAGTGTTAGGTGATATTCCCAACCTATGTAGAGAATATCTCGGAGTGCGACAAGTGTCATCCGTGTGTCAGAGAAGCTTGGGAGTGCGACGAGCGCCATCCGTTTGTCGGAGAAGCTCGGGGAGTTGAAGGTGATGAATGTCAACTTCCAAATAACGTTCTGCCAAGGCCTGACCGAGTTGGGTCTGACTACGGTTTCAGAAACTGAGATCGAACCAAGTTCGGACCAAACTCGGTCTGTTTAAAAAAGAACATTTCTTCCTAGGCAGACTAAATTCGGATATAATTCGGTTGGCCGGGCTGAAGGCGATTTTGGATGCTTTATTGGCAACATTGGATCAAAACGAATGGACTAGAATTGTTGCGGAATTGAGGAAACTATATATAGGTATTTTCTAACCCTAATCCATGCAAGTTGAGGCTTTACAACTTTTGGAGAGAGAAAGAGAGATGATGACTATTTTGAACGAGAGATCGTTGCGAGTAATTCTTCACGTCATCTCTTGTTCATCGGGAGTCTGTAATTTATTTTCATTGTCGAAATAGTTTTGTAGATCCGGTTTGGATCGGTGAAAATGTTGTAAAGAGTATGTATAAATTTTCTTATTCCATTAGTGGAGTCTTTTCAAGGTTAGACTCTGCTCGTCCCGTGATTTTTTCTGCAAGAATTTTCCACGTCAAAAATTGATGTGGTTGTATTTTGGCAAATTGATTTCTGCGTTTTACTTCGATTATCTCGCAGTCTCTTTGGTTTTGGAGAAGAGTTTCCGTATTTCGTTTCCAATAGTTAACTCATAGTTTTTCTAAATCTCGACAAACTCTGATGGTAACATTTGTATAACGTCTGAGAAAAGCTAGCATGGTTGACACCAAAGCCCATCGAGCACCAAAACTTGACTGACCAGGTCCAGTCCCCTGGGTCCCGAAAGTCCTCTCCTTGTATCCAAAGAATGAGACGATGACATGGGATATTACTAATAAGAATTATTTGTCTTCAAATCTCCCATACCATTCATTTCAGCAAGGCATCACTATTAGAATAGTCTGTGATATCCCCTTGTCAACCACGCTTAGGTCTATATATATACTGACAATATATGTGTCAGTTGCTTATTAATAATCATATACTTCTTGCTATGCTAATTAGGGAAATGGCTGAGCCCGGGCTTCAAAGATCAGTGGCGACTTACCGGAACTCAGGATCATCTGGGTTGGTGTGGGATGATTTCCTAGCGAAGATGGACGCGCGGAGAAAAGAAGAAGAAGAAGATGAAGAAGAAGATGGAGGAAGAAAGCATGGAAGTGACAATGAGAGGAGCAGAGGGATGACGAGACCCCCACAGCATAGCCTAACGTTCAGCAGCAGCAAGACGCCCCCCTCGCCTGCCGAAGCCTTGCCGCGGGCTTCGTCGAAGGGCTTCGGGCACAAAGTTATCGACATGTTCAAGAAATCTAGAAGCAGTAAAGTGTAACGTACAGATCCAAGCATAGGTTGGGTTGAACTGGAACAACCAAAAATTATGGTAGTCCATTCCAGCTACAGTTTTTGGATCTGCCAGCTCTGCCCATTTCAATACTCAACATTCATATATTCATGGAACTTGTAATCTGTGTGAATGTTTTTTTTTTATTTATTCGATGAGTTAAAGTCCTGCTGTAAAGAAAATCTTTCTAAGATCGGCCAATTATTAGGCCATGCACATGAATGCTCTTGCTACACTACTACTTGTTTGAGCAAGCAAGCTGACCTTCAACTAACTTGGCTAACGTTCATGCCTTCATTCTTATATGGAGTATCATAAACAGGGCCGGTCCGCTCGATTGGGTTATCCTAGCTGAAGCTACATTTGGTTGTCCTTTCTCTTGACTCCAAACAGTGCCGTCGAAGCCTTCCAGTTCTGACGACGGCGTGGAGTTCGGATTCCGAGTTACTCTCCTTGAACTACTCGAGGTCTTTCCAGTAGAAACTCAAAATATAGACCTTGTACTGGATTGCTAGTTCAACTGACAGAGAGGAGTTGAGGTGGATCGCGAAGGCTCTATTGGTCGAGAGGTGGGGACTTAGGGACCTGGGGGTTGTCCTAGCCACGGGGGTTGTCCAAGTCCGATGGCTTGTCAGACTTATTATCCTAGGGTCGGCCCTAATCATAAATATGATGATATCTGATCACTACAAAAGTATTCAAAAAATTTCGTCGTTATTTTAATATATTCTGTCGCTAAACAGTAATTAGAAATATCTATCGAAAATTTTCGTTGCTAGTTTTATATGTTGATATTTATTTTATGTCATTAATCCGTTGTTGGATCGACTAATCAGCGACTTGAATCTCTCTCTTGCAATTGAACAAGTAAGAAAGTCCCACCTTTCTAAAATAATAGCTTATTTGTTGGTTTTGCCTTTATTACAAAAGTTAATTTTCTCTTCCTTTCTTTAGTCCCACATCGGATGGGCCAAAGCTCTCTTGTGTACATATATTAGTTTCTCTCCTTTGCTCTATTAAGTTGTTGTGTGGGGAAACCCTTGGGCCACACGAGCGCGCCGCCGCCGCCGCCCGGTTCGGTTCGGTTCGCGTAACGTAACGTGTGCGGGTACGCGCCCACATCTGCGGGCGCCGAATGCCGATTCGATTTCCTCTTCGGGTTCGGGCTGGGACCCTAAAATTCTTTTTGCTCCTCTTCATTTTTATTTAATTTTCTGAACGTATTGTGTCCAGGTTCATTCTTTATTTTGTGTAACGGCTGAATTAATAGGAGAATCAGTAGAGTAAGAGAACAGTAAAATGGCAGTTAGCTGGCACATTTTCATGTGTCCGTGGCTTGGTGAGTGACGTGTAAATTGAATGGGGACTCCATAGAACATGTGGCAGCCATTCGCAAACTGTGTATGAAATATAAATTGTTATAGATAATTAGTTATATTCAAACTTCAGGATATGACAAGTATACCCTAAGTATAAATTCCAATAATAAGGTAACGGGATGGCATGAACTACATATAATTTAATTGATTCTTAAACTTCAAACTATGATTCAGTCATTCGAAAATGACTGTTCAAACTTCGAATTGAATAAATCTTAGTCATGCTACAAATGCATTCTTAAACACTTCATCTAAAGCATGCTTTATTATAAGAACAAGGGAGAGTGTCTCCCACACAACACGGGGAGATTCCTCAAATCCTACAAAGAGTCCCATTTCCATCTTTTCATACAAACACCATATAGAACCTAGGCATTCGTATTGTGAACACTTAAGTATAGTGAATGTATTTTTTTTTGCATCATTATTTCCAAAACTATACGCAACTAAGACAAAATCTACAGAAAATATAGAAACATAGACAGAATGCTATACAAAAAGAAATATGCACACCAACAGGACGGTCCAGGAATAAGTTCGACAAGATCTCAGATTTGGACAACCTCAATCTGTTTAGGACAGTCCTCCAAGCTCAGCGTGACCCACAAGAGCTCAGGGTCGTAGGAAAACCCCGAGGATCAGTCCACAATAAGGTTATAGGGGCAATTAAAATTAGTTTCGGATAGGACAATATAATCCTCGGACATGTCCTGAAAGCGAATAAACTTTGGTTAAAACTATAGTAATTGATTGACAGTATATATACTTGGGCAATCTTAACTAAGGCAAAAATCCCTTCAAATGTTAATTGTTTTTTTGAACCCAAACCGCTAAATCTACTTGTAGTGAGTGAAACACAATTATGTCACCTGGGGGCGGGCCGGATGATTGGGTTGTCTTAATCGGAGTTATTTTTTGTTGTACTTCATTTCTATCGAAAAGATATAGGTTTAGGCTGGATTTTGATGGTGGAAATACTTTAATTATTGAATGAAATATTTTAATGGTTGTATCTCTTTGAAAGAAAAATATTGTGTATATTTCTACTTGTGTCCCTTCGTCATTTATAAAAAAGGAGTCATGTCAGTGTTTGGGTCGCTCATTCATTCATTAGTTCATTCAAGCATTAAGTTCAAGAGAGAGACAACCATCATTGCTTCGTCAGCTCCTACGGTGTGAAATGTTGCTACCGGAGGAGTAGTACTGTTGTATCGTGAAAAACAATTGGTACCAAATCGTAAGCACGTGAACGGGACGGAGATTGTCTTGAGAACACTGAACCAAGTTCAAGCCTCGTTCTCAATTAAATTATTTATTTATATTCTATTTTCAGGTTATAAATTATTTTTTATAACATTTGACTCGACCGGTTCTAAAAAAACTAAATGGTCCTGGAAGTTGCACTCTCCTAAGGAGGAGGGTTGTCCATGCCGAAAGTCTGGATAGGCTTACACCTACAAGTATGCTATAGGCTGCAGCTGTAGGTAATAATACACTTCCTTTTAGGTATTGAAGCTGTTTACAATCCTCCAAAGTTATTGACCAGTATTCCCTTTGAAAAATCAAATGGCAGGACCTGGTCCAATATACAGGACGAGAGAAGCGCGTTGCGAGCCCCTTTGCCTCAACCATGGATATGTTTCTTGATTTTTCACCATCTATATAATAGTTATAATTCTTGTAGGTGTGTCAACTATTGTGTGCAAGGATCATACTTACAGGGAAAACGACATAGAAGGACCTTGCTTTGTGTGAACTATTATTGATCAATTATAGTGCTCACCCTATAGTCAGCATGGTGGCAGACGAGAGAGAGAGAGAGATGCTGACTATAGGGCAGTGATGTCAAAATCGGATCGGACCGACAGGTGAGCCGGATTGGATCGGGTCTGTACCAAAAAATTTGGTTCGATCTGAATTGAACCGAACTTTTTTTTTAAAGAACCGACAGTTTTTTTGGACCTGATTTAAACTGGTGAACAGGTCGAACTGGTTCAAAATTGAACCGTCCGATTATGGTTTAAATTTTTTTTTAAAAAAAAAAAACTCAAAAAAAATTTCACATAAGATTTGGATGATTTGTTACTTTGTTTGGTTTTGAGAGACCTTATAGTTGCAAAACCAAACCATACATACTCCGAACCAAATCAAATCAAGCCAAACCAAGAAATAAGTGTGAATATCTTACATGATTTGGTTATCGTAAATGGTCTATCTAAACTCCGTTTGAACTCGGTTGAACCTCGGTCCGATCTATACCAAAGATTTTCGGTTCAATCATCAGTCCGATTTTTAAAACATTGCTATAGGGTGAGCATTATGGGTTGCTGCAAATCAAATCGAACCGAAAGTATCCTTGTGTGAGTGTTAGTAGTTTTTCTTATGAGTTTTCTCTTTGACATTTTGTATCATCTTGAATATAAGTTTCCTTTTAATAAAATATTATTGTTGGTGGAGGAAGATTTTGGTGTCCAAGTATACATAAAGGCACCCCAAATATTGGAAGTGCAACGTGTGTAGAAGTACGAATCAATCAATCATCTGCTGTGGATTTGGGTTACATTGGGCCTACTTTTACTTGGTCTAACAGAAGATGCCACAATCCTATATTGCTGAAACTCAAAGTGGCCTCGAGGAGAAGACATTATCCAAGCAGGTTTGAAGCTGCTTGGATGAAAGAAGCAGACTTTAAGTCAGTTCTTACTGTGACCTGCATGCTCTAATTGTCGGAAATGAAGTGCAAACTTTTTTTTTTTCAAAATCAAAGAATATCTGTGAAAGAAACGAGCAATACACCGCACAAATCAAACATCAAATCATAGAAAAAATAATTCACGTAGACACAGAAAATTTTGACGTGTAAAACTCTTACGGAAAAAAAAAATCACGGGACGATCGGAGTCCAACCCTGAAGAACCTCCACTAATAGAATAAAGAGAAAATACCCTCTACAAGCTCCTCTCGATCCAATATGGATCACCACAACACTTAGGAATATAAAACAGATTACACTACGAAGATAGAAGACAATGAAAAATTATCAAAAATGATCTCCTCATCCGAAACGGCCTCTAATCCTTCTTTCTTTTTCCCAAAGTTGCAATGTCACTCTTGCCTCATTTTCTCCTCTTCCTTGAGATGATAGGATATGTGTTTCGATTGATTGATTGATTGATTGGGAATTAGGGTTAGAGTTCAGCCCACCGACCGAACTCGAACCGACTTCGGTTTTGAGGTTCTGGAACACCACACCGAGTTCGGCCCGACTTCGGTTTTGAGGTTCTGGAACACCACACCGAATTCGGACCGAGTTCGGCCCGACTTCGATTTTGAGGTTCTGGAATACCACACCGAACTCGGACCGAGTTCGGACCGAGTTCGGCTCAAACTCTGTCTCCCCCTGTACAGCAGACTGCTCCTCCTTCCTCCGGAGTTTCTTCGACCTCTCGATGACTCTCGTCGTCTCCCCGAGCTTCTCTGACGATAGGCGCTCGTCGCACTCTGGGGTGTTCTCCACATATGTTGGGAACCCCACCCACTCCAACAAATCTTTCCTTTCACAACTATGTGGAGGGGATCGTTATCCCGACGATCTGTCTGCAGTACTCAAACTTTTTCCTTAGAAGAATTTTTGTGAACATATCTGCTCCGTTGTCGTCTGTATGAACCTTCTCAAGTGCCGCTTCCTTCTTTTCAATAGCATCCCGTATCCAATGATACCGGGTCTCAATGTGCTTGGACCGGGTATGAAATGTCCGGTTCTTCACAAGGTGAATAACACTCTGACTATCGCAAAGCAAATGATACTGCTCCTATATTAGCCTAATTTTCTGCAACAACTTCTTCATCCACAGCAACTCCTTACAAGCCTCCGTCGCCACAATTTACTCTGCCTCTGTCGTCGACAAGGTAACACACTTCTGCAAACGTGACTGCCACGATACTGCTCCACCAGCAAACATCATCACGTAGCCCAAAGTCGATTGCCTCGTGTCTATATCTTCAGTCATATCGGCGTCGGTATACCCAACCAGCTTCGACTCATTACCACCAAATGAAAGTCTCGAATTCGCAGTGCCCTGAAGATATCGTAGAATCCACTTGACCCCACTCCTATGTACCCTTTCAGGATTGGAAGTGTATCTACTGACTGTGCCGACTGTGCGAGCAATGTCTGGCCTCGTACATACCATAGAATACATAAGACTTCCAATGGCTGAGGCATATGGAACCCGCTCCATATCTTTCTTTTCGTCCTCGGTAGATGGATACTGCTCCTCAGTGAACTTAAAGTTAGCCGCAAGGGGGTTACTCACTTTCTTCGATCCGTCCATTCTGAAACGTTGAAGTACTCGGTGAATATACTTCTTTGGGGATAAGTGTAGCAGCTTGGACTCTCTCTCTCTCTCGGCTGATCTCCATTCCAAGAATAGTCTTCCCTGCGCCTAAATCCTTCATAAAGAAGGTCGCGCCCAATTGGCACTTCAACTTTGTTTTATTCGGCCTGACTTTATATGTGGCCAAGACTTGTCATGTGGCCCTGACTTCCCATGCGGCTTAGAGACCCATGTGGCCTTGCTTGTTTTGATTGAATATTTTCTTATTCTTTTGTGACCCAATGTTTAATTGGTAATTGGACTTGAATAATGTATCCGTGTTGATACCACTATTACCTGATATTTGTCCATAATTTAATGTGCGCCGAGGTGTGACACATCGTGTCATGTGTTAAGTGATTATATTTGGGTTATGCATCAAGAATGCCTCCAAATTCCTGAACGCATGATATTATAAATATATACCGTTTTTCCAACACGGGCGTAATAAGCGAGTTAACTACCAAAACATGGCTAGGATATTATTGTCTGAATGTTGCATATACGCACGGGTGAATCCAGATTTGACTTTCATGGATTCGTATCTACCGTGCCCATACTTTGTACGATATCTTAATAAAAATTCTTATGTGACCACACCTTGAGATTTTGAGCACAACATAGGGCTAATTAGGTAACTAAAAGTGGTAGTAACATTAGAGAAAACGGTATCACGAGATCATGCCAACGAACTTCTCACATAGATTCATTCTAAGTGCGCTGTGGGTGGCCACCACAGATACTGTATATCATCTGTCTTAGTAGAGTGCAGTATTTGACATATTATTATGCCGAGCCACTGTTTCACTATAGGAGCATTGTAACCGCTAATACCATATTTTTAGCACAGTAGCCCTACGAAAAACTGGTGCATCTCGTGAATACCTGTTTTGTTCATCTATTGGTTCGGTTAGCTCATGTTCGGCACTGGCGTGATATGAGGATACATATTATGCATTATTTTTGAGATAACCTCAGACTCCACAATTAGTAAGCCGTACAAATGATTGACCGATATAAAATAATGGACTTCGTTGTGATTGCATTATTTCGGTTAGTAGCCTAAAAAAATGGACTATCATAGTGTGATGATTCAACCCTTGTCCTTGTTTGGTTGTAGGATTGTGCCTTTGCACTAGGATATGCCAGGGACCTAAGTTACGACACTAAACCAATGTTTTTTATAATTATTTTTCCTTGGATTTTTGTTTCTCTATTTTCGTGCTTCCTTTGTGGTACTTGCTATTTGGGGTCTAACCCCACTAGTTTTGCATGGCCAGGTTTCGAGCCAGCACCCGAGGATCCAGCGTACCTTCTCCCAACTCATGGTGCATACCAGGAACATGGTCACAGGGTATAGCACGTGGGTTTTTTTCTTTCCTGCTCATCATTGAACATTTTTTTCTTTTGGGTGTTTAGCCACCGGCACGTGTTAGCCGGCTCGTTTGGACATTAGTTTCCTTACATGATTGTATTAAATCAGACTGCAGCTGATCACTGTCATGTAATTTTGATACTCTTTCAGTTTCTTATTTTGCACAGTTGGTCTCAAGAACATTTCAAGAAAGCGTTTGGGACGTCTTATTGCTTTATCATATATACTCTATGCTTACTGTTTCTTGTTTGAATGATTGAGACATAGAAGTTCTTGATCCTAGGAGACTGATGTAGTATGCATCCCCTTTTCTTATACAGCTATGATCGCCGTACGACGTATAACACCTTGTACAGGGCTGCTGGCCATGTTCTGTCTCTGTTTTTTGGTAATGGGGCGTGACAGGGTCAGTGGAGGAGGAGGAGGATAGGGGTCGGTGGAGGAGGAGGAGGAGGAGGAGGAGGAGAGGGGGTCAGACGCGGGAGGGCGAATGAGGGGGAGGGACTGCCGGAGAGGAGGAGGTCGCCGAAGAGGAGGAGGGGGTCTGGGCGGGTGGGAGGGTCGCCGGAGAGAGAGAGAGAGAGAGAGAGTGGGAGAAAATGAAACGCGGTTGAAAATTTTAATTTTTCGCAACGACGAATAATTCCGTCGCTAATCCGTCGCTGCAATAACAACGGATTAGCGACAGATTGTTGAGAAATATAATATATTTGGTTTACATAAATAACTTAGTTGTTATTCCGTCGAATTTTTGTCGCTGACTCAGCGACGGAGTAGTTTCTATCGTTGAAATCCGTATTTTTGTAGTATATATATATATATATATATATATATATATATATATATATATATATATATTTGAATGAGTTTCATGGTCAGGATATGTTGTAAACCCGCAATGGGAATTCATGTTTGAGTCCCTCCACCGAGAGGCAAGAAAGGAACGTGTAACGGAGTAAGAATGAGACAAGATGTTTGAAGAGGGTGGGCTCCCACCAAATGCCCAAAGGTGAGTCTTATGTGGCGTTTGGTTCAAGTTTTGGAGGCTTGGGAATAAGTTTTAGATTTCTTATCCTTGTTTGGTCTGTATAGGCTTGAAAATTAAGGGGGAATATGAGGAGTTCCATATTTCCATTGTTGTGGAAAAGTAATTCCCAAGACCCCCCGGGAATAGTTTTGCTTTTCTAGAAATGTTATTTGAATATTTTGTTTGGACAATAATACCCTTATTTTACTTTCAAAATTTTAACTTCTATCCCAAACATGTAAATTTAGATTATAGAAACATGGAAGGCTATTTATGAAAAACTAAATAAATTAAGTTTTTTTTTCTTCATATTTTCAACCTAATCTACTAAACATGGATGTAGAAATATTGAATTTTCTTTTCATGAAAAAAAAAATAAAAATTGAATTCCTAGAAATATAAAACGATCCCTTAGAGGAGTCACAAAGGACATCAACTATAGGTATTGATGCTGATGTTCAAAGAGAATGCACGGTTACTGAGGACGTAAAGACCTCACTCTTGTTTTATCTCGGGTCTGGACTAGTTTTCCTTTTGGGTTGAGATATGTTGTAAAAATTGTTTCTCATTTTATTCTTTTATAGATTCATCTTCATCAAAGTAATAATAAAAAAATTGCGGAAAGACTTCAATATATAGCTTCTATATGGATGGATTCCATCTAGATTGGTACCTTCTTTTTAATTTTTCTCCGCACACTTGATGTAACATATGAGACAAAACCAATAATAATAATGATTAAAACCAACCTCTGAAAATGAAGTATGGTTAATATATGATACAGCAATTACTTACAACCATCAAGTGCTCAAGGAGCATCTCGCAAATGTTATGATGTCCCATAATAATATGACAATGCATTGAACATGAAATAGGTTTGGAACCATCTTAGTGACAAGCTCTGAAATATTCTATACCTAAGCGATGTCAGTTGTAAAGAGAAACAAGAAGAACATCAAAGAGGAGTGACTGTTCTTTTGAGAACATTTGGAATTGAAAGTGAAAGGCTGGCGTACTTAGTGTTGAAGTTGGTTGGCGTTTTCTTCTTATCCTGGTGTGCAACGAACATCATTTTTGTGTCGGAAGAGTTTGGAAAGACGAAAGCGAGAAGGAGGCTTTTTGATTGTGTCAGTATACTGAATCGGAATTTAGAAGAGATTGGGTCGAATTTTGATTGTGTCTAACAATTCAGGATTGGTAAGGTTGCATGTTAGTTAACCGTAATCTAATTTCTGGTGGTGACCGAGAGGAGAGATTTCTCGAAGGATTCAACTTTCAGAAGAGGGAAAAAGAAATCGGAGTTCGTGGTTAATTTGAAGAAAGTTTATTCGAGAAGATCCACATCGTTAACTTGCTCTTTCTCTATTTTACTCTATTTCCATCTATTTGAATAGTTGTGGTGGTCGGCTTTGGATCGGTGGGATAACGTTGAAATGTGTGCATTTTTCTTTTATCCGCTAGTGAAATTTATTTCTAGTGGAACTCTGGTCGGCTTTGATACCACAAACTACTGAATATTTTTAACTTGATATTCAAAACAAAAATTCAAAATTGTCCTTGCCCCCCCCCCCCCCCCCAACCTCTCCTCCCTTCTCTCTCAAACGACAGCTGGATTCGGCATGGGACAGCCGACAGGAGGAGGGGGACGCAGGAGGAGGAGAGATGGTGGCGACAAGAGGGGGGAGGGGGCACAGGAGGTGAGATGGTGGTGGTGGCCGCGGGACGGGAGGGAGGGGTGGTGGCGGCAGCGGGATGAGGAGGGGGGTGGGGTGGTCTGCCGGGGGAGGGGGTGTGGTGGGAAGAGGGAAGGAGGAGTGTGGGGGTAGTTTAGGAATTTTTTTTTTGATATTATGTTGGAAAATGGAAATAGTTGAGGGTATCAACTTGCAAATAAACCTAAAGTAAAATTCAAAGGTTTTTAGGCTATGGGTCTAGAATAAGTTGTAGAATTTGTATTTGGGTCTTCATAATAGACATAATTAGTATTTGGATCTTGGACCAACGGTTGACTCGGCTGACTGGATTGTGTTGTTATAAAAATTCTTGTATCTCATGGTAGATGCTCATACTTACTATAATTTTATTTCTTCTTTTTACTACAGACTATTTCATCATCAGCATGTGTACATGAATGACGAGTCACCCGTTGGTCCGATATCTAAATACTATTTGTTGACTATGTGTTCTCACACATAGATAGCAATCCCAAGTTCCTCAAGACATGCTCTTGATCCACCTTTTCCTCAACCTATTCTTCCTCTTGAACTATTCCTAGCCACTTGTTTTTCATGTTGGCTCCTTCATGGGAGGATGACTCATGGATTGTTGCTAATATTTAGCCTTTAGTTGAGGTTGATAAACCTATTTATACCACCCTCCTCTCAATTGATAAGTTAGAGATATATAGAAAAAAAGCCTTCAAAAGTGCACTCTTCCTTTGATCCAAAAATCAAAAGCAAACATCTGTTCCACCTCCACTCGTCCGTGTTTCGTTCTGGGCAAGGCTAAGTTCGGGTCGCATCTCTCGAAGTTGTGTGCGACAACGAGAAGCCGGTAGTACTGGGGGTTTTACCACTGGGAGCATCTGAGAACAGTCTGCACATAGACCTCGGATCAACTCTTAGGGCAGTGCGTTCAGCACGACTTTCCCATAGGCCGGTAACTCTGAACTCATTTTTATTTTAGTTGCATAATTGTTGAAAGAAACAGAAAGAAGATTTAACTATTGCTAACAATCTAAGAGTTGATCCTAGTGAAACACTTGTCGTTTAGTTTACTGTCGTTCAAAATAATTTTGTTCAACGAGTTTTTTCACAACTTGTTGTTATCATTATATTTTGCATTTTTTAGTATTAACAAATCTTCACACTGTTGTAAAACAAGTAGTGGACCTATTTTGAACATACTGGTTTCCAAATCTTCTTTCTCAAGATTGCATTTATAAAATATCTTTATTTGTCAGCAAAGTCTGATTTTTCATAAACTTGCTTTTTGATTACTATCATATTAGTGTTGCATAAGAGAATTGTTAACGTGGCCTAACTGTTAAATAGTTTAGCACTATCAGCAAATATCTTTAACACTGTTAACGTGTCCGTGTTAAAGTTGTTACTTCTAATACTTAGCAAATTGGTTGGAAAGTGCTAATACACGGATAATTTTTTTTAATACACTGTTAACGATTTTGTTAGAACAACATTAATTGCTTACTTAACAATTTCAAGACTATTACATAACAAAGTGTTGTTAACTAAAGTTCCTTTGTTCATTGTTGAAAAAATTTAAAATTAAAAAAAAAAAAAAAAAAAAAGGAAGGAAAAATTGTTGAACATTTAGTGCTACAAATTAACAAAACTGCTTGTTCATTATTTAGATCAATACAGTTGTTGTTGCTTGCTGCTTTAAGAATTAGAGTATATAAATCATTGTCAGCTTTAATTATTGATCAGTTTATTCTATTTAATATAGTTTAATTATTCTGTTGGAACATAGAACCTAACTTTTACTCCTGTGTCATTAAATTTTCTTTTGATACATTCAATATTTTTTAAGTTTAAGGAATTAGTTTATTGACCTTGCAAATTCTTTTAAATCTAAAGTTCTAAAAAGTAGAGATAAGCTTGGGAACAAACTGAAAGGGTCCTTCTGTCAAACGGGTGTAAACAGCCCTAAGCGACACGGTATTTAAGTGTCTTCGGACCACCGCTAGCTGGGAACCGGCCCTTAAAGCTAACCCAAGTTAATTAAAACTTGATAGAATAAAGATTTATTAAGGTTGATCAGCAAGATCACTGAACTAGTATTTTTAGAGCCTCAGGCACCCTCATTGAGTAGCAACACTATTCTTGCAGACTTTAGACTGCCTTACTAGTTACCATGACTGGCAAAGACGAGATTTCGACTGCTAAGCCAGCTAAGTTTGATGGCACTCACTTCAAGAGGTGGCAGAGTCAGATCAAATTTTGGCTCACCACTTTAGGATTGATCTCAGCAATTGATGGGTCCACACCCATCTCAAATGATTCTGATGACACTGAGTCTGACGTAGGAGTGTCTAAACCCTCTAGCTCCTCAAAACCAAAAACTCCTAAGGAAATAGACTTTCATTGCTTCCATCGAATTCTAAGCGCTTTATCTGATTCTCTTTATGATATATTCTTTGAATATAAGAGCGCTAAAGAACTTTGGAATGCTTTGGAAGATGAATATGGCTGTGATGATGCTGGAATTGAAAGATTCAATTCTTCCTCATTTAATAGGTACTTTATGGTAGATAATAAACCAATGAATGAACAGATCCATGAATTCCAAGAATATATGAGGCATATCCAAGCCAAAGGCTCAACCTTTTCTACTGAATATAAGATAGCTTGCCTGATAGATAAACTTCCCCCTTCTTGGTCTGATGTTAAAAATGAGCTTATTCATACACAAGGTGACCTTACCTTTGCTCAAGTCTTAAAGAAAATTAGAACAGAAGAAGAAATTAGGCTAAGGTCTAATCCCAAGACTGAGTCTAAGGCTAAGGTAAACCTAGTAGAAACATCCAAAGAAAAACCCAAGTCTAATAATCCTCACAAACCCAAGAAAAACTTCTTCAAGAAGAAGAAGAACTTTCACCCTCATCATCAGAACCATCAACACCAGCAAAACCATAGACCTAGAAATTTCAGTCAGACTCAGGATCAACAGAAATTTTGTTTGGTGTGTGGGAGAACAAATCATCTATCCTTCAACTGTTTCCAAAGAAAGAAGGAACCTATCAAAACTCCTTATAAGGGGAAAGGTCCATCCAAACCAGAAGCTAACATGATTCTGAATGGGCCTACCAGTTCCTTCAGGTCTGTGACTTATCAACCTTTAGTTAATATTTCTTACCATTCTGATGACTGGTGGTTGGATTCTGGAGCTAATGTTCATGTTTCATTTGATCGCTCCTGTTTTTCAAACTATCAGGAATCATGTGGAGGAGGCATAACCCTAGGAGATGGCTCTTCGGCACAGATTGTAGGAAAAGGAAGAATAGATCTAAAGATGACATCAGGGAAAATTCTGCCTCTTCATGATGTTCTTCATGTGCCGTCAGTTAGAAAAAATTTAGTTAGTGGATCCCTTCTTGTAGCATCTGGATACAAGATTATAATGGAAGCCAATAAAGTTGTATTTTCCAAGAATGAGTCCTTTGTTGGAAAAGGATTTGTAAATGATGGTCTTTTTATTCTCAGTACTATAAACAAAGTGTCAGATCATTCTCTTGTTGTTTCCAATGTAGAATCTTCAAATGTTTGGCATGGTAGACTAGGTCATGTGAATCTAGGTTCCCTTAGAAGGATGATGAACTTAGATCTTATTTCCAAGTCTCCTGTAAATAATAAACACAAATGTGAGATTTGTGTTCAAGCAAAACATGCTAGACTACCTTTCAAATCTGTAGAAAGGAATTCTGACCTTCTAGAACTAGTTCATAGTGATGTTTGTGATTCAAATAGGATCTTGACCCGAGGAGGTAGGAAATACTTTGTCACCTTTATAGATGATTGTTCAAAGTATTGCTACACCTACCTTCTCAAAACCAAAGATGAAGTTCTAGATAGATTCAAGGTTTATAAATCTGAAGTTGAGAACCAATTAGAGAAAAAGATCAAGATCATTAGATCTGATCGTGGCGGAGAGTATACCTCAAACGATATGACTAACTTCTGTGAAGAACACGGAATAATTCATGAGGTGACTGCTCCTTATTCACCACAATCCAACGGAGTTGCTGAAAGGAAGAATCGCACTCTGTTAGACATGGTAAATGCCATGCTTCTCAGCTCAGGTGCTCCTGATAATTTATGGGGAGAAGCCTTATTAACAGCCTGTTACATCCTAAATAGGATCACTAGTAAATCAAAGGATAAGACTT
This sequence comes from Iris macrosiphon, assembly GCA_036927795.1. Taxonomy (NCBI): domain Eukaryota; kingdom Viridiplantae; phylum Streptophyta; class Magnoliopsida; order Asparagales; family Iridaceae; genus Iris; species Iris macrosiphon. The sequence continues at coordinate 150,296,635 of JAYESA010000018.1, forward strand.
CCTATGAACTATGGAAAGGTAGAACTCCTAGAGTCCATTATCTCAAAGTGTGGGGATGTCTAGCAAAAGTAGGAATTCCTGAACCTAAAAAGAGAAAGATTGGACCTAAGACAGTAGATTCTGTGTTTATAGGATATGCCTCAGATAGCAATGCCAATAGATTTTTAGTGACCCATTCTGAAGTAAATGAAATCTCTAACAATACCATTATAGAAGCTAGAGATGCAGTTTACTTTGAGAATATATTTCCTTTTAAGAATAGAATTTTCTCCAACCCCACCAGCTCTTTTCTTGCTCCTTCTACTAGTTCCAATTTTCAGCCATATAGTTCACAACCTGAACAAGACTTAGAACCTAGATGAAGTAAAAGAGGAAGGATTGAAAGAAACTTAGGGGAAGGTTTCTTTACTTATTTGATAGAGGGTGATCCCACAACTTACGAAGAAGCAATATCCTCTCCTGATGCACCTTTCTGGAAAGAAGCCATCAACAATGAGTACAACTCCATCATGGAGAATAGTACTTGGTATTTAGCAGACCTACCCTTAGGTAGTAAACCCATAGGTTGTAAGTGGATCTTCAAAAGAAAACTTAGAGCTGATGGTACTATAGAGAAATACAAAGCTAGATTAGTAGCCAAGGGTTTCACTCAGAAAAAGGGATTAGATTACTTTGATACCTACTCTCCTGTAGCTAGGATTGCCTCTATCAGAACACTTCTAGCTTTAGCATCCATTCATAACATGCTAATTCATCAAATGGATGTAAAAACAGCATTTTTGAATGGAGATCTAGAGGAAGAAATCTATATGGAGCAACCTGAAGGTTTTATTGCTAAAGGTCAAGAAAAGAAAGTTTGCAGATTAGTAAAATCACTTTATGGCCTAAAGCAAGCTCCCAAGCAATGGCACAGCAAATTTGATAAAGTGATTCTAGAATTTGGTTTCTTGCCAAATGAGTATGACAAATGTATATACTCTAAAAACATTGATAAAAGTTGTGTCATTTTATGCTTGTATGTAGATGACATCCTCATTTTAGGATCAAAACTTGAGTTGATAAATAATACTAAAGATTATTTATCTAGCAAGTTTGACATGAAAGACCTAGGTAAAGCCAACCTGATTTTAGGAATGCAAGTGTCTAAATCCAAAGAGGGTTATACTCTATCCTTAGTACATTCTATTGAGAAAATGTTGAAAAAATTTCAGTACTTTGATAAGAAACCTGCTCCTACTCCTTTTGACAGCAGTATCATTCTCAAGAAGAATGAAGGTTCACCTGTAGAACAACATAAATACTCTCAGATGATAGGTTCTCTTATGTATATAACGAATAGAACCCGACCTGATATCGCATTTGCCGTTGGAAGACTGAGTAGATATACCAGTAACCCAAACCAATCACATTGGTCAGCATTAGAAAGAGTATTTAGATATCTTAAGGGTACTATAGATTATAGACTTCATTATTCTAGACACCCAGATATCATAGAAGGTTATTCAGATGCAAACTGGGTTACTGACTCACATGATGTGAAATCCACTACTGGATATGTGTTTACTCTAGGAGGAGCTGCAATCTCCTGGGGCTCATGTAAACAAACTATCATAGCTAGGAGTACAATGGATTCTGAAATGATAGCTTTGGATACTACTTGTACAGAAGCTGAATGGCTTAGAAATTTGATTATGCAAATACCTGTTGCTCATATTCCTGTTCCTGCTGTTTCTATAAATTGTGATAATAAATCTGTTATAGAACTACTAAAACATGATTCTGTGAATGCTAAGATGAACAGGCACCTGCAGCTGCGCTTCAAGTCAATCAAGTGCCTATTAGGCAAATATGTGGTTCTTGACTATATAAAGTCAGAAAAGAACCTTGCAGACCACTTGACAAAGGGTCTGTCTAGGACATTGATCCTAGAATCATCGAGGGGGATAGGGTTAAGCCCATAAGTATATCACCAGCAGTGGCAACCCAACCGAGTCTGACTGGAGATCCCAAGAAGCCGGTTCAATGGGTAGAAACAAGCTGAACTTCGGTGACTATTATGGAACACTGACTCAGAGATTAAACTCTCATAAACTAATGCCCAAGTGGCTGTACGAGGTTGTACAATGATATCCTATCCCTATGGTGACAGTGTTCCGGTGTGATATGGTCAGGATGAGTTTCAAACTCTTAATAAGTCCAAGCATTATATGCAGGGTTGATACCTATCACCAACCCTTGAGGACTTACCTATATGAGAGGTCGTGAAGGCCGCGACTATGGGTCAGGGCGACCCCAGACAACTCTCATGAATATGGAAAAAGTGCGCATGGCCAATCAAAGCGCCGCCCCGATAGACCCAAGAACCTCTAGCGTACTATGTGTGATATTCTCTGAATCTGATTCAAGAAGTCTGATTCAAGGCATAGTCCATCAAGCACTTCTTCAGACAAAGACAATAGTCACTACGTGAGATTCAAGGCTATAGTCCATCTCATCTATGCATAGTATATACTTGCCCAGAAATCCTCTATTCGCACTCCTTGTTATCTATGTTTTCAGAACTTGGTTTTGGGGGGGGATTGTTGACTATGTGTTCTCACACATAGATAGCAATCCCAAGTTCCTCAAGACATGCTCTTGATCCACCTTTTCCTCAACCTATTCTTCCTCTTGAACTATTCCTAGCCACTTGTTTTTCATGTTGGCTCCTTCATGGGAGGATGACTCATGGATTGCTGCTAATATTTAGCCTTTAGTTGAGGTTGATAAACCTATTTATACCACCCTCCTCTCAATTGATAAGTTAGAGATATATAGAAAAAAAGCCTTCAAAAGTGCACTCTTCCTTTGATCCAAAAATCAAAAGCAAACATCTGTTCCACCTCCACTCGTCCGTGTTTCGTTCTGGGCAAGGCTAAGTTCGGGTCGCATCTCTCGAAGTTGTGTGCGACAACGAGAAGCCGGTAGTACTGGGGGTTTTACCACTGGGAGCATCTGAGAACAGTCTGCACATAGACCTCGGATCAACTCTTAGGGCAGTGCGTTCAGCACGACTTTCCCATAGGCCGGTAACTCTGAACTCATTTTTATTTTAGTTGCATAATTGTTGAAAGAAACAGAAAGAAGATTTAACTATTGCTAACACTATTTAGGTATAGAACCAAATGCAAAAATTTTAAAATCCAAAATTCAAGTGCAATATCAGAACTGCACAAAGTTAGTTTGAGAAGCTGACAAAGTGCTTGAGTGTTTACTTATTTAATCTTTAGTCCAGTCGGTGCATGGACCCAACTTCTTTCGAATATTTTACCAGTTAGTAATTAGCCTTGAGCGTACTATTCGATCTGTATTGTCCTAATTTTGGATGCTTGACCGCTAATATAGTGATAGATTTAAAGGAAGAACTAGATGTCTTACTATATTTTTATTTGGAATCAATTGTCTAACATTATTAGAATCAGCCAACTTGTTGGATGATTACTGAATAAATATAGTAGGTAATTAAGTTATACTAGGGTTCTATAAAGCAGCAAATTGTAAACCTAGAATACACATGTTGAAGAAGAGTTTTGAGCATTAATATTTTGCTAGTGACTGAGCAAAGCATATATGAGCATTGCCATGAGAAGGAAGTATTTACCTACATATCCCTATATATACAAAGTAATATTTAGGTGCGTTACATGTAAATTAATTTTTTTCCTCATATAATTAAATAATTAGATTGAAATTTAAATTATATTAAAATAGTTTAAATATAATTTTAATTAAAAATTACTATAGACATATTTTTAGAATTTTGGAGATATATATATATATATATATATATATATATATATATATATATATATATATTAAGACAATATCATTTAAGTTGGTTTAAATATATTAAAATAATTTAAATTAGATAGAATTTTGGAAAAAATTTGTATGAGGGTGAAGGATATACACACGTGATATTTAAAAGAATTTTAAAAAAATAATTAGGTTGGGGATTTACAAACGGCTTGGACGGCTCATTTTTGAGCCGTTTTCAAGCCGCATTATATAAGTAGAAGATATGTGCTGTAAATTTTCTTTTGGTACACATCTATACATGACTTGAGCAAGATATATGTGAGTTCATAATATGAGACTAGCGTTAACACATGGCCCACATGTCAGGTGATTATTTACAGTTAATATAAGTTGGATTTGAGAGTCGAATTAGGGGTTCGTTTGGTTCACTGCAATGTAATTGTAATCGTAATAGAATTTTTTTTTTTATTCGATTCCATTACGATTACGATTACAATACAGTGAACCAAAGGAACCCTAGATGTAGCTTAGCTTGATATTTTGTTCACTTGAAGTTGAAGGCGACTCATCGATCGGACACAGATGTTGGGAGCCAACTCTCAAATTATTACCAAACGTTCAACAATTGTCCCAATTGCTCAACATGATATATTTCAGATGTTAGGAGCCAACTGCTCAAATTCTTACACATTCATAACGGATTCATAATACCAAGTTCATGTCAGATTCTAGTTTCTCAAGGTATGTAATCATAGTTTTAATTCTCGCTATAAAAGTGATATTGCGATCCAAAATCTAAGAAAGAAGTAGTCCAGTTTGAAACAGAGGAGACTGAACAAAAAGTAGACGGTTATATTTATGATTGATAGTTATTTATACATAACATCACAACGGATTCATAAGACCAAGTTCATCAGGTTCTAGTTTCTCAAGGTATATAATCATAGTTTCAATTCTGGCGATAAAAGTGACAATGCGATGCAAAATCTAAGAAAGTAGTAGTCCAGTTTGAAACATACGAGACTTAACCAAAAGTAGACGGTTATATTTCTGATTGAAAGTTATTTATATATAACATCACAACGGATTCATAAGACCAAGTTCATCAGGTTCTAGTTTCTCAAGGTATATAATCATAGTTTCAATTCTGGCGATAAAAGTGACAATGCGATGCAAAATCTAAGAAAGTAGTAGTCCAGTTTGAAACATACGAGACTGAACCAAAAGTAGACGGTTATATTTCTGATTGAAAGTTATTTATACATAACATCACAACGGATTCATAAGACCAAGTTCATCAGGTTCTAGTTTCTCAAGGTATATAATCATAGTTTCAATTCTGGCTATAAAAGTGACATTGCGATGCAAAATCTAAGAAAGTAGTAGTCCAGTTTGAAACATTCGAGACTGAACCAAAAGTAGACGGTTACATTTCTGATGACAGTTATTTATGCATAACATCGATCTGCGATATATACGAAAAAAAACTCCCGGATCGATCAGAACTGTGGCATGGGTAACATCTAAGCAGTCACAGGGGTCTCGATCGCGAGCTTGCCCGAGTACCTCTCTGACTTCTCAGCCTGCTCCCAGAGCTCCGGCAAGGCCTCCCTGATGTTGTGGATGCTTTCCAATGCATAGTCTGCACCTTTCACTCTATGTGATCTACCCACCTGATCAATTCATTAACAACAATGTCAGTTCTTCTGATCATATAATTTGTAATATTTGTAAGTTTATTTCTATGGGAAAATCTAGAAATGAGAAGTGCTTGAAGGATCATAAGTTAGCTTACTCTATAACACATTGGATTCATTATCATACAGCTTACTAAGTTGTTGGGAGATGGATGTCGAGTGAAAATGAGGAAAATTAGGGAGGAAGCATTAGTGTCTGCTTGGTAATTGTTGGGGGTAGCGGTTACCGGAGTCCGGTTTTAGGTGGTTTTAAATGACGACTTTTAAATCTGTCCAACCTATGCGAGGTAATTCATTAGCGAACGGTTCTGAAAGTTTTGAAATAATAAAATTATCTATACGTCCATATATAAACAAAAATTCTCCCAAAGCAAGATTATATTATTGTCAATTATGTTTTTCAGGTAGTAGTAGTTGTAATTATATTTTTTATGCAGATTTAAATGGAAAACAATAACATTCATAAATATCAAAATCTACCGATGTACGGTATTTTTTTTTTTAAATCACTCATAAACGATCGGCTAAAAAAAAATCGAAAAACCGGTGAAAATATCGTTACCAAACAAACCCTTAGAGTTATCAAGTAGGAACCTTCGAAGCGATAGTGATCGAATCGAATCGAATCGAATCGAGAGAGTAGCTTACCAACACAGTTTTCAGACCGACATTTTTACCGGCCTGGATGTTGCGAACACTATCTTCAAAGAAAATCTGTAGACAAGTTCACAGTATTGTCAAGAATCAGTACTGAACTTTTCGACTATAACTAGCCAAAGAGTAGATAAATTAATCATGAATCTTACCGTTCTCTGAGGATCGATGTTGGCGATTTTAAGAGCTTGCTCTATCGCATGCTCCGACGGCTTGCAGACAATAGGCGTCCTCGGGAGCTCCACACCGGGAGCCGGGTTACGCGAGTGCTCGACGATGTCGAAAATGATGGCCGAGTCGGGAGTCGATTCGACTTCTGCTGGCTGATTCAGAGTCTCGAAGCATACGATCCCTTCGAAGCAGTCCTCCAATCCAAGCCTGCTAAGGGCTTTGGCGGCGTGGATCTTATCAGCATTGGTGAATATCTGGGTCGAAACCGAAAAAAAAAAAATTATCAGGAAATTAACCATGAAATAGGAATTCAAGATGCTAATTTTTTTTTTTTTTTTTAACAATTTAATTACCACTTTTCGAATCGGCAGGCTAAGTAGAATATGCCGAAGAGCTGGATCAGGCTTTAGCCTCTCATAAGGCAATCTTCCATGAACAAAACTGTTGCAAACCATATTTTAATGTCAGGTTAATAACCTGAAAACTATGAAACCTGTAAGAAAGGCTAAATTATACTAACAACACCCTAACTATAGTGCTTGACGACGTTTTTAGCACCTTAATTTTCCACTGCTCGATTTTGGCACGTCCCAACTTCATAAATTTTTTTTTTTGAAATATATTTCGTCAATTTTGAAGCACATCGAAATCACTTTAAAAACATATGTTGTAGTACAAAAACGCAATTCAAATACTTGTATTGCCATATACTCTTTTGAAAAGTGTTTCAAAAATTGTGGTGCCAAAATCGAACAGTTGAAAGTTAAGAGAAAAAAAACGATCTAGCACTATATTTGAGGTGCCATTAAAATAATTTAACCTATAAGAAAGGAGAGATAAGCAGGTAGATTATAAACCTGTGGTAATCATCATAGTTAAATGAGTATCCTATGGCCTGCATAATTAGTGAGAACCACAAAAACTATATAAGAAACTGATCAAGAAGGGGAAAAACATGAATTAGAATCAACAAATTAGTACTACTACAACTACAAACACACCCTTAGTCCAGCCATGGTTGTCCCATAGTTCTTGTACAGCAGATCGCACAAGTCATCTATTTTGCTCATGTCGATTCCGAGCTTCTCAACCAAATAGTCTGAAATTAACACAAAACACTTTCGTTCTTTTTTTTTTTCTTTTTTTTTTGTTTAACATTGAAAAGAAGAAGATGGAGAACTTTAATTTCACGAAACATGAAAAGCAATAACATACCACCGATGTTCTTGAGGACTTCATTTGCAAGCCCAGTGCCCGAAGGGTACAGACAATCATCAAGATCTAATATATAGCCGTAAGAATTCAGTATGGATAATCTCTTTGAAGCAAATTGTACTCTGAGGACTTTAGAATTGCATACCGAAAAGTAGGCAATCGATTCTGGACCTCTGATCCTTTCGGTATAGTTCTTCAAACGCCATTTTTGTCTAACCATATATCCACAGTCAGAAAAATTAGTTAATATACAGCATATACACACACACACACTGCATTTTGATCATTCACTTGTAGTCTACAAAGTCTACTACTCCAAAGCTCAGGATTAGTTAGTTCGTGACACTTATCAGAGTAGACTTACAAGAAGTAATCGGAAGTGGATGAGGAAGTGAGAGGAAGAAGAAGAAGAAGAGAAGAAGAAGAAGAAGAAGAAGAAGAGGAAGAAGGTTTGGTATAATTACTCTCTGTCTCTTCTTTCTTTAGCAAAGGAACAGAGGAATGGGAGGAAGAGGGGGGAAGAAGAAGCAAGGGGGGGAGGGGGTTTAAATAGTGGGAACCGTTGGCTACTTCCAAGCCAATGAGGATGACTACCAGTTAATTAGAAAAGAAAAAAAAAATCACGTGTAACACACGTGTGAAATCGGAGAATTCTCTCCTCTCCTCATCAGAAGCTTTGTAGCAGCAAATTACAGAAAAGCTATAATGTCCACCCTTCAAAATTTTCTTTTTTTCTATGTACATTTAGTTTATTGTTTTGGAATTTTATTAATTTGTTTGCATATGGGAAAAAAAAAAAAGGCGAGTGGTGAAGGAAATGGCGGACAAAAAAAAAGGTCCACGGCCATTTTTAACTTGGAGCTCAATGAGTTCTAATTATGAAAATGTATGTCAATTCTAAATAGAATTTGATTTTGATATATGGACACATAAAATACTATATAAAGGGACCTATTTCTTTTTTTTTTAATATATCAGTTGTGCTCAATGAAAGATGCTGAATAACTTCAACACAAAAGTTTAAGAGAGGTTTTTTTTTTTTTTTTTTTAGTAGAGGGTTCTTGAGATCAAGGAGATAAGTGTTATGAGAGCTATTGTAATTCCTTATTTTCTTCATAGTAGAACCGTATCACCCTCGAACGTGGACGTAGGCATCTTGACCGAACCACATAAATTCTTTTCTTTGCGGTTATAAATTTTCTTTGTGGTGTTCTATGATTTATTGGGTTTATTTTCGTTGTGACCCAATAATTAGTATCAGAGCTCCAGGATTCTAATAAGGTATCCGACAAAGTTCTCTCAGAGAGTGTTAATTGGGTAGATTATTGAGATGGCTTCGTCAAACAAAGTTGAAAAGTACGAAATTGATAAGTTCAATGAGAAGAATGAGTTTGGCTTTTGAAAAATTCAGATGAATGACGTTCTTATATCTCAAAAGCTTCAAAAGAATTTACGGGGACAGTTCAAGAAGCCCGCTGACATGACCGATATTGATTGGAATGACATGGATCTTGAAGCATGTGCCACTATTCACATATGTTTGAAAATGGATGTTGGTTACTGTGTGAAGGAAGAAACCACTACCGCTGGACTTTGGCTGAAGTTGGAATTACTCTACATGACGAAGAATCTTACCAACTGAATTTATATGTTAATAAAGTCACTCTATAGACTGGTAATGAAGGAAGGTATACCAATTCGAAATCATATCTCAAAATTCATTCGAATTGTTTCTGACTTGAAGGATGTTGACATACATGAAGATAATCATCATTTGGCATTAATCCTATTATTTTCTTTGTCTAATTCTTATAAGATCTTATTCAAACATTATTATATGGAAGGACTCAATTTTCTTAGATGAAGCTACGATTGCCTTATTGTCTAATAAAGTATGGAGTTTGGCTTCTAATGTAGGAAACTGTGGAGATCAAGCCCAAGGTTTGGTAACAAGAGCAAGAACAAATAATAAAACATCTTCCAGCATAAGGTCAATATCTAAGTCCAAGACATCTATTGAGAAGGTAAAGTACTTCAACAGTAATAAAAAAGAATATTGTGCAAATAAGTGTCATCATCCAAAGAAGACGAACAAGGAAAAAGAGAATAGGACAGAAAGAGAAGGTGATAAAGGGAATTACATGTGCTTCAGAAGTCGACAGTCTTGAGTCTGTTTTCGGTGGCATACGACAACAAGAGTGACCGTTGATTCTCGATTCTAGATGCTCCTATTATATTTGTCCAAAGAGGGAATGATTTACTTCCTACAAGGTGATAGATATTGATGGGCAACAACAGCACATGTCAACTAGTTAGAATTGAGTCTATTAAGGTGAAGTTGCATGATGGAATTGTGCGAACTTTAGCCAATGTTAGACATATTCTCAACCTCAGAAATATTATTTCTCTTAGTACGCTTGACTCAAATGGTAACAAGTTCATTGCTGAGAGTAGAGTCTTGTGGGCTGTTCGTGGTTCGTTTGTGGTGATGAAAGGCCATCAACAAGGTAACCTTCATATCTTATTAGGAAGTACTGTGAATGTGGTGCCCAGTTTCCCCTTTTCGGGTAGCGCGGCTAAGAAATACTTTCGGTATCGTTCGATCGGGATAGATTGAATCAACTTCTTTTCTCGTTATAGATTTGCTTCTTCGAAATCAATTCTCATATTCAGTGGAACGTTCCCAAGGATGGAATTAGCGGCAGAGTCAAGAGGGACCTCTCCGCTGCAAGTTTTTTTGCCTAGTTTTTGTTGTCGCCTTGTTGCTTTCGTGCTTTGAGTTGGTTTTCAGATTTGCATTTTCTTGATTGGTTTCGATGGATTTTATTGCTTTCGTTCATTGAACTGTATATTCGTTTCGAGCTTGGAAAGAGGAGAAGAGGTATTAATCATCTGTTTGTGGCAATGCAGGTGATCGTGCAATAGGCATTACGTGAGCGGAGTCTTGAGACAACCCTTTCCCTTTTCTCTCCCCACCAACTTGTGAGTGGCTATAATTTGATTAGTTGACCCTTCTTCCAAGTCTTCACATCTAAAATCTTGCCTCTTGATTATTCCGATCAGACGATACCATAATAACTAAAAGATGTCAATGTAAAAATGAAATAGACTTGGATTACCTTATGCTTGTTAAACAACTTGTGAACGATTACCTTTTTCATGCTAGTTCGTTTAGAATATTCTTTCATCATATTTCAATTCTAGTTAGAATATATATACTTCTTCTATTATTGAGCTATGTATAGAACACACATTGCTATACAATAAACTGAATAGGGAGACTATGCAAAACAGATCATGCCATGTTACTTGTCTCGTGCTCGTGTTGCCTTGAACTGAATTATTTGATAACTTATTATAGACGTCGTTTGATCACGGACAACTTGTGCACAAGGTCTTAGTTCCTGCGGACGGTCGCTAAGGCATTGGCATCATTCTGATTCAGACGAAACTTCATGTTAGTCTCGTGTGCTGGACATATATTTAAACTATGTACTTTTGTGTACTTTATTGCAAGCCATCATCATCAATGACTATAACTCGTCCACTATGACATAATGCCAGTGATCCTCACATATATTCAAACTATGCAAGCTAACTATGTCATCGTGGCAGGGAAGGTCATGGTAAGTATTATGCAGGTGGTTCAGACGGGAAGGTAAAAGTCACCGAACGGTGGCATATTTATTTCAGTAAATTTCTACATCTATTGCTTGATTGTAAATGGAACTAAGGCAAGATAGAAAGACCATAAAATAACTTGCATGATGCACATAAACAACGTGTTGATTTGCATAGTTGGGTTAGCTCGCCTTCACAAGTGCATTTCGATGTATTGACCCTCATTGCAACAGGTTCCCCGCGCCAAGAAGATCCTGCAAGAAGCTTAATGACTTCTCAATCTAGTCCACCTACCGGTACGCCCTGATCATGACTTCGAAGAGACGTTTTAAAGTTTTCAGGAGCTCGTGCACATACCTTATGCATCTCTGTGGAAAGGCGATAGCTTCGTCCGAAGGTGTCTATAGCTTTAAAGTTTTAGAAAAATGATGTAATATACAGGACAGTTATCTCATTTTGCGTCCACTTTTGTAAGCCCCTGAGGCAAATATCTGACTCATTCAAGATGTTCATTATCAATAAAGAGAACTTTTTCATATTTTAATATTGTGTTCAATTATCTGCGTACTCTGAATATGTGCTCATGATATAAAATACCTTGGCCTTATGCGTTGTTTGTGGTATTAAACGAAAGAATAAAAGATGTATTCAATATAGGGTTTACACAGAACCCGCCTCCTTTGGTTTACAAACAAACTTGTACAATGTAATCCTATACGAGGATGTGGGAGTACAATTTATTTAATCTGGGTAAATATTGCTATAGATGTCTGATCTGCAGTCGATCACTTTAGCCCTTGGACCACACGATGTTGAAGAAGTGCCGTGGAAGACAGGAAGCAGCCTCGGGGGTTGCAGAAAAGGGTGGATGCACGATGCCCAGGTCGCCGATCCCTATCCTTTGTCCGAGCTCCGGGTTCCTCTCTCTCTCTCTCTCGATCTCCTCTCTCCTTGCTCGACCTTCAATTGTTTGACCTCTTCTCTGAGTCTTCAATTGTTCGATCTTTTAATTTTTTTGTCGACCTTTTTCCCCATTGATAGGGGTCTCTATTTATAGAGTTTTTGTGACAGTGACCACTTAGTTGGTGTAAAAATCGAGGAGCGGACAACACAGCACCCTTTTACACGATGGTTAAAGTAACCAATGCCTGCGTATGGATGATCTTTTGAATGAGCGTGTGACGCGGGTCCAACTAAGGGACACAACGCGTACAATTGCTACGAAGATCACGGCGTAAAAGCCACGTAGGTAGGTATCCCCCGTGTAGAAGAGGTGGGCGTAAAAGCCGATGTCTGTCGTCGTGGCATAGAAGCCAAGTAGGCATAGAAGCCGGGTGGGCGTAGAAGCCCGATAGGCATAAAAGCCGAGCAGGCGTTAAAGCCGAACAGGCATGGAAGCCGAACAGGCGTAGAAGCCGAGTGGTCATAGAGACTGAGTGGGCGTTGAAGCCGAACGGGCGTTGAAGCCGAACGGGCGTTAAAGCCGAATAGGCACAGATCCTGGGTGTAGAAGCCGCTGCGTATCGTGCCAAAATGCTGATGTGGACGTCTTAGCCGGAATTACGTCTTTCGAAGATATAATCAAATCTTCTACAGAGATTTGCCATCATCTTGTGCATTAAATACGGAGACGTGTTTTGAAGGTCTGCAGCCCTTCTGTGCATCCGTCGCAGAGACGTGCCTTGAGGGAAACTGTCACTGCTCTGTGTAATTAGACGTAGAGACGTGCCTCGAGCCCCGTATGAAGTACAGCTTTTGACGTGGCAGCGGTTTGTCCTACCGCAGAGCGCAAAACAGCTCATGTTTGCCTGTGTAAAGCAAGGCAGCGTATTCTCTTGTACGCGAAAGAGCGGTTTACGCTGGGGGGACTTTGGTAAACGACGGTTTGGTAATATTTTAACCAAATCCTCTGCATTAAATGCAGAGATTCGCCATCATACTGTGGGGTACGTCCCGAGGGGTCTGCCATCGTTTTCAGCCGTCGTCTGGGTAGCCGTGCAGTACTTTTTTGTCAGGAGTCAGAGGCCAGGTTCACCGCGTGACTTGACAGGTTCATCTCAGGGAAGACGAAGCGTTCCTCGTACGCATTAACGCTGCTTTGAGAGCGATTAAGTTTTAATCCATGGAGACGATAAAGAACTCTGTTTATGCTGGGGCAGCCTGGACGTACCGTTCTTACGCGGATTGGTCCTTTGAGCTCATATTTTACGCTGTATTTGGCGGAAGAGTTCTGTTGCATGTTCGACGGCTCTGGAGGCCTCTGCTTACGCTGCTCTGCATTAAGATGCCGCGTGGATCCTCCCAGCGTATTTTTCATGCTTCTACAAGACCCCCTTCAAAGCTTTCAAATTCCTCGGAATTTGAAATGCTTTGAATGAAGCATGAATGGCCCCTCGTAACCCGAAACGTTTCTGAGTGGAGCATGGAAACGGTCAAGTTTGACGCGTTCTTTCAGGCCGGTCTTGATGGCGGATTTATTGGGGGTAGGTGTGACCTCGCTTGCCTATAAAAGGGCTGAGGAGTTAACCTGTTTCTTCCCATATTTCCTTTCACCATGCTGAGATGATCGTCGGAGTTCGTCGGGTCGACCTGAGGAAGAAGAAGACCATGTTCTTCCAGCATGTAAGGAGCCGAAAAAGACGGCATCTTCGAGCAAGTGTCCATTACAACGATGGATCATGGAAGGATATCTTAGCCTCCCTTGCTCGGGATAATCAGCAACTTTATGCGGCCTCTCACTCGGAGAGTGGGACGGGGTCACTTTTGACCAGGCTGCTTGCAAGTGGCTCCTCCTCTCGTTACCTTTGGTGACGAGAGGCAGACAGACCGGCCAGAGTGGCGGTGGTCTATAGGGAAGCAGAGTTACCCTGCTTCGGAGGATGGGTCATCTGCCCAGTTGTGTATCCTCCTGCCACCGATCATCTTCTTAGAAGAAGGGGAAGACCTTTGTAGAGGGGATTTCCCTCATATGTAATCACAAAATAAAGAAAACCCCTGTAGACAGGATTTCCCTCATATGTAATTGTGATTTTAGCTTTAAATAAAGCCGTCTTTCTTCTCTGCATATGATCGTCTTTGCCATATGTTGCTGTGAAGTCTGAATATGTGTAGCTTCGACACGTCTGGATCTTTACGCCGACTGATAGAAAGAGTATTAGGCCCCGTCTTTTACGCGTAGTGAATAGTCCATAGAACACCGCTGAGTGTCCTTGAACATTTAGAACTGTCCTGTTGCTAGGACTTAGGGACGGCGTAGAATTCTGAACTGTTGCTTCTCTGATGAGCAGGATCTTGTTCAGACTTCGTCTTCAAGAATGATCTCTCAAAACTCCCTTGGAACAGGGTCGAGGTCTTTGGCTGTCAAATTGAGTTGCCACCTTGATAGACGGGATGTTCAGACTGGAGTCTGGATGAACCTCCAATTTTGGACCCGAGAAGAGTAATTTCTCGATGTTTGAACTCTGTATGCTTCGGGTACTTGGGATGCTCTGGGTCAAGAACGAGTATCTTCTGTGTGAACTCTTTGCAATTGACCGCCTTGGGGACTTTTCGGATATGCGGAAAGTCGTGGATCGTGAAATCATCAGTCTGTAGCCTCTGAGCGTAAAAACACCACCGAGCGCGAAATCGTAGACTTGTGGTTCCTGAGCGTGAAGTCATAGGTTTGTTGCCTCTCGAGCATAAAAGCTACCGAGCACAAAGTCATCTGGGCATAAACCGTAAACTTATAGCTGTCGAACGTGAAGCCGTAGATCTGTTGCTATCGAGCGTAGAAAAGCTCCTTTAGTGCAGAACTGTAGATCTGTAGCCTGTGAGCGTAAGAATACCATCGAGCGTGAAATCGTAGACTTGTGGTTCCTGAGCGTGAAGTCATAGGTTTGTTGCCTCTCAAGCATAAAAGCTAGTGAGCACAAAGGCATCCGGGCATAAACCGTAGACTTGTAGCTGTCGAACGTGAAGCCGTAGATCTGTTGCTGTCGAGCGTAGAAAAGCTCCTTTAGCGCAGAACTGTAGATCTGTAGCCTGTGAGCGTAAAAATACCATCGAGCGTGAAATCGTAGACTTGTGGTTCCTGAGCGTGAAGTCATAGGTTTGTTGACTCTCGAGCATAAAAACTACCGAGCACAAAGGCATCCGGGCATAAACCGTAGACTTGTAGCTGTCGAACGTGAAGCCGTAGATCTGTTGCTATCGAGCGTAGAAAAGCTCCTTTAGCGCAGAACTGTAGATCTGTAGCCTGTGAGCGTAAAAACACCATCGAGCGTGAAATCGTAGACTTGTGGTTCCTGAGCATGAAGTCATAGGTTTGTTGCCTCTCGAGCATAAAAGCTACCGAGCACAAAGGCATCTGGGCATAAACCGTAGACTTGTAGCTGTCGAACGTGAAGCCGTAGATTTGTTGCTGTCGAGCGTAGAAAAGCTCCTTTAGCGCAGAACTGTAGATCTGTAGCCTGTGAGCGTAAGAACACCATCGAGCGTAAAATCGTAGACTTGTGGTTCCTGAGCGTGAAGTCATAGGTTTGTTGCCTCTCGAGCATAAAAGCTACCGAGCACAAAGGCATCCGGGCATAAACCGTAGACTTGTGGCTGTCGAACGTGAAGCTGTAGATCTGTTGCTGTCGAGCGTAGAAAAGCTCCTTTAGAGCAGAACTGTAGATCTGTAGCTCCTGAAAAGAAAATTTCTTCGAGTGTGAGATTTTGCGGATCTGTTGCTTCTGAGCGTAAACTGAGCGCCACCGAGCGTGAGATCATCGATTTGGTATCTGCTGAGCGTAAAGTCGTAGGTTTGTGGCCTCTCGAGCATAAAAGCTACCGAGCACAAAGGCATCCGGGCGTAAAATCATAGACTTGCAGCTTGCGAGCGTAAAACTGTAGATCTGTTGCTGTCGAGCGTAGAAAGCTCCTTTAGCGTAGAACCCGCTGAACCGTCTTGCACGAAAAAACCTTTCGAATTTGCTGACTGTCCATTTTTCGAGGGTAGTGGGCTGACGTAGCATCCAATCATAACCAACTCTTAATTGCGAGATCCGGTTGGGGTCTCGAGGGGTTCGTCCGAGGATTCGAGGAGTCGACTCGGACCGTATATATACCCTAAGCTTTTGAGAGAAAGAGCTTCTTATCTGTCTTCTGCGAAAGTGAGCTTTCCTTCGTTCCTTCTCCGAGCACTTCGAGTCCTCAGAAATGGCGTCGAAACAAACTTCCTCCGCTAAGGGAAAGAGCGTAGGTTCTTCTTCTCGTTCTTCGGTACCGGCGAGAGATTCTTCGGTCGGGCAAGGTGAACCTCCTTCCGAGAGGAGTATCCCGCCGATGAGCAGTGCACCCGACTTTAGAGGTAGAGCTTTTTGGGATGACAAACGACGAAAAATCCTTCGCACACGTTGAACGTGACCGCGCTGGGTCGTCTTCTGTGCTGATAGCCTCTTTTGAGGAAGATGACGCACGGAGATGTTTTCATCTTTTACGCCCACATTTCTAATGTGCCAGCGTAAAAACTCCGTATTTTCGTAGTTCTGAGCGCAAAAGCTCTGGCTAACGAAAATTGGGGTATGTCGTAAAATTTTGAATTTTTACGCTTGCGGAGGAGACTTCCGGCGTATAGAGACCAAATTTGCGCAATCTTGGCGTAAAGCACAGACTGTCGTTTCTTTGGTCCGCACTTCGTGCAGGATTTGTAATGACCTATTTTCCTTGCACCTTTGCAGTTGATTTGGGTGAGTCTCCGCTGGCTGAGGTGATGGGCTTCTGTTCCGAAGGAAGCTTCCCTTCGTAAGAGGAGGAAGGAGACGGTTGCTCGTCCTCTCCGCATTCCTGGTATTGAGGCTCCCGTGAGTGAGCCGGCACCTCCCTGCATCAGGGATGAATCTTTGGCTGGAGGTTCCTCGCCTTTTAGAGAGGGGCCTTCTACAGTTCCGGCTGGTGGCACCGGAGAGTCTTCGCTAGAGGTTGCTGTCGCTGCGGCTGCTTCAAGTAGTGGAGCGGGTTTGCCCACGTGGCCGCTGCAGATGGGAGAATCTTTCCCGAGGTTAGCAGTGGGGGAAGTTGCTTTTGTGTCAGCGAGTGCGCTTAGCGAGACCCCGACTGACGAACCTCGACCGCGTCTTAGGGAAGGCTTGACCGAGCTTTTGGCGATGTTGGTCGGCCTACCTCTTTCTCTAGGTATGACAGGTCGTATCACGTCATTAAGGCGTGGTTTAGCTACATCGGCTGCAGACGCGTCGTATATGCCGTTGGCTCCGGGTAAATGTCGTTTTTGTCTCCTCCTAGGAAGATTACCATTGTGTTGACATTTTTGCCTTTTTTGTCCTCTTTTCAGGGGATGACGTCCACGGGGAATACGGCGTTGAAGCGCCTTCTGGCTCTGTTCCGGCTCCTAGCGATGACGTGGAGGCGCCTAATTTCGAGGCAGAAGTGTCTTCGGGGGCCAGCTCGCCTGGAGAGGTTTCGTCGTCTCAGGAGGGGGACGAACCTGTTATCGTGACCTCGCCTTCCGCGAGTATGCCGATGACTTCGATCGTTGCTGTCACACCTTCTTCGGCCGTGCCACCCGTCGAGGCGGCGGCGGTGGCTCCCTTGTCTGCAATTGTCCCTGGAGAGGGAGTTACTAGCATCGCGGCCACCCCGGGCGTTCAGTCGGGTCTAGTCGCGTTGACCGAGCAGCATACCAGCCTTGTCTACACCGGTTTAAAAATGATGGTACCGATGGTGTTGGCGAAGAATCTTGACTTCGAGCTCCTGAAGAAGACTTCTCAGCTTTCGATCGAGGTTGTCAGGGGGCTTGGCAATCCTGGAGTAGCTGATGCTCTGGAGGCGGTGGTTAATGGTTTAGAGCAACCCATTAACGAATATTTGCAGCGGGCTGAGGGCAGCCTTGATGCTGATGTCCAGGCTAGATACGGCCTCATGGCTGAGCGGCTCGCTACAAAGCTTGAAAGCCTAGACAACTCTATCCAGAAGCACAAGCTGGAGATGGATAGGAGAAAAGCTGTTGTGGAAGAAGCTTTTGCTGTTGAGACGAAGTGTCGATCCGAGCATGAAGGGAATGCAGCGAGGGCCTCCAAGCTGAGGGAAAAACTTGCTCGAGCAGAGGAGTGGGCTTCCCAGTTGTTGGCAGGTTTAGAGGTAGCGGCTGGTCGACTGAGTGAAGCGCGACGGGATCTGGACCGTGCGGAAGCTGCCCGTGCGGGCTGTCTTCGGGCAAGGGCTAATCTGATCCTTACGCATACCCCCGAGGCACAGCTGGAGCGGGCTCACGCCGATGCCTTGGCCCTTAGGAATGAGAGGATAGCTGCATTGGAGCGGCAGATTTGTGGTCTGATTACTCCGCCATCTTGATGTATCTCTCCCTATGTAATTTTGCCTCCTTCTGGGAATGAATAAAAGCGACTCTTTTCTGACTGTTGTGGACCCGTCATTTCGGAATGTAAATGACAGTTTTTTTTTTAGGTGAGGAGGATATTAGAGGAGTATGGACCTGATATACTCTCGATAAACCTCTTTAGCAGGATATATCTATTCAGAGGTCGTACAGACATGATAGGATATGACCTAACTAGTTTCTTTTCTTGGAGTAATTTTGTCAGAATTGAGATTCTCGATATGTTCCACCTGGGCAGGGGGGAATTAAGAGTAGTATCTTTTCAGGAATTTACCGTTGATGGGAGCCATTAATAGGTCCCCGTTAGGCTGGGCTATCCTGTAGGCACCGTTCGAGAATGTTGTCTCGATCACATAAGGGCCTTCCCACTTGGGCTAGAATTTGCCCTTACTTCTGTGAGTTAAAATCATCGGCCTTCTTACTGCTAGAACTAGCTCGCCGACCTTGAACACCCTTTCTTTTACTTTATGGTTAAAAGCCCTGAAAATGCGTGCTTGGTAGAGCGCGATGCGCTGTTGAGCTTGGAGGCATTTCTCGTCTAATCCTTCTAGCTCCTGAAGCCTTAAAAGGTTATTCTTTTCTTGAGTCAGCTCGTTAGCCATGGCTATTCTGAGCGACGGGATCTGGATGGAAAGAACTGCTTCGCTCCCGTAGACCAGCGAGAATGGGGTACAACCCGTCGGGGTTCGTACCGTCGTACAGTATGCCCAGAGGCATTCGCTCAGCTTTTCATTCCAGTCTCTCTTGTTTGAAGAGACAAACTTCTTCAAGAGTTTGATAATGGTTTTGTTGAAAGCTTCCGCCAGACCATTAGCAGCTGGATAGTACGCCGTGGAGGTAACATTGTGTATCCGGTTTTTATCGCAAAATCGATAAAACATTTGGCTGATGAACTGGGGCCCATTGTCGTGAATTATCCTCCGGGGTACCCCGAAGCGATAGATGACGTGATATTTGATGAAGCTGACCACGTTGGATGCCTTTACCTCAGTGAGAGGGATTGCTTCGGCCCATTTGGAAAAGTAATCCGTGATGGCCAGTATGAACTGGTGACCCCTTGAAGAAGACGGGTGAATAGGACCGATGATATCCATTCCCCATGCTTCGAAAGGCCAGGATGCGACCGTAGGATGTAGATGTTCCGACGGTTGATGTATGAAGTCCGCATGAACCTGACAGGCTCTGCAATGCTTTGCATACTGTATTGCATCTGCGATCATGGTCGGCCAGCAATAGCCCATTCTCCTGATGCGATCCTGTAGCTTAGGCCCGGGTTGATGTGCCCCGCATACGCCGTCGTGAGCTTCACGGATAATCTGCTGTGCTTCGGCGCCAGAGAGACACCTCAACAGCAGTCGGTCGTAGGTCCGGCGATACAGGCATTGTGAAGATACATCGAAGTAGAA
Organism: Iris macrosiphon; assembly: GCA_036927795.1. NCBI lineage: Eukaryota > Viridiplantae > Streptophyta > Magnoliopsida > Asparagales > Iridaceae > Iris > Iris macrosiphon. The sequence goes on from JAYESA010000018.1 coordinate 150,316,572, forward strand.
GCATAGCGATCGTCTCTTGACGGATACTGCTTCCTTGGGGTCCTCCGATAAGATTCCGTATGCCACGAAATCTATGAAAGGACTTGTCCAATCTCTTGTAGGAGGATCGGTGTTTACATCGTAGCTGCATTCTATGTGACAGCTGTTCTTCACACAGAATAAATCTCTGTTAAGAAGGATTACCGAATCTTGCCTTCTTATAGGAGTAGCTAAGTCTGCAGCTAGGCTGGCCAGGGCATCAGCTTCCAGATTCTGAGATCGAGGTACGTGCTCCAGGAAGAACCCTTTGAACGTCATGGCTATCTCGATTGTCGCCCGATGATAGGGGATGAGGTCTGGATTACGGACTTCGTCTATTCTCCTGACTTGATTGACGATGAGCAGAGAATCACCAAAAGCTTACAGGGATTCTACCCCCAGTTCTGTAGCAACTTGGAGCCCAATTAGTAGAGCGTTGTATTCCGCCACGTTATTGGAGCAGGGCTCGCTAAGAGAGTATGCTCGGTAGATGACGAGTTGATCCGGGGTAACTAGGACGACTCCCACTCCTGAAACGACGTTTCCTTTAGGACCGGTTCTGGAGGCGCCATCAAAGAACAGTTGCCATACGTCACTTTTTCTTGTGAAGTTACTTTCTGCAACTTCATCAGGGATGTCTTCGTATAGCTTGGAGGTCTCCGGGATCGGATGAGCCGCTAGAAAGTCGGCCAGTGCTTGGCCTTTGATGGACTTCTGTGGGATGTATACCATGTCGTATGGTGTTAGCAGCATCGCCTAAGTTGCGAGTTGGGAGTTGAGGGCACTTGGCTTGCTCATCAGCACTCGGAGAGGGTTGATCCTGGAGATGATATGAATAGTCTGGCCGGTGACATAGTGCCACGTTTTCTGGACAGCAAACATCAGAGCCAAGCATTCCTTCTCCACTGGGTTGTACCGGTGCTCGGCCCCGACCATCATCCTGCTGAGATAGTAGATAGCTTGTTCATGACCCGCATCATTTTTCTGTGCGAGGAGAGCTCCTAGCGAATGATCCATTGCCCGAACGTACAGCAAGAACGGTTTTCCCATGACGGGAGGTACCAGAACTGGCGGACTGGTTAGGTAGCGTTTGATATTCTCGAACGCTTGCTGACAAGTTTTGTCCCATATGAAGGATACATCTTTCTTCATGAGATGAGAGAAGAGCTGACATCTCCCGGAGAGGTTGGATATGAATCGCCGGATATAAGCCAGACGTCCTTGGAACCCCCTGAGTTCCCTCAGATTACGGGGCGGTCGCATTGCCGTGATCGCTTGGACTTTGTCTTGGTCTACTTCGATGCCTTTGGTGGTAATGACAAATCCCAGGAATTTGCCACTGGATACACCCAGAAAGGACTTTGTAGGGTTCATCTTGAGTTGATGCTGGCGCATTAATTCGAATACCGCCCTCAGGTCTAGGGTGTGATCACCTTTGAGGCAACTTTTGACAGCTATGTCGTCTACGTAACATTTTACTATTTTGCGTAAATGCCCACGGAATATGTTACTCATAGCCCGTTGGTATGTAGCCCCAGCGTTCTTTAATCCGAAGGGCATGACCGTATAGTAATATACCCCCAGTGGTGTCCGGAAGGCAGTGTGCTTCTCGTCTTTAGGATGCATCTTGATCTGATTGTATCCTGAGAATCCGTCCATGAAAGACATGCGTTCGAAGCCGCAGGTGTTGTCGATCATGATGTCCGTGATGGGAAGAGGGAATTCATCTTTGGGGCAGGCCGCATTCAGATCTCGGTAGTCGATGCAGATACGTACCTTCCCATTTTTCTTCATGACTGGGACCACGTTAGCGACCCAGTCGGGGTGTTGTTCCTCCCGGATAAAACCGCAGGTTATCAACTTCTTGACTTCAGCCTCGATGGCATCCATCATATCGGGGCGGAACCGTCGTTGTTGCTGCTTTACCGGCTTTGAATCGGTCAGTATATTGAGCTTATGAGTAGCTACCTTCGGGTCTAGGCCTGGCATATCCTCATAATCCTACGCAAAGACGTTAATATATTCCTTTATCAGCTGTATAACTTCTTCCCTTTCAGGTGGGGGAAGATTGTTACTGACAAATATTGGCTTTGGTGAGAGCTCACCCCCAACATTGATCTGGATGACTTCGTCCTTGGTGGGAGGTTCCCTCTGCTCGAAGCAGAATTCCTACTGCGTATCCATCTGTTGAGCCCAGGGGTCATCCTCGAATGGCTCCGTATCCTGCTCCTCGGCTTCTGAGGGATTTGTCATTACCATATTCACTGATAGTGCTTGTTCGAGAGCATCTGGTGAGTTGGAGGGCGATGAGCTGTCCTGGGAGGAGGAAAATGGGTCCTCTTTTGGCTCGGAAGTCGCGAGGGAGGTGGCATACCCTAACCCGAGACGAGTTTGTCGATTGCGGGGGTTGCCGCACGGCGGCGTTCGTCTACCTCTTCCGTAGTTGAGGCCTGGCTTCCGTTTCAAGTCGTAGCCCATGTTTTGCATGATCTTTAGCGCTTGCGGGCTATAACGGTGAATCTGTATTTTCCCGGTGTCGTCATCGAAGGGATCTTCTTGGGCAGCCGATTGATTCCGCATGCGACCGAAGACTATTGAGTGCTGACTGCTGCCAGTAGGCGGGACGATGAAGATAGAATCCTCATGTGGCCCATATGTCGTGACGACGTTGGATGGCGATGCTACTTCCCAGACATATGGGCGGTAGGAGCTTATAGCTTTCAAGAATTTTTGTGCTATGGGTTCTACCTCGTCATGTGGAGTGGGTCCTTGTTTTGGAGCTCGAGCATAAATATACTGGAAAAGAGGATGTTTATTATCATCTGGAATTTCACTCCTGGTCGCCTTTACCCCAGTCGACTGCCTGTTGCGTCGAAGGTTGATGACCAAGGGTGGAGGTTTTCGGTTCAAAGTGATCACTAGAGGATCACCCCCTTCTCCCGTCTTGGTCTTGTCCAGGTGGATAGCCAAAGGTTCCATGGCTTTCGGACGAGTGGTTCGTCCCTTCACTTTAATGGACAGCGGCAGTGTGGCAGAGGGCTCTTCTGGCTCCCGGTAGGATTCCTCCTTTGCCTCGCCTGACCCTTCTTCCACGTGGTCCTGGGAGTATAACACGGCATCGGAGTAGTACGACTCTATTCCTTTGAACGGGTTTAGGTCAGCCACCTCCGTCTGTACTGTTTCTTGTGCGTCTACATATTTAAGGCATTGATGTAGGGTTGAAGGAACGATGTTGTGGTCGTGAATCCACGGTCTCCCTAGCAAAATGTTGTAGGATACCTCTGAATCGATGACGTAACATGTGGCCACCGATCTAAGGTTGTCGATCTGGATTCTCAAGCGAATTTTCCCCAATAGCTTACTTTTTCCAGCATTGAAACCCACGATTGTAGTGGTAGTGTAAGCCAGTTCGCTGGTAGAAATTCTCAGTGGCCTGAGCAGACCGTGCGGGATGATGCTGATCGACGATCCCGGATCTATGTGAATCCGGTCGACTTCTATGGAACCGACGTACCCGGTGTAATAGAGGGGCCTGTCATGTCTGTTATGTTTTAACAGCATGTCGTCTTGAGTGAAGGTAATATTTGGGACCACCTCCATTACGCTGTGGCACTGAGGACATGCCACTGGTTCCTCGTCAGGCGACTTGAGTTGGGTCAAGTACTCCTCTGCCTGCACCAGCGCTTCACTCAGGGCTAGACGAGTGTCAGGGGAGAGCCTGAGTAGCTCAAAGATGGACAACCTGGCTGGCGTATTGGCTAGTTGGGCCAGGATGTCAAATTTGTATGGCTTCTCTAAATCTTTGCTTGGAATGTTTTTCACAGGTTTGTCGAAGCATATTTCTTTCTGCTTTCCCTTTTCTGCCGGAGTAGGTTTCGCAGGGCTGACGTTTGGCGCGACGGGACCTTGCTCTGAAGGTTTGGTAGCTGGAACGTCAGCTAGCGCGCCTTCCTGATTTTCTCCGTTGTCGTCGAGGTAGGCCCTCCCTGAACGGGTTGCGACAAGTACCTCGTCTTCGTCTGATGCAGAAGAAGTTGTGATCATGTAGCATGATCTGTATTTGGGACTCTTCTTGGAGGTAGGCTTGGTTGCCTTGGTCTCCCTCTCGAGCTCTGGCACCAAATTCGGGTGAACCCACATAATCTTGCCCTGCCGGGTAGTTAGGGGCACCAGGTTGTGATTTTGACCCCTAGCCGAGGGGAGGTTAACGATGTTCATCGTTGTCCGGGATATAGGTACAACACCATTAGGGACCTTTTAGGGAGGCAGATTGCCAAACTGCAGAGAGACCATGTTGGCCGCGACCGTCTTCTCGGTGCTGTGCAGAGTGATGGCCTTAGCATCAATTAATCCCTGGATCTTCCGTTTTAATACATAGCACGCCTTTGTCGGGTGGTGTACGTATCTGTGGAAGACGCAGTATTTGGGGTCGTCGGTATTGCCAACTTCCTGGGGCCGCCTTAGCTCCGGGAGGGTGATCTTGCCACTTTTGACGAGACACTCAAAGATACTTGGGATATCGTCGTCGTCGAAAGAGTAGACTTCGACGGGCCTAGAAGTCCTGGGTTTTGCTTGTGTGGTTGCCGCAATCTTTGGTCTGGCCGTATTGATTGCCAGGGCTTCTTTCCCTTTGGGACCACGAGGATGGTCACTGCTGGGAGATGACCTCTTGCCTCTGTCAGAGGCGGAGATCATGATGCCATTGTTGCGCGCCTTGCGACTGTTGTCTTCGGCGGCTACTGCCGAGATGATGAACGAGGGCCAATCATGGAACTGATATGGTCCTGTGAACACCGAGACCACGGGAAGGAGATTTTTCCTGTAAATGTCCACCAACGCAGAGTCTGGAACTCCTGGAGGCATCTGTAAAGTGGCCTGACGAAAGCGTTCGATGAAGATGCAAACGTCCTCCTTTTCCTTCTGTTTGACTTCGATGAGGGAGGACATAGACATGTCCATTCCTCCATCGTAGAATCGTGTGAAGAACAGAGCTTTGAAGTCCTCGAAGGAAGTAATGCAGTTGTCCGCCAAGCTACGGTACCACTGGTAGGCTACTCCTGAGAGACAGCCTTTGAACACCCGAGTGAGGAGGGCATCGTTCCCTTGTAGCAACACCGTCATCATACTGAAATAGTTCATGTACTGACTTGGTGATATTTTTTCCTCGAACAGAGCCATAGTCTGAGGTTTGTATCTCGGAGGGAAAGGGACTTCCTCCCAGACAGCTGGGTAGGGTTGGTTGATTCCCAGCTTCTTGAGCTGATCTTTGTGCTTCAAGGCGTCGAACTGGGCTTTCAACTCTCGCACTGCCTGCATCGGATTCTCAGTCGAAAGTGGGGCTACTGAGTGGTGCGGAGTCAGTTGTATTGTAGCTCCAGCGGGAGGTAGAGCATTTTCTAGGTGAGGAAGCGGAGGAACTGTTGACTCTTGATCCAGCGTAGGCTCTTGGCTTGGGTTGGGTGGTGGTGAGTCCACCCCCGCGCGTATCTGAGTTGGCGGGACCGACGCTTGAGCCATGGTAGTTGCGTGTAGAGCGAGCATCATCTGGTGCATGTTTTCCATTACGGATTGCATTTGTTTCAGAGATGTCTCCAGTATAGTGATGCGTTCCGCGTTCCCTAATGGCGAAGCTTCCTCGCGCTCATCTCCAATGGCGTAAGCTCCCATTTCCCTGGGGGTCATTTATAGAAGTTGACTCCATACTTTCTGCCTCTGATTCGGGAACTTGGCGACCTTCGGCGTCAGAATCAGAAGAAGATGACGATGGTTGTTGTGACCTTGCGCGAGTGTTTTGGAACACCCCGGCTTCAACGTCTCCGAGGGGCTTACTAAACCTCCTTCGGCTCGGAGGTCTAGAAGGATGACGTCTTGAGCTCGACCCTCCTCTAGGTATGTGTGAAGCCATGTTCACAGACGCATGCGCGGGTTCCCCTTCCTGGAAAGATAGCGAGTAGCTCAACCGGTCGAAAATCGATCGTTTTGCTTTGGAGCAGCAGCAATTAATCACAACCTTATGACTATTACAATAGTGTTCGCCAGGAGGCGAAATAGACATGTTGGAAGGTCCCATTTCTTTACGCCTCCCGATTAGATACTTGCATAGGTCAGGAGGGCTTCTTTCCGCCGTCTGAGTTTGTTTTACGCCGAGGGACCGTGCCTGGCGTAATCTGGAGGTTCGCTCAATCTGGCATGAGGCTGGAGAGGCCCTCAGTTGGCCATTAGCTTCTCGCGTAATCCGGAGAGTAGGCAGGTCATTCTTTTGTTGGCGTAAAGGCCCAGTAGTTGAGTATTCACCCGCTTGCTTCCCCTTGCGGAGATCGCAGCGCTCATCTGGTTCACCGTAAAGGTCAGATGTCGTTTTGCGCGTAGAGCGTGACCTGTACTTCTGATTTGGTGTTGAGGCGCCATCAGCGGTTTCGTCTGTACCGCGCGTAGCGGGAGACTGATTTCTGCGCGTAGAGCGCAGTGGATACCCCTGGGTTAGCGCTGAGGCTTTGCCAGAAGCTTTGTCTATATCGCGCATAGCGGAAGACTAATTTTTGTGCGTAGAGCGCAGTGGATACTCCTGGTTTAGCGCTGAGGCTTTGCCAGAAGCTTTGTCTGTACCGCGCGTAGCGGGAGACTGATTTCTGCGCGTAGAGCGCAGAGGATACTCCTGGGTTAGCGTTGAGGCTTTGCCAAAAGCTTTGTCTATACCGCGCGTAGTGGGAGACTGAATTTTACGTGTGGGGCACGGAGGGAGCGATGCTACCACCTCATTGGTCGGAGAGATCGGAGAGATCGGAGAGTCCACAGGAACGACGGAGGATGTCTTGGGCATCCACACTTTGCGTAGCTTCCTGCTGTCTTGGACGGAAAGAGAGTGAGAGCTACCCCCAGTCCGAAGCATGTCTTCGTAGGCAGACTGGTCGAACTGAACGACCAGTGTCTTCTTCACGGTTCCTACAGATACCGCATCATGTTGAGCAATTACTTCCTCGTCAGAAGAGAAAGATGTCCCCAGCAGAGTCGCCATCTTGTTTGTGGTATTAAACGAAAGAATGAAAGATGTATTCAATATGGGGTTTACACAGAACCCGCCTCCTTTGGTTTACAAATAAACTTGTACAATGTAATCCTATACGAGGATGTGGGAGTATAATTTATTTAATCTGGGTAAATATTGCTATAGGTGTCTGATCTGCAGTCGATTACTTTAGCCCTTGGACCACACGATGTTGAAGAAGTGCCGTGGAAGACAGGAAGCAGCCTCGGGGGTTGCAGAAAAGGGTGGATGCACGATGCCCAGGTCGTCGATCCCTATCCTTTGTCCGAGCTCTGGGTTCCTCTCTCTCTCTCGATCTCCTCTCTCCTTGCTCGACCTTCAATTGTTCGACCTCTTCTCTGAGTCTTCAATTGTTCGATCTTTTAATTTTTTTGTCGACCTTTTTCCCCATTGATAGGGGTCTCTATTTATAGAGTTTTTGTGACAGTGACCACTCAGTTGGTGCAAAAACCGAGGAGCGGACAACACAGCACCCTTTTACACGACGGTTAAAGTAACCAATGCCTGCGTATGGATGATCTTTTGAATGAGCGTGTGACGCGGGTCCAACTAAGGGACACAACGCGTACAATTGCTACGAAGATCACGGCGTAAAAGCCACGTAGGTAGGTATCCCCCGTGTAGAAGAGGTGGGCGTAAAAGCCGATGTCTGTCATCGTGGCATAGAAGCCAAGTAGGCATAGAAGCCGGGTGGGCGTAGAAGCCCGATAGGCATAGAAGCCGAGCAGGCGTTGAAGCCGAACAGGCATGGAAGCCGAACAGGCGTAGAAGCCGAGCAGGCATAGAAGCCGAACAGGCATAGAAGCCGAACAGGCGTAGAAGCCGAGTGGTCGTATAGACTGAGTGGGCATTGAAGCCGAACGGGCGTTGAAGCCGAACGGGCGTTGAAGCCGAATAGGCACAGATCCTGGGTGTAGAAGCCGCTGCGTACCGTGCCAAAATGCTGATGTGGACGTCTTAGCCGAAATTACGTCTTTCGAAGATATAATCAAATCTTCTACAAAGATTTGCCATCATCTTGTGCATTAAATGCGGAGACGTGTTTTGAAGGTCTGCAGCCCTTCTGTGCATCCGTCGCAGAGACGTGCCTTGAGGGAAACTGTCACTGCTCTGTGTAATTAGACGTAGAGACGTGCCTCGAGCCCCGTATGAAGTGCAGCTTTTGACGTGGCAGCGGTTTGTCTTACCGCGGAGCACAAAACAGCTCATGTTTGCCTGTGTAAAGCAAGGCAGCATATTCCCTTGTACGCGAAAGAGCGGTTTACGCTGGGGGGACTTTGGTAAACGACGGTTTGGTGATATTTTAACCAAATCCTCTACATTAAATGCAGAGATTCGCCATCATACTATGGGGTATATCCCGAGGGGTCTGCCATCGTTTCCAGCCATCGTCTGGGTAGCCGTGCAGCACTTTTTTGTCAGGAGTCAGAGGCCAGGTTCACCGCATGACTTGACAGGTTCATCTCGGGGAAGACGAAGCGTTCCTCGTACGCATTAACGCTGCTTTGAGAGCGATTGAGTTTTACGCCATGGAGGCGATAAAGAACTCTGTTTATGCTGGGGCGGCCTGGACGTACCGTTCTTATGCGGGTTGGTCCTTTGAGCTCATATTTCATGCTGTATTTGGCGGAAGAGTTCTGTTGCATGTTCGACGGCTCTGGAGGCCTCTGCTTACGCTGCTCTGCATTAAGATGCCGCATGGATCCTCCCAGCGTATTTTTTATGCTTCTACATGCGTTGCACAAATAAGGCACGCACGGTATCACGCCCGGGGGACGACTATCGATTCTAAAGAATCGGGTAGTGACATATTGGTATCATAGCGCAGCTTCAAGTTCCTTTGAGCCTCGTGTCAGAAAAGTTCCATTAACGATATATTCCCTATGCGAACACTTGAACTCGTTTGGCCAAAATGAGATGCATTTCATACAGCGAGTCCGTAATACATTATGAGCTTAATACAAGTTACTTTCTTTTGAAGGAATGACTCAAGCGCAGGCATCAGCGCTAGCACAAGGAGAGGTACAAGCCCAGGAAAGTAGTTCCGATACCTCAAAATGTTCGAAAGTCAGCGAGCTATGCCTCCTATCGATCCAATTAAGCGAATGATGCAGATGCTTGAAGCAAGCCAACAAAGGATTGAGGCTCGTCATGAACGAGCCGAGAAGTGGGCGAAAGAGCGACAGAGCAATTTCGAAGACAATCTAGAAACCCGATTTGTACTCCAACAAAAGCAGGTAAATGCCTTGCAGCATATTGTTCAGACTTTAGCCTCCAACTATTCCGTAACAGTAGTAGCGGCAATGGTGGAGCGACCAACGCCTGAAGTAAAAATACCTCAAAATCGAAAGATGAAGGATGTGACTACCTTCGACTTTGCCGACTTCAAGAAGGTCTACAATACGCCTTTGCGGGGGACTAAAGAACCGATTGTGGCTCTAGATTGGCTGGCAGAGCATGAGGACCACTTCAAATTGCTAGAGGTACTTGAGGAGAAGCGTGTTGCGTATGCCCAACTACAGCTTCCTTTGAACGCGCACGATTGGTGGGATGTGCATCGAAGATCTCTCTCTGCAGGCAATGAAGAGGAGATGACTACGTGGGCTACCATCCGTAGCGTGATTGAAAAGGAGTTCATACCTCCCATACGTTGGCAAAAGGAGAACGAGTTCGTGCAGCTGAAGCAGTACTCCGCCGAGTTTAATCGGCTCGCCAAATTTGTAAGCTCCTACCTACCTGATGCGGCGAGTCGTACAAGACGTTTTGAAGGTGGCCTGCGACCTTCCATCCATGCGCACGTAGTCATTCTCTAATATCTGACTATGAGGGAAGTTCTCAATCATACCATTTTCCTTGAATCGAAGTATCGTTCAGTTGCTGCCGGCGTTGTGCATACTTTCAATCACAAGCGCCTAAGCAACACGGGAGGAAACACCGCTCCAAAGTATCCAAATATTGGCGGTCAGCAGAAAGGAAATTCAGGGCAAACATGTCTCTTCTGTAAGAAGCCAGGGCACAACATCATCGAATGTCGTAAGAAGCATGGGTTATGCCTCGCTTGTGATAATTCACACCATGGAATTCGTGAATATCCACGCCTCTCTGATCGTGTTCCTTAATATTCAAATTCTGCCACAGCACCTCTGTTAACACAAAGTGGTCACAGTCAACCTGATTCTGATAATCATCAAACATCAGATGAATCAGATCCAAAACATATATGAAGCAGATACTCGATGCAAAGCATGTCAACTCCGTCAGTACTAAAGTCAGACTCTACAATAGCTATTGGTTTCTATTCAAATATAATCTTTTCATTTATTTGAGTCTAGGACTGATGTAAACTGAGTCACACTAAGCAAATTCCAAATACCTATAGCCAAATATTTAGTCCACTCAAATGAACCAAAGAACATATCCACCAAATCAGGCCACATTCATTTACAAAGTCTACCATACTAAGAGAACAAACTCGGGCCAAACTCGTATCGAACTCGGACCGAACTAGGTTACCCTTTTGGTATAAAATTAACTAGTTCAATAACTCCTGATTTCTTGGCCCAATGGTTGAAAATTTGAATTAAACTCTGACCGAATTTTGGCCAAATTTTGTTTGCCTACACCCTATAAATTGGATTAGAATTCTTCATTCAACAATAACTCAACCACTCTTAAATCTTCTATCCTATTGTGAGCAAACCCCTAAAGCCTTATCTTTCTCATCTCAAAGAGAAACTCCCTAGCCTTCCTAGTGCCAAGTACGATATCGGTCTAGAAGTCTTTTGAGTTGTAAAGAGCTTTATTCCAACAGTTACTCTCTCTATCAAGCTGTGAAGTTGTGAGACTTTAGATCAAACCTTGTGGTTATAAGAAGTGGCAAGCCTTCAGATCAAATCTGGTAATTTACTATTAGTGATTATAGTGGATACAACTCCGAGCTTGAGTTATCGGGACTGGACTATTCCTCTCAGAGGGAAAGCAGTATACATCTTGGTGTTTGCGTTTGTTCTCTCTCACTCTACTGCATATATTCATAACACTGCTAGTAGTATTGCTTACACATAAGATATATTATAACTGTTAGTTGTTGATCACCATTGCATGCCATAAAATTATATTTTAATAGGTGATTTTATTCTCCTGCATACATACACTCTATTCACCCCCATCTAGAGTTGCCATACACGGTCCTACAATTTGTATCAGAGCAGGTACTCGTATATTGGAACTATTACTGATATCAATTGCTCTTCAATTGGTATTAGAGCAAGTACTCTTACATTGGATCTATTACTGATACCAATTGCTCTACAATTGGTAACAGAGCAGATAGTCTCTTAATTAGTTCCTAATCCAAACTACTCTTTCAATTGGTATCAGATCAGCTGCTCTTTTTATATAGATATTACTGATATCATTTGCTCCTCAATTAGTATCAGAACTGGTACTCTTTATATAGGAACTATTGCTCATAATCAAAGCAAGTTATCTTGATTACAGGAATAACATCCAAAGAGTATTAACACATGGCAACATCACGATCACTATTTTTCCATCAATGGTGAAAGCCATCTCCTTGATAAGCCACCTATTTTTAACAACACTAACTACTTATTTTGAAAAATACAAATGAGTGCTTTTCTAAAATCTCTTGGCTTCAACTTATGGACTTATGTTACTAATAGTTACAAGAGAGTTGACAAAGCAGATAATAAATATACCGAAGATAAAAAGAAAGTAGCAAGCGATGATGTAAAGGCAATATACATGGTCTACTATTCTCTAAGAGAAGACGAATTTAAACTTATCTCCAAGTACAAAATATCATATGAGATATGGAAACTACTGGAAGCAACCTATGGAAACAACGAAGAAGATGAAGAAGAACCTCATGATATTGCAAGCTCGTATCAAAATGAAAAAGCTACATATATAAAGAAAGATGTAGACATTCAATGCAACAATAATGACATAAAGGAAAAAGATGTTGAAATGAAAGCATCAAGTACGAGAATGACAAAAATCTTTAACATACGACATACTTATGCTTAATGGTAAGTGAGGTAAATAATGACACACTAGCAAAAGAAATTTCTTATGATAAATTGTCTGATACTTTTAATGATTTATTCGAAGACTATAATAAGCTTAGAAATAACTATAACCAAGCTCGAAAATATATCAAATCTTATTAGCTTAAAAATGATCAGCTTATTTGCTTAAGGAAGCTAGAGAAAACTCCTCTTTTGATGAATCTATTAAAATCTTTAAACTTAAGCTTAGCTAACAAGAAACTCTTGACTGCTATGATGAAAGAAATCGAGAAAATGCTAAACTTAAGGAGGACTTAAAATAGAAAAATGAGAAGTACTCTAATGCCTCACTTAAGATAGATACTCTTACTGCCAAATATGATGATCTATATGTCACCTCTAAAAAGTTAGAGATTAGATTGGGAAAGCAGATCGTACAACCTACTATTCGGTCTAACACGAGACACCTGGCTAAACAAAATAGCACTCACAACAAGACTCCAGCAAGCAAACCAAATATTTTATACTATCATGCATGTAGAACACAACATGCTTCACACAATCATGCATTCTATTACAAATATCCAAGCAATAAATTTCATGCCACTTCACATACTCATCCTTCTATGACAAACACAAATGCCTATGCTATATGTCATTATTGTGGTTTAGAAGGACATATTACACTTCAGTGTAAGGCTAGAAAATTGGTTGATATGAATATGTATCAGTAGATTCCTAAAGCTAACAAACATAGATCCAAATCCTGGATACCAAAGTCTTGTTTTAATCATATATGTGGAACGATTTGCAGCAAGACGTAATGGTAAAGGAGAAAATTGGTAATTGCAAAAAGCTAAATGAATATTCTTCTGGCAATTGCACCAGCACAAAACATGGCTAAATAAGTCATTATGGTAACACAAACCTTCATATTTATAGTAGTATATTATACTCTTTTAATATGATAAAATAATTATTCTTAAACTGTGTATGAAGAAAACTTTTGTTAAATAATTCTTTAATATTATGCTCTAAATGTATATAAATTATTGTTAAATAGCCTAAAGGGTTCTTCTGTCAACAAGATGTAAACAGCCTAAAGGTTCCTTCTGTCAACAAGATATAAACAGCCTTAAGGGGCACGGTACTTAAGTGTCTTCGGACCACCGCTAGCTAGGAACCGGCCCCTACAACTAATTAATAGTAACAAAAATACCTCACTGAGTAATGATATACAAGATCTATTTACAAATATTTTCTAAATACAATTTTTATTCATTCAGTAATTGACTGCAACATAAATTCTTTTAAATGACTTGTCTATAAGCAATGACTGATAATAGCCTGTCATAATTATAGACCTTATATATTTTTTATACTTGTCACATGTATATTTTTCATATAACTATTATAGCATTGTACAAAAATATATTTTTAAAATCCTAAGCTATCAGAACTCGGACAGAGTTCGGTCCAAACTCGGTCCGAATTCGGTTCAAGTGTTTTTATATAACAACAGTAGCCACAGATTTGATCTCATTACTTCATCCTCCTAAACCCTTTTTCTCCAAACCGAGAATCAAACCTTTCCTCCAAAACCCTAGTTTTGTAATCCCCTTCGTCAAAGGCTTTTTCTCTCTTAACTTGAGATCTAAGGCTCTTGGTGAGATTCGCCTTCATCCCCTTCAATCTTTTCAAGGTACAATCTTCACATTATCAAACCCTAATTCATGGCTCCTAAATTTAGAAAAAAGAAGAGAAAAGGAAATGAAGCTTCCTCTTCTCAACCCTCTAGTGATGATGCTATCTATTGCTTATTTTCTCCAAATATTCCAAATCCAGGAGAATATGATAATTTTATTTTTACTTCTATTGATGCCTCAAACCTATGGTTTAATGATTTTGTGCAGAAAAATATTTGAAAGGCAATCCTATTAATTTTACTACTTTTCATGCCCAAAAACCTAAACTTGTAGAATTTCATCTTCATCGTGTAGTCAAAACTAGAAAATCCATATATTTGAATGTCATTTGCATATTTTACAGCAATCTATCTCATGATCAATGGTCTATCTCTTCGAGAGTGGGTGGAATCGACATTGAATTTGACGACACAACTTTGGGTGAAATTCTTAAAATCTCTAACAAGGGAGCTACCCTAGTTGAGATCGAAAAACTCAATCTCCGAGACGACATCACTCTGGATTATTTTAACCAACACATTTATTAACTTCACCGAATCATATACTCTGCTATCATTCCCAAGCAAACCTCCAAAGATGATGTGACATATAGGGAGATGTTTGCCTTATATCACTTCTACATATCCACTACCTTTAGCCTTCCTAAAACCATGATTCGGTAGTGATTAACTATTATAAACACAAACGTAAACTTCCTTATGCCATGTATCTACCACTCATCTTTGAGCACTTCCACATTCCGATGGAAGAATCCACTTATCTGTTGAGCCAGCTTACCTGACAAAGCCCATAGGATTCAGCCTATTTCTCTCATTCCTGATGAAGACTACTCATCTGATTCTGATGCACTAGTTGATCCAGCCCTAGCTCCTCCTGCTCCTACTTCTACTCCATCATTCTCTGCACATCCTACTACCTTGGACTCTATCCAAGAGATGTTCTGCGAGCAATTCCAGTTGCAAAATGAGATGATAGCTTCTCAACACCAGTAGTAGAACACTATGATTATCACTCGGCTTCGCGACCAGTCTTATCGCGCCACTCTTCAGGCTCACACTTTAGCCAACTCCCTAGCAGATCTTTATTATCACATATCCCATCATACTACTGCACCTCACCCAGTGGCTCGTGATCCTTCCCGTTCTGGCTACAGGATCGATGATCCATTTGTTCAGCAGTACTTTGACCCTACCGGATCATACTTTGACAATCACCCGCCTACTGATGTTGTTGATAATGATTTATAATGTTTTATATAGTTTCTTGTGGCTATGTGGATGTATTAGTTTCTTTTTTTACTAGAAACATTTGCTTAAAATGTTCAACTGTTATGCTATTTGCATCTTTATATATTTGCCAGTCTTGTTACTTATCATGTTTACAACAATGTATGATCTGTTTAAAATTGTCTTTTTTTTCAAATTTGTCATAATCACTCATTACGGGTGAGTTTTTATTTCCTACCATGATATATTAAAAAAGGGAGAGAAATGACAAAATATGATAAATGAGATAAACAAAATATTTTGATTATAGCTGATGTATGGTTGATAACATATAACTGTGACATATTTTTGTTGATATATTTGCACGTAATTTTGCTATAAAGAAATTTCAAGTTACAGGTCTTTTAAATTGCTCCCGTTCAAATGAGAGATCTACTTACGAGGGAACTTTTTCAAAAAAGTTAGTTTTTCACGAAAAGATCTACGTTCAAATAAACTTCGTCTATGTTTCAACTATTTGCATCAAAGGCTACATCAGACTCGCCGTATGTATTTTGGCATAGTTTGTTAATTATCATAATGGAGGAAATTGTTGACACAAAGTGGTCACAGTCAACCTGATTCTGATAATCGTCAAACATCAGATGAATCACACCCAAAACACAGATGAAGCAGATACTCGATGCAAAGCATATCAACTCCGTCGGTACTAAAGTCAGACTCTGCAACAGCTATTGATTTCTATTAAAATATAATCTTTTATTTATTTGAGTCCAAGACTGATGTACGCTGAGTCGCACTAAGAAAATATCAAGTACCAATACCCAGATACTTAGTCCACTCAAATGAACCAAAGAACCTATCCACCAAATCAGGCAACATTCATTTATAAAGTCTACCATACTAGGAGACCGAACTTGGGCCAAACTCATGCCAAACTTGGACCAAACTAGGTGACCATTTTGGTATGAAATCAACCAGTTCAATAGCTCCTAATTTCTTGGCCCAACAGTTGGAAATTTGAATTAAACCCTGACCGAATTCTGGATGAATTCTGTTTGTCTATACCCTATAAATAGGATTGAAATTCATCATTCAACAATAACTCAACCACTCTTAAGTCTTCTATCATATTGTGAGCAACCCCCTAAAGCCTTAACTTTTCTATCTCAAAGAGCAACCCTCTAGCCTTCCTAGTGCTAAGTGCGATCTCGGTTAGAAGTATTCTGAGTTGTAAAGAGCTTTGTTCCAACAGTTACTCTCTCTATCAAGCTGTGAAGTTGTGAGACTTTGGATCAAACCTCGTGGTTCTAAGAAGTGGCAAGACTTCGGATCAAAGCTTGTGATTCACTATTGGTGATTATAGTGGATACAACTCCGAGCTTGAGTTCTTGGGACTGGACTAGTCCTCTCAGAGAGAAACTAGTACACATATTGGTGTTTGTGTTATCTCTCTCTCACTCTACTACATATATTCATAACACTGCTAGTAGTATTGCTTACACATGAGATATATTATAACTGCTAGTTGTTGATCACCATTGCATGCCGTAAAATTATATTTTAATAGGTAATTTTATTCTGCTGCATACATATACTCTATTCACCCCCCTCTAGAGTTTCCATACACGGTCCTACAACCTCAAGCCAACTGAGTCATGCCACAACAAGAGCGTCATCAAGCTCAAGGCCGGGTGTACACTTTGACACAGGAAGAGGCCTTAGTTTTGGATACCGTTGTGTCAGGTATATTGCTTTTCAAAATTATACCTGCTCGTGTGCTATTTGATTATGGTGCTATGCATATCTTTATACCCGTAAATTTTGTCGAAGAAAACAAGATAAAAATGTCACCATTATACCTAGACCTTAGTGTTAGCATCCCATCAGGCACGAAGATACCCGTTCGTTCAGTATGTCAGGGCGGTCACGTTTGTATTGGGGGAAGAAAACTATCGCTCGATGTATTAGTCCTAGATGTTCGGGATTATGACATCATCTTAGGAATGGACTGGCTCGGTACTTGCTCGACAACTATTGAATGTGAAAAAAAATGGGTCGTCTTCCATCTACTTGGAGAGGCTGAATTTTGCTACATGAGTGGTTCAGCAGCTGAAACATCAAAGACCTGCATGGTAATTTTTACGATATCAGCTCGGCGGATGATACACTTTGGATGCGTAGGATACTTAGCGTCGGTTTGGGACACACAGCGGGATTGTACAAACATTGAGTCTTCTTTCGTTAAGGAAAAATTTTCTGATGTATTTTTGAGCGAACTACCTGGCATGCCATCCGACCGTGAAATTGAGTTCACCATCGATACCTTCCTAAATACCCAACCAATTTTCAAAGCCCTGTACCGAATGGCCCTTGTGGAACTAAAGGAGTTAAAGTGTCAATTACAAGAACCGCTTGACCGTGGATATATTCTTCCGAGCGTGTCTCCATGCGGTGCACCTGTACTCTTGGTGAAGAAGAAAGATGGAATATTGCGACTCTACATAGACTATCGGGAGCTAAATAAGGTCACTATCCGAAACAAGTATCCCCTGCCCAGGATCGATGACCTCTTTGATTAGCTGAAAGGAGCGTCAGTGTTTTCGAAGATAGACCTTCGCTCTGGCTACCACCAATTAAAGATCAAGCCAGAGGATATGCCGAAGTCAGCATTTCGCACCCGCTATGGCTACTAAGAGTTTTCTGTCATATCGTTCGGACTGATTAATGCTCCTGCCGCATTCATGGATTTGATGAACATTGTGTTCCGACCATTCCTTGATAAGTTTGTGGTGGTATTCATAGATGACATCTTAGTGTACTCGAAAAATAAGGATGAACACGCAGGACACCTGCGGATGGTGCTTCAAACTCTTAGAGACAATAAGTTGTTCGTGAAGCTAAGTAAGTGCGAGTTATGGTTGGACAACCTATCTTTCCTCGGGCACATCATTTTTGCGGAGGGCATTTCATTCGACCCAAAGAAAGTTGAAGTCATCGTGGAATAAAAGATTCCTGAGTCGGCCTGTGATATTCGAAGCTTCCTTGGTCTAGCAGGCTACTACAGGAGATTTAGAAAAGATTTTTCAAGGATCACTTTGCCTATAACTCATCTTACTTGAAAATGAGTAACGTTCGCGTGGTCGGACGACTATGAAGCTTTATTTATGGAATTAAAGCAATGACTCATCTCAGCACCGATTCTTACTCTTTCGAACGGGCCCGGTGATTTTAAGATTTATAGCGACGCTTCAAGAAAGGGTTTGGGATATGTCCTTATGCAGAGGGACATGGTGATAGCCTTTGTGTTGAGGCAGTTAAAGCCTCATGAATGGAACTATCCAACGCACGATCTGAAACTGGCAGTGGTAGTATTTGTAATGCCCCATAATCGTATAATGCATTACGCTGAGTCGGATTGAATGAGACAATAACTGGTTATAATTTAATTATGGGATTTAGGATCAAGTATTGATTTGAGTTGGTTTTATGTGTAGATCGTGAGCGAAGTTTGATAGAATCAGGTGTTCATTCAGAGAAGTACTAGGATAACAGTATTATAGTGATAATGCCATCATCCTTAGTCCGATCGGTCAGATGATTTGGAAAGCACGGCCTGCTCGTACTATCATACCAATTGAGTAGATTGTGCTTTGTATCAGACTACAGGTTCAAGGGATCGACCATATCGGCAAGGCAAAGTGCTATCAAAATCAGACTTGGTGAGTAGGCTTTGTCCCTTATCCTCTATTCCTTCATGCTTAATAATATAGAACACACGTAATAGCTTGAATACTTGGATTGAAATATTGGATTCACTACACTTTGGTGTGCATAGTGTGTACTTCATTTGGTTGGATATAATTTATGGCTTGAGTTGGATTTACGTTTGGGCATTTGGAGCTTGAGTGGATCATCTTGGTTGGAACATAGGGGCACTTCGGGTGGGCGAGCGAGCGTGCGTTGTGCACGAGTATCAAGTTTGATGCTTTGTCAAGCAAAGTGTGCAGTTGGGGTTCAAAACCGGACAACTGCAATCGGAGAGGGCATTATGCCGGTGTTGGGGCATGTGCCACAAAGCTTTCGGAACGAGGGGTGTTGCACCAATTGGAACATTGTGTCAAGAAGCAGCATAGTGCCTATAGGGATAACTTGAGATGGTGTCTTGGGCTATTGTTGGAGAATAGTTATGGATAATTGGATGGATTAAGGTAAGTATCATTTGGTGGGGCAAAAAGGCTCGATTCTCTCGTCATGCCTACTTGGAGTTTGCAACGGTCTTAGAAAACCTGTTGTGCATAGGGTTTCATTTCCTCAAACGGGATATGCTCTGGGGCACCTGGAACGTTCAGCCATGGAGGAAACCAATCGTAACGTGCCTTGGATGCGATGCCGGTAGTTCGATACGACCAGGCGGGCTAGCTACTCAGCACTAGATTGGGTAGAACTGCAGTTGAATAGTACTTTATAGCTTGGCCAATGATTTCATATAGATAAGAGTTGGTTTGCTTTGCTTTAATTTGGTTTGGTTTATGCTTTTTGTGTAGGTAGCAGCCACCTTGCCTCGGACAATGTGTGAATATCGATGATTAGATTAGTAAGGCTTGGATTGTGGCATGGTTTGAGGATGGATATTAAGGCTTGGATTGTGGTTCGATAGGTTCACGTGTTGCTTGGGTTTGAGTAGAACGGTTTGAATGCTAGTTTCCTTTTGAGTTGGATATATCTATTTGTATATTTGCTTGAGTTGAAAGCTAGCATGCTTAACCTGCTTTACAGTTTTTTCCTTAACATGTCATGCGACTGCCATAAAATGAATCTAGGATTAAAGTAGAGAGATAACCATATAAATATTTGCAATCACTATTCTACTTAGTGTCGGTTTAAACGAGTGGGTTATCCCGCTCACTAGTACAGCTGTGTACTGACCCACATTTGTGGGCATTATTTTAGGTATGCAGGTATAGTGGCAATGCTTGGATATACAAGACGTGATGTATGGAACGGTAAGTACCTTTGTGGGCAAAAAAGAGAGCAAGAGTGTTGCATCGCCTTTGAGGCAATTTCCTTCGTGGCATTTTTATTTGGACCTTATCAAGAGCTTCGCTGCGTATACTCTGATGTGTGCTTGGTACATAATACTTGACTTTCGCTGCAACTTGGTCGTTTCGATAATAACTATGATGTTTGAAATCATCGCCTTGTGCGAGCGAAACTCCAGGCTCGAACGACATCACGTCCCGATGAGAATGATTGTCCTGCGGGAGCACTGCAACGTGGTAATTCACGTTTAGCGGGAAATATCGAGCTTGCGGGAGATTGGGAGGTAATAAATTAGTATCAGAGCGCCCGGTTCATTTCCTCGAACTTTGTCCTTCACTTCATTACGAACTCAAAATAGCTTTTGCTTGTCATTTGGATCTACTCGGTGCCGTATTAGATGTTTCATGCAATAATTTTATATATTTATTGGTTGTGGGTGAATGTTGCTCTTCGTTGTGTTAGCTTTCGTAGGATTTTGATAGATCATGTAGCATCGTTGGGCGTTGTTGTATTCGTGCAGCAAGTTGTGTGACGTTATTGCATTTGTGTTGCAAGTTGAGAGGTGTCATTGTGTTGGTTTGGCTTGTCGTTGGTGGGATTTTTGGTTACATTAGTGGAGCAGTTGGTTGGCAGACGAGATTATTTATGTGGCACGTGCACTGGTAGGTATCAGTATGGTGGGTTAAGTGCTACTTGTGTGCAGTATGTTCAAGTGTAAGTGGCTCGAGTGATGGAAGTGTTATGGGTGTGCAGTTATTTTTGAGGCTCAGGTAGTGTAGGAGATTAGTGGGGGAATGTCTCAATATCAGGTAATACTTTCAGTATTAGAGTATCGGTATATACAATATGTAGGAATCTGCATGTAAGGGGAATAGTAGTATCAGTGCTAGACTGGGTTCTAAGCATTCAGTTGTGTGGAGTGGCTCGAGCTTGGTGAGTGAAGTGTGGCATTAGTGTATTAAATAGAGTTAAGGGTAAGTTAGTATAGTGTCAGTGTATCTAGGTATTAGTTAGTTAGAATACCAATAGAAGTTGTGTTAGTTAGTTAGTAAAGAGTATAATAGTTGGTGTTAGATTGATTGATTATAGGAGAGGCAAGTGTTTACCTATGTATTGTTGCTGTGGGTGCCAATTGAGACCTGATATTAGCATCTAATATCAATATTTTAGTATCAATGGCAGCAATAAGGCCAGTAGCAACTGCAGTGTGCAGGTACTAGGAAGAGTAGTGCGTTAGATGTTAAGTTGGTTAGCACTGTTAGTTGGTAGGTGTTAGTTAGTGTGTATATGAGTAGTAGTTAGCTAGCAGGTATCAGTTAGTGTCAGCTATTGGGTTATCAGTTAGCATTAGTAAAGGTTATCTAGTAACAATAGTTGTTATATGTATTATTAGTTAGTAAGTGTGCCAATTAGTGTTGTTGTGTCAGTTAGTTAAAATAGCATATAGGTTAGTATATAATATATCAGTTAGCAATTAGTAGTTATATATTAGTTTTAGTATATTTGATACTAGTTAAAATACTAACTATACCTACAAGTAATAGCTAATATAGCTAGTACAAGCTAGTATTAGCTAGATAATGGCCAATATTTATTAATAACCTTAGCTTGGAACTAGAAATTAGTATATGACCTAAAAATGACCTAGAAAGAATACTAGTGCATTATTTAACGCATTATTCATCCATTACACCATTTAATGTAATATTTCCTAAATAGGATTGTATGACACCAGCTTGGGCATCGAGAGACAGCCTTTGCTCAAGACCAAAGGCAAGTACAACTCTCTGTTAGTTTTTAGTCATGATAGCATATATAGTACTTGTTATAGAACTATATAATTAATTCCGACATAGTGGCTAAATAGACTGGTACTAAATGAATTATGTCATGTGATGTTATCCCCTACCATGTTCAGTGGGTACTCTTTCATATATATTTTATCGTGTGTATCGGGTATTGATTATCATGTACTTCGTATTCATATACTGCTCGTGTTCAGTGTGCTTATATTCGTGTTCGTAACGTGTCATGATTGAATCCATGAGTATTGGTTGGGGATAGGGAAATAGGAGTTGGTTATGTAATCAAGCCAAAGTGTATTCATGTACATGTCGATTATATATCATACGTGTAATCGAGTTACCATATTGTATTCGTGTTTAACCCAAAATCGATCAAATAACGAACTTGTACTCTATGGCACAATATCTAGTTTACCTATTTTTATTACTTGTAGTTATTCCATATTACATGTTCTTTCATTCCAGTACTTCACATGTTTACTCTAGTTCATTTTTGCTTCCTATTGCTAGTTACCTTGTATTCTTTTCTATTATTTGTCATATATGCTCTACCATGTATTCGGAATTGCTTTCAGAGTTTTATAATTCATTCCAATCACGATTGGATATATTTTTCAGATGATTGGCTTGAGGATAAGTATCCCACTTACTACGGGCCGCAGGATGGTGAATCATTAGAGGATACTCCCCTAGAGCAGGAGAACCTAGTGCTAGTGACTAAGGAGGCTTAGAGTTATATGTTGGACTTATTTTAGTCTTATTTTAGACTCATGGCCTATATGTTATTATTTTGGAGAGTTGTATTGTGCCTAGACTCATAGTGTGGATTTGTAGATGTATTATGATACTTATTTCTTCTTTCATATTCTATATCATGCTTTATTTCCTTAGTTTGATATTGTGATTGAGTATTGATATCATTATCATGTCATTATATTGTTCCACCATTCGGAGTTGAGATAGCATGATAGGTACCTTATATATTTGGTGTGAGATATTAGATAGTATTGTTGACCCAAACCGTGTTCTACCACCGATGCTGCGGCGTAGGCTGGGCATTGTTCACGTACTCATATCCCCATTCCGGGTGCGGGCCGTGACACATTTTTAGTGGTGGCCCATGTAGGTCTTCGAGGGGTCGTAATTAGTGCGATATCGTAGTGGAGTACTGTTATGAGCCTCCTTTAGGATATGGGATATAGGCTGAGAGTATACTCAATCACAACTAGGAAACATTTCTAAAAATATCTGTTTTGTTATCTTTATCAAATTGAATGCTTGTTATTCTTGAATAATTTTGTCTTTTAATGATATCGTATCATACTCAATATTGATTCGTTTGTTCAATCTATCTTCAGGATGCCGCCAAAGATGTGATCCCAGTGCTCAGGTACAGTATTAGTAAGGTCAGTCACTTCGTCGCCTCAGAGGAGAGTACCAGCAGACACAACTCCATCAGCTTCGGTTCAGAGGGCCGTTTTACCGGTGGACATTTTTGCAGCAGCTTTCGGGGGTGCTCCACGTCCAGTCCAGAGGACGGTACCCACAGCTTCACAAAGGACGGTGCATACAGCTACAGAGTTTCCTTGGTCCAGCCACAGGTAGCTCCACCTCCGCAGGCCCTGCAGCAGCCGAGGCTGAAGACTATCATTGATTTCAAGAGGATGGGGCCTAAGGACCTAAGATAATTGAGGGGATTATTTATGCGGATGACTGCATAAAAGATATAGAGAGGAACCTACGGCTGGCGCATATTCCAGAAAGACTACAGGTGGAGGCGGCAGGGAGCATGATGTATAACATTGCTTTGACATGGTTCATTACCGACCCGAGGATCTCAGCATCTAGACTTACTTGGGAAGATTCCAAGGAGCTTTTCAAGGAGAAATTCTTTTCAGACGTGGATCTGATTTCTCTAGAGTGCCAGTTTAAGTATCTCGTCCAGGGAGACATGACGGTGGATGAATACTCGACGTAGTTATACCGATTGGGTCACTTTGTGGAGGGGCAGAATCCCCGAGGAAAGGCCCGAAAGTTCAGAAAGGGTCTAAACAGGGAGATCAAATCCTATACCAGCAGACATCATACCACTATATTTGAGGAGATCCTGGCACATGCACAAAAGACAGAGGATGATTTGGAGCTTGGCTCCAAGAGGGTGAGGGATCCTTCAGGAGCTAGCAGTAGTACGGGCCCAGCAAAGCAGTCTCACTTTTAGCAGCAATATCAGAGACACTCTCAGCATCATAGGAAGTAGTTTCCTGTACCATCTAGAGCGTTCGTACAATAGGCGCACCTGTTTCAGAGGCCAGCTCATCCAGCCATTCCATGCCTATTCTGTAAGAAGCTGGGACATGGATAGGATGCGTGCAGGATAAGATTAGGCTAGTATTTATTCCACGTATCAGGAGACCACCAGTTGAGGGCTTGTCCTAGGGATCCGGCTCGTCAATCTTAGGATGGGGCCCAGGCACAGAGACCACCCGCAAGACCACCAGCGGGACAGTAGAGAGGACCTCCGTTACCGACACAACAACAAAGGTTCGTATAGCACCAGCAATAACAGAGAGGTGCGCAGCAAGGGCGAGCTTTCGCATTGACTGTCAAAGAAGATGAGCCAGTTGATGATGCCATCTCAGGTTCTGTCTATCTTGATTCTTTTACAGCTCATGCTTTATTTGATTCTGGTGCTTCACATAGCTTTGTATCTGTATTTTTGCTTTAAAGCATCATCTTGAGGCTGAACTGTTGGCGAGGATTTACAAGATCACGACCGAGGGTGGCATTATCCTTGTTAGTGATATTTGTAAGGATCAAAAAGTTTCTTTGGGAGACCAAGAGTTGAGCATGTGTCTACTCGTAATGCCACTTCCGAGCTACGACATAGTACTAAGGATGGATTGGTTGAATAGGAACCATGCTAGTATCGATTTTCGTGGATTCAGAGTTTTGTTTTAGACGCCAAGAGAGCCAGAGTTTGAGTTTGTCAGAGGAGCAACGAAGCAGACCGAGGGAGACTTCTGTGGGGCTATGGTGGAAGAGCAAGAGCTGCCACATCCGTTGATTACAAAGTTTATGGACGTCTTTCCGGAGGAGTTGCCGGGGTTGCCACCAGAGAGAGATATGTAGTTCTCTATAGACTTGGTGCCAAGCGTAGAGCCAATATCACAGCATATTTATAGGGTAAACAACAACAAACTGGTAGAGTTGAAGAAGCATCTCATACGTACGTTGTATATGAATATCAAATCCACAAGTGATAATATAATGTCAACAAGTCACACGCAATCTATATCTCATCCACAGCAAAAGTAAATAAATAAGAATAAATAACTGAATCTCAAATATGACATCTCAAAGTATGATAGTCTGATGGAAACAAATCTACTACAAATCGACTATACTAAATACTATTAAATGAGAGAAGAGATCAAACTCCAATATAAGATAAATATCCACAATAAAAATAGCACTAGAATATCCATCAACTGCGATGAATCAAAGGTACTCCGAAGGTAAGACCTCCTCAGTCTGGTATAAAGCGTCAGGTCCGGGTTCGTACTCGTGTGGATACTCCTGCAAGTCTATACCTGGAAAGGGACCAGGTCCTCAGAGGGACATAACAAGATACATAGAAGCATGCCAATAAAGTACTGAAAATAAATATCAAATGGGTCGCCTAACGTGAATGCAGTTAAGAACAACTTTCCAACAAGTGGACTATCTGGCTAAAATAGGATTGGCATGATTCTCTTGGAGATTCAGGGGCCTATAAAGCGCCATCTTTTGAACGCCAGAGGCCGTCAGATAATATATAATATATAGTGGTTATCATAACCGTGCATCTCCGACGGAGCGTACAGGCTACACAAAGAAAGTACAAAGGAGCCCAAACGCCTTATTTATTGTTCTTCCCACCCCATGCTCTAAGTATGTCACATCAATGACACGATGATACCTCTAAATAACTGCCAGGTCTTCTAGCATGCAAAATTTCTATCAACAGTTATCCCTATCCGTCGCACGACCTATACGTACCAGTGGCCAGCCGAGTACGCAAGTTTGTGTCCTACATGAGACTCTCACTCGGGTAACAACAGTGTCATGGCCAATGAAACATAAAAATACCTCAATGATAATGGGGTGGTCTCATAACTAGGTCAACATGCATATACATAATAAAAATAGAATATGAGGCCACCGTCGTTACACCCGTTATTCTTGGACGCACAGTTTATATATCAGTTTAAAATATATGAACTAAATAGATAGAAATAAAATGCATGCATCATATAGAATGTAAATCGTAGTACAATGGCAAGGTATACTTGCCTGGCAAGCAATCTGTATAGTGTAAGCGTCCAGATGTCAAGTACACAGGATCAGAAACTACGGCCTCCGAATAAATGTCTTCGAATGCTGAAATAAACATCACCAATATTCCCGAAATCAGTGAGATGGCTAGAAAAGACTACCCTTTCGTGCAATTTGGATACAGGGACAAAATGGTAATTTCGGGTCAAAGAGGGGTCCACATGTGGTCCACTTTGCAATAAAATACTTGCCAGGGGTAAAGGTCTATAAATGAGAAAAGTTATAGTTCAAACAAATTCTTAACGTCAATACAAACTCTACGATATATCCAATTTTGGATTCCGGTGAGCCGAACACAAATTCGCCCAAAAAGTCAACCATAGGACCCACAAATAGGCGGCTTGATCAACTGTCTCAGAATCGTGTAAAACTTGTGTCACATGACCAGCGTGATACTAAGAGTCCAATGGCACAAGTTTCGTCGTATTCAGATGAGCGTACACAAAATGGTGCGATATTTTACAAAAGTTGCGATACAGGGAATTTTCACGGATACTGGTTGATTCCGACGCGCACACACGTCCAAATCAGTTTTTACGAAAGCCCACACGTTAGGATATAACATACGCGTCTTTTGGTGCAATTGGTATGCGATGGGGCAGTCCCGTTTGGCGGAGCGCGCTCCGTATCGCAAATTTTAGAGTTTCAAAAATAAGTTTTTCCTGATTTTTAACTCAGTTTATTTCTACATATAACATAAAATAAAATAATGTAATTAACCAAAATTAATCTCGGTTTTATGGTCTTCATAAAGCAAAAATAAGATTTAAGTTTGGATGCCTGTGGAGGATGATATTGGTCTCTAAACATAGGTGGTCGTAATAGTTTTCTGTAGTTAAAAGTCGTAGTTTTTCTCCAACTTGGCCTCGATTTCTACCTAGGGTTTAACGCTGTTCGATGGAAACTAATGTACTGAGTTGGAAGGGGGATAGGTTGTGAACATACCAGTGAAGACAGATTCGAATTCGGTCGAGCGACACGACGGAAAATAGCACGGGAAGTAGGGTATATTGCAGTCAAATCCTGTCGCAGTGCTCGTGCGGGTGACGCTGCTGCGTCCGGCCGAGGGTTCTCCGCCGATCGGGGCGGCATTGGTCGTGGGGGTGAGTTGCTAGGTTAGGGTGTAGGTTTAGGGTTGGGGTTTAGAGAATAGATGTATGCATATATATATATATATATATATGGTAGAGGGAGCGGTGAGGTGGAATTAGCCTGGGCCGCGGGTTCTGGAGAGGACTCGCGCGGGTAGGTGGGTGGGGATTTAGCAGCGGTTTAGAGATTTAGTTTAAGGCTTTATTAGGGTTTAAGTGATGGGTCTTTTCCCTTTTGTTTTTCGTTTCTTTTCTTTTTATTAATAATACTTTTATATATACATATATATATATATGGAAATAAAATTCCGAAAAAATTTATTTGTACTTAAAAATAATCTATCATCCTCCTACAACGTTCCCTAAAATAAATTAAAATAATTTTTTTGCTCCAATAATTCTAGATGAATATTTATCTAGTAATTAAAATTTAATAAATTATATTTTCTAATTAACTACAAAATAATGCAATTAAATTAAATAATTAATTAAAGAATTTTAATGTTTGAAAAAAAATAGAGGATCTTACAATTATTGCATGCCAATTCTGCAAATGGTAGATGGATGTCCCAACTTAACTTCAAATCTATTGCACAGAGTCATTGCATGTCTTCGAGAATCTGATTCACTTGTTCTGTTTAACCATTGGTTTGAGGATGGTAGGCTGAACTAAACATCAACTTTGTCCCTATTGTCGATTGAGGATTACTCTAGAAATTTGACCAGAATCATATTTCCCAATCTGAGACTATAGATATTGGAACTTTATGTAAACAAACTATCTCATCAAGAAAAATATGAGCCAGTCGATCAATGCTCCAAGAAAATTAAGGAAAATTTGCTAACTTGGTTAACCAATCAACAATGACCCAGATCATAATATTCTCCTATTGCATCTTCGGTAAGCCAACAATAAAGTCTATAATAATGTGGTCCCATTTCCATTCTCGGATGGAAAGGTTTGAATTTTTTCATTGTGTCTTTGGTGTTGTTCTTTCACTTTTTGACATGCCATACACTGTGACAATAATAGAGCTACAACCTTATTCATACCGTGCCAACAAAAGGCTGTGCATAGATTCTTTACATTTTTGTGCTACCTGGATGCAAAGCATACCTTGAATAATTAGCCTTCATAAGTATCATTTTTTTGGAGCACTTCATCCTTCAGGACGGACAATCTTTCTTTCAGTCGTAATGCCCCATCTTTAAATTCTGAAAAGTCAGTTGTCTTTCCTCTTACATTTGTCCACAAATTTTTTGCCAAAATTCGTCTCTCCTTTGTATTATTTTAATTCTCTCAAGTGGACCTAGTTCAAGTTGGATTTGAGCTAACCACACATTATAACTTTGAACGTGAAGCTAGATGCTCATATTCTCTAAATCCTTTAATATCTCAGGTGTTATAGATAGAGGTCTAACAAATCCATGACTTAATGCATCTACTGTGAAATTTGCCATACCCGGTGTATATGTGATGGTTAACAAGTAATCCTTGTTAATATTCGGTCATCGCGAGAGAGCACACACCCTAAATCAATTCCTGATATATCGCTATAAATCTGATATCCCTCAGACCTATCTGGAAGTGCAAGGATTGGAATTGAAATGATCCATTGCTTTAATTCCTAGAAGAAAGCCTCACAGTCAACCGTCTACTTGAATGTGATTCCCTTTTGGGTGAGGTGAGTCAATGGAGATGCAAGCTTCACTAAATCGTTCACAAATCTTCGGTAATATAGCCTGCTAAGCAAAAAAAAAAAATTTCAATCTCACCGGCTAACCTGGATCACTTCTAATCGACAACTACTTCTATTTTCTTCAGATCAATAGCAACATCTTCTAAAAAATAACATGTCTTGTGACTTAATCTTAATCTGATGGTAACCAAAATGAAGATCTATTTTAGAGAACACTGATGCACCCTGAAACTGATCGAATAGGTCGTTAATTCTCGGTATTGGATAATTTTTCTAATGGTAACCTTATTCAATTCTCGATAGTCTATGCACAACTGTATTGACCCAAAATTCATATTTACTAAACTTCGCAAATAACTGATTCTCTTGAAGGGTCTGTAACACTATTCGTAGATGCTCCTTGTGATTTTTTTTGCTCTTCGAGTAGATCATGAGATCGTTAAAGTATACTACCATAAACTTATCAAGGAATGATCTCAATAATTAATTCATTAAATCCATAAAGGCAGCTAGGACATTACTAAAATCAAACAACATTACCAAGAATTTATAGTGGACATATTTGGTTTGGAATGGTGACTTTGGCATGTCTTGTGACTTAATCTTAATCTGATGGTAACCAAAACGAAGATCTATTTTAGAGAACACTGATGCACCCTGAAACTGATCGAATAGGTCGTTAATTCTTGGTATTGGATAATTTTTCTAATGGTAACCTTATTCAATTCTCGATAGTCTATGCACAACCGTATTGACCCATACTTTTTGGACAAATAGAATTGGTGCTCCCACGGAGAGAAGCTGAGGTAGATATACCCATGAACTAGTAATTCTTGTAACGGACTTTTGAGCTCTTTCAATTTTGTAGGGGAGAATATGGAGCTTTAGATAATAGTCAGGTATCTGAAAATGTATCGATAGTGAATTCAATCTCTCGATCATGAGGCATACCAGGTAGCTCATCTTTCAACACGTTGGATAATTCGTGTTAGAGAATTTTGCCACAATGTGAGTCTGTACTGCATCTGCACCAACCTTGTGAGTGTCTCGAATGAAAGTCAAATACCCTTCACAGCCTGAATGTAACATCCTTTGAGCATATATTACAGAAATTAACATACATGTTGCCGAGGCCTGATCATACGAGTAGAAGAATTTGGTTTCTCCAATTACATAAAATACAACTCTCTTCCCTATGTAATTGATGTCGTCGAGAAACCACCAAGCCAATCCACACCCAGAATGATGTCATACTCCTTAATATCTAGGACTATTACATCAAAAGATAATTTTCTACCTCTAATACAAATATATTTGTCTCTGCAGATTAAATTGGCAAGAAAATCCATACTAGATGAGGTACTAACACAAAGTTTAAGATCTAATAATGATATTTCTAAACTATGTTCCTCGATTAAATATGTCGAGATAAAATTATGAGTAGCACCAAAATCAAATAGCACTCTTCCAGGAATATTATTGTAGAACAGTAAACCATGACACCACTCTATTCGAGATGAGCACCTCCTCCTGAGTCAGAGCATAGACTCAACCTTGTGAATTTTGTGATGATGTCTAGTTGGCTCATGGTGCCTGTCCTTGATTTTGTTGTTAATGATACAGTCACACCCAGGTACCGTAGGGGGGCCGTTCGTCATCTCTTGGTCCCTACGTAACCGGTCATCCTCGCTTGGGGCGTGATGCCATGCAAGCCTAAGCTGTACTTGCACAAGGACAAATCTTGAACAAGGGCAAGTAAGCTAATCAAGATGGGAGCAGCGGCACAATATTGCAGAAAAGTAAAGAACACAATGGCATAAGAAAATAAGCTCTTTATTGATAATCAAGATGTGTCACAAGCGGTGCTTGGCCGAGGTTACAATTCGCTCAAGCTCTCTTTATCTCAATTATAATGACATTACTCCATACATTATGTTCCTCTATACAAAAGCAGCTCAAAGCAAAACTCGATACGGCTCAACGCATCGACTCTAGATTTTTGGGTCTTGGGGATGAGGCACGGCTATCGCTTCCTCGGATAATCCAGCACTTGCGAATGAGCAAACTGTTGGTGGGTCAGCACTTTGGAGAAAGTACTGGTGAGTTTAATATCAACAAAAAGAAGCAACATTAACTTAAACCAATACTAAGTAATTATGTTATAAAATATTACATTACTAGTAATCTTTCTAGTTTTACCTAGGTTCGTTACATGTAGTACGAGAATGGAGTCATATTACTTCTTTTTGGAAACATCTTTGAAATCAGAGTTCATGTTTGATATACAAGCAAGAAGGCAAGGCAAGTAGTTCATATACGATAAGCAGATTCATTTATTATCTCTGGTGCGTAGCGTGTCTCGTGAGTCATATTCATTTCTTTAAATACTCTGGCAAGCATCTAGTGGACTATCTTTTTAGCATCTCTCTCTTTCTCTCAACATCAATAATTATCGTCTTATCGTGTGAACGAGATAGAAGCATATACGAAAACAAGACTTCTTTATACAAGCATTTAATACAAAAGAGCATGTTTGATAGCATGAATATCACTTATTCAGTGATTCTTACCCTTTCACCGAACGGTTATCCCTGCAGCAGGCATACAAGTTAGCAATATTTGCATATAAATGAATAAGGTTCTCTTTCCCTGTACGTCTCTGCATCAAACGGTTAGGTATGCAAGAAGGTTGAATCCTAATATGTGACCTAACTATATGAAGGTCCATGAGTCTTAGTTTCTCTTGATTTGTAGCGTATTATCACGGCCCTGCACTGTACCAATATACTCGTCATATACTAGTTGCTTTGACTCGTAAACCAGCTATCTAATAGACATGAATACCCCCTAATCGCGAGGACTTCATTGCCTCAGGGTATTCCTCTGATCCTCCCTAGGGCGAACGGTCCCCAGTGCCACGGGAACTGGTCATAGGATTATCCTTGTACACAAGTTGTCTAAACACCAATACATGAATGCAAATCTATCAAATAAACTCTATATGGATGTAGCAGTTCAATAACAAGCATATAGTCAGTCTCTTCTCTCTATCTCTGTCTCTATGCGGATATGCCGCCATCTCTATCTCTATGCAGACTGTCCGCCATCTCTCTGATATCGTTCAAGCATTTCGATAACTTCTATGGAAACATATAACAGTTTCTATTTAAGCAAACAAGCATGGAAACATTTCTCTATCTTTTTTAGACAAGAATTCAAGTTCTCTAGTTAAGCATGCAGGTTCTCGTTTTATCATTCTTATGCGATCGTTATCTTATTAAGCAAACAAGCATTGTAAAAACTCAGATTCCTTATTAAGGCGTGCAAAAATTAGAGAATAAAGTTCTGCCCAATCACTTAGATCAATTGTCTTGTGTTTCGATCAGAAACTCTCCGAGAGGACTTTCACTCGAGTTAGCAAACCGATATCTCTTGTATATAGTGCCAACGCGGAGCGGAACACTATAGATACTATAGTGGATGCACATTCAACCTTTTGCCTGAGCAATTTTATGCTAGGTGGCCCATGAAACCATATTTAAAGCATGTCCTATTGCAAGCTCGATAATCACTAGTCTGGTGTACACCTCGGTTGCACTTAGTACAATAAAACCCTTGGTTCCTCCCTGGGTTATGGCCATTATTGGGATGCTTTTGTGCTTCATATCCTCCTATGGTACTAGGGTGCTTGTGGCTGTAATTCTTCACAACACCAGAAGTAGCCAGATGGTATTGATGCTCTAGGGAGAAGGACTACAAGAAAAAGAACCCTTTTACAAAGTTGAAAAAATACTGTAAAAGGGCTTTTATAATGTTTAATAAAATGTTGTTATATCCATGGTTGTAAAGGGGGAGGGCGTATTTACCATGATGTTTGTTTGTACGTTGTGAAAATGTTGTATAGTTTCTTCCCATGACACTTTACAAATATTGTTGACATTTATAAAATCTGACAAAAAAATTCTACAACGTTTTCCAAGTATTGTAACATATCTTTCTACAATGGTTTCCAAATATTATAAAAATACTTTTTAAAATATTTATAAGTATTATAAATATAATTTTATAAAATTTGTTAAATATAATCTTTTTACAATGTTTCTTAAATATTGTAAACCGATATTACATACATAAAGTTTATATAAAGTGGTAAAATAAAATTAATTTTATAAAATCAAACAATCATTGTGAAATATAAAAAATAATTGTAACATTTGATTAACGTTGTTGAACATGACATTTTTAAAAAAAATTTAATACATTGTCAAAATAAAAAAACCTTGACAACATTAAATAAATGTTGTCAAAATTAATCAATATTACAATGTTAACAAAACATATACACAACTTTTGTTAATGACCATTGTAGAAGCCTTAATGTTTGAATATTAAACGTTGTTTTCAAATGTATTTTACAAAGTTTTTACAATAAAGGTCTGTCATAACCTCTATCTTTTTTTATATTGTTTAGTTAAAATCATTTGCTATTATATTTTTTTTTTCTTTGCAATTCAGCCATAAAAAAAAAACCATTGTCAAAACACATAAATTTAGTATTTTGCAATGAAAACCCTAAGGAATTATTGTAATTGAATATTTTTTCTTTCCACCTAACCTAATAGGTGTCATATGCTTGGAAGAGAAGGGGTGAGTCATCTTTAAAACAAAATGATGAAGTTGTAGGTTTATTGGAATTAAGGGTTTAAATTTGGTATTTGGAGAAAGGGAAGAAGAGGGGGGGAGTACGGTCATCATCTCCTCACTCTCTTCCTCTCCATCTATCTCCCTCACTCCCTTCTTCTACATCATCTCCTCACTCACCTCACCCTCTCATATTGCTGTTGTTGCCGCTGCTTCTTCTACTGCTTCTGCGGCTACTGCCGGCTGCTGCTGCCGCTGACGGCTGACGCGTCGCCGGCCGTGCCCCCGTCGGTCGTCACTCCGGTCGACCTCTTTCCCCTATGGTCCCACTACTTCTCATTCTAAACCTAGGTATATACTTTTTCTTTCCAAATTTCTTTTCAATTGATTTTAATTTAGAGCCTACACTAAGATCCTAGGTATATGTGTGTATTATTCTGAAACTTTAGGGAATAAAATGAAAAGGATTAAGAAAGGATCAAGAATTTCTTCTAAATCGAAGTACTCAAAGCTAGGCAAGCCCTCTCCTTTTCCTTTCTTAAATCAATTTTTTTGTTCCATTAGAATAATTAATTATGGAAATCTCAAATCAGAATTAGTATTCAAAATTAAGAATAGCGTTTAAATCTATATATATATATATATATATATATATATATATATATATATATATATATATATATATATATATATATATATATATATAATTATATTATATTATATTATATTTTGGCTTGTAATTCATGAGAGGACACACGGACACAAAGATACTTGAATATATGTATGGATTCATAAATGGAATGGTATGAATAATTATGTTTTTCTTCAAACTGTTATACTCATAGGTAATCTCAAGGTTATGAGTATATATGTATGTATATTTTGAGTGATTACCATATTCGACTAAATAAAATTTTTATTTTATATTATGCTAGAATTTTGTTCTAGATTGACATAACAGAGCTTCGACCTAGAGAAGTATTTTATACACAATTCATGGTGTACTCGACTATCTAATTTAGGAGAATGGAAAGACATGTTGAATTTGCAAATGGTAGAGGATGTAATGATACTTAATGATACTTAATATAACCACTATCATATCAGTAAACATGTCCTTGAATATATATGTATCTATTAGAAAACCTAATGCACAGAAATTAATTCGTAAAGTAAGTATATGTGGATACTTGGACTAAGTTACTAAGGAGAAAAAGCTCTAAATAAGTATATATATATAATACAATAGTATGACGAATGGATATTTATGATTTATTTTCAAGGGATATTCTGCTTATGAATGTGATAAAGTCAATGGACTCCGCCAAGACATAATAATAAATAAATAAAAACTTTAGGAGGGTATATATATATATATAAGGATTTTGATCTTTCCGGAAGTACCAATTCCACTATAGGAGATGGTTCCATGTCTTATGATGATCAAATTCTTAAAAATGTAAAAAAAAAAATACTACCTTGACTTTATGCAATATTTCTTGATGCTTGTATTACTAATTAAAATTCTTGGTTTTTCTAGCAAACAGAGTATTTGCTAAATAACAAGGGTAATTAAGCTTCGGTAAGAACTTTTCATTCTTGAACTTTATCCATATTACCTACGTGTGCTAGCGGTGTTGAGAGTTGCTCCACCGAAGGGGTCGGCGAACCCGAAAATTCTACGGAGGGTTGCTCCGGGTCTTTTTTTTTAATTATAAAATTTCATAGTCCAAAATATAAAGGAGATACTGTCGAAATTTTTAAGAATTTTTAGAGAGAGTCGTTTCGAAAAAATCCGAACAATCGATTGTTCTCTAATATAATTTTTTTTAGGATTAAACCCTAAAAATCCTTAGATTACGAATTTATCTAAATTTAGGACGCGTAGGACACTTTTTTTACATGCATGAAAGAGCAACAAAATTATCATTGTTATATATATTCCAAGGTGAGGAATATGATTTCCATGTTTTCGAGAATTTTTTATCATCTGGAATAGTACCGTTGAGCGTGATACCCTAAGTACACAAAAATAGAATTTTATTTGGATATTTGACGTCTCCGCGAAAGACAAAATAATTTATTAAAATATGAAATTCTCGCAAATCTGTAATCTCTGGCACACAACCAGAGAATACAAAGTAGGATTTTCTTTAATTCAACTTAATTTGATTGTTAGATTAGAAATGGATGTAATCTCTATAGATTGCATTGGGATGGAAGAGAATATTTGGATCACCCCGTCAAACTCTCAGCAATATTTATTTTAAAAAACTGATCAGCAGTTTTCGGCATACGTATGGCCATACGAAGACCGTAGTAAGGCTTAGCTCACTTATTTTCCATTGGATCCGAATTTCGGAAGAGATCGAATACGACAATTGTATATGTCCAATGTTAGACCTATGGTCTGAATTCTTGGAAAAGTTGAAGATATTCGATAATTGATTTTATTATCACATGATCCAAATTTTCTAAAATAAAGAATAATTCGACAATTGTTATATCATGTGCTTATCGTATTTTGATGTGATTCAATATTAATGTTGTTGACACAATGCTGTCAAAACACCTGTGGGGATTGGAATCTAAGCACCATCCACCAGAAAATTGCCTGATCCCGGGTAAATTGGATTATTGCAGGGACAATAGGTGTTGACGATGATTCGAAAGCGTTCTCTAAAATTTGCATCTGCATATAGGAATAATTGTACTATGAGTTATGGTTGTGACTTATGATTAGACACTTTATAGCATAGGATTAATTAGAGTTATAAAACTCATATTTCAAGTTTACACTATAATTTCTTCAGAAAAATATCATTTCTCAAAAAAAAATTATTGTTATTCATTCATTAACCTTCCTTACGACATCATCTTTATTTTATCTTTATGTCTATCTTTGAAATAAGGGCGTGCTAGTCATTCTGATGACCTAGTTTTTGTTCACTGGGAACTGATAAAAATAAAGAAGAAGCACTACCTCTTTTTAGCGTCGACGAGGTTGATGGATAATGAAAGACGATTTTGGGGATAAATCAGTCCAAGAACTTTTGTGACTAAATATGTAAATTAAATTTTTTGAGAAAAGACGTGATGATATAAATATTAAAATGTATAAATATGGATATTTTAGAATATAATCTTATTGTCCTATTTTTATCGTAGAAAATAAGGCGACAATCGCGGGTATGATATCGATAGTATTATACGAGTGCGTAGCGTAGAGATATATTATTATACCTGGATTTCCGTATTATAGGAATCGGGGCGTGACACGTCTTTTAGTGGTGGCCCATGCAGGTCCTAGCCATCTTCTAGTAGTCTAAGTTTTTTAGACCAAACCTATAGGAATCATACACAAATAAATTTACGGATTCCAAAGAGGGTTAAAAAATTTGACTATGGAAGACAAGATATTTGAATCTGAACCTTAGGATGAAGATATAGGTAATATTGAAGATCGGAAGAGGAAATAAATGGAATGATATTGCTATGAGAATTTTTTTTATTTAAAGATTAATTCCAGTATTTATGATTACTACATTCTATTTTCAGCCTATTGACTCTAGAATTTGTTCTAAGTGTAGGTTATGGAGCGCTGTATACCATGTATATTTTGGGATGGTAGCAAATGTACCTTATACAGGTACAAAAAATATGCAAGAGAGAGTGGAAAGTACTGGACGACTACTATCTTTTCGTCCATTTGGTATACTTTGAAATTCAAAGACCAATAGTCAGGGATGTTGAGGATGGAGCAGAAGTATACCATAAAATTAAAGTATATTGCATATTTTTCCTGAAAGGACTATACGCATCCTCCTACCCAAAGACAGAAGGGTATGAAGGGATGCTAGATGAATGAAGAAACTAAATCCCTATGCTAAAATCCTCAAGGAGGAGGAGGTGTATTTAAAAAGGGGGTAACTTTATTGTAAATAGAAAAGTTTTTGTCTGCTATGTCTCATTTTGTAAAATGACAAATATAAATATAAGTCAGAAAGTGTAAGGGTGTAAGATAGTATATAAGATAGTCTGTACTCTCTGAAGCATATTTGTATCACCTTTTGATAATAGTGAATGAAATATGCTTATCCTTTATCTGATTTTGTAGTTAATCTTAGTTTTGCAATTTTAAATTCGTATAAAAAAACTCTTTATACTGATCTAGCATATCCTGGTATTTACTTTATATATCTACTAAAATTGATCGTATTTTGGAAATATCCAGCAAATGACTACTTTACCTCCCCGCAAATTGTTACACTCAGAATCTTCAGAACCTTGGATAATTGATGTACTTAAGGTATTCCAAAGGGTCCTAGAAACCAATACGCAGCAAGTTCAACATGCATAATCTACCTCTGCAAAAATATTAGAGCGCTTAGAGGTTGCACCAGCGCCTAGAATATGAACGATTATGGGCTTTAGGAAACTCAATCCTCCTGATTTCTTTGGAACATAAAATCCTTTGGATGCGGAAAAGTGGTTAAAAACTACTGAAGGACTATTGAAGTGAGCTAAAATAGCAGTAGAGGACATGGTACCACTAATAAGATTACAACTGAAGGATGTGGCAGATAATTAGTGGAGCTCGCATCACCCGAAAGATTCTAACGATATGGTATATTGGGATAAGTTTAAAAAGAATTTTGAGGGGAGATTATTTCCTAAAACGGCAAGAATGGAACTGGAAAGACAATTTACATACCTGAAGCAAAATAGGAGTTCTGTAGATGAGTATGCTGCAGAATTCACAAGATTAAGTAGGATTGCTTCAAGCATGGTAAACACTGAGAAGGCAAGAATAGCTCGATTCCGTAAAGGGCTAGATAGTAGATTAAAGACGCGCGTAGCACCTTATCACTATCAGACTTATGCTGAAGTAGTAGAAGCGGGCAGGGATCAGAAAAGAATATATAATGAGAAATCTGGTTCAAAAATAGGAGGACAAAAGAGGAATTGGGAAACCAGTTCATCTCAAAAAAGAAATCACGGACAGGGGCAGATTAAATTTGCACAAACTGAACAAGGTAGACACCGAATAAGTTGTACCTATTGTGGGAAACCAGGAACTAAATGAACACCTATAGGAATTTTTATGGACTGTGTCTTAGGTGTAGATCACCAGCACAACAAGCTCCAAAATGTCCATGACAAACCACAGGAAGACCCGAAAATCAGAACTTTCCACAAGAACCAAGGTTTGCAAACTAAGAATTTAGGCCGAGGTCAATGTTACAAACAAATGAACCTAGACCTATGGAATTAACCACACCTCCAGTACCTCCCGTACAAACTTGAGTAATCTCAGAATTTTAGCAAAGACCACCACTTTTCCCACCGGCCCATCAGTTTAATCAGGCACAGAAAATAAATCAGAATAAAAACAAGAGGAGGAAGAAGCAAGGAAAAACTTTTATGATGGATGTTAGTGAAGAAGAGTTGGCTGGAGACGTGGTAACAGGTACCATACTTGTATCATCTAGCCCTGCATCAATACTATTTGATTCTGGAGCAACCCACTCCTTTATATCTGCATCTTTTGTATCAATACATGATATTATGACACACCCTTTAGTTAAAAATTTAAAAATTCTTACTGGTAATGGAAGTTAATAAAATATGTAAAGAATGTTAAATTAAGATGGGGGGAGAAAGTCTTCATGTAAGATTACTAGTTTTCCTTATGAACAATTACGAAGTAGTACTGGGAATGGATTGGTTAAACTAAACCTCGGCAGTTATAAATTATAAACAAGAGAGAGTTTTATTTCAACTACCAAGCAAGGATATACGTGAATTTGTTAAAGATCAGAATGAGTTTGATAAGAAAGGAATTAGAAAATTTTGAATTACCGTCAGGAAAAAAATTTCAACACCAGGAAACTGAAGAATGGCCAAAAATAGTTGATGAGTTTAAAGATATTTTTCCTGATGAATTACCTGGAATACTACATGATCGAGCTGTTGAATTTAGTACTAATCTAATTCTTGGACCTGCTCTTATTGCAAAGAAGATATATCCAATGAATAAAGAAGAATTGGCTGAATTGAATAAACAAATTAGGGAATTGCTAGCTAAGAAATTTATTAGACCTAGAGCATCACCCTGGGGAGCGCCTGTATTATTTGTAAAGAAAAATGATGGAAGTTTAAGGTTGGTAATTGATTATAGAGCACTCAATGAAGTCACTATCAAAAATAAATATCCATTACCAAGGATCGATGAATTGTTTGATCAATTAAGAGGAGCAACGATATTCTCGAAAATTGATCTTAGATCCGGATATCACCAAGTGAAGGTTAGAAAGGAGGATATACAAAAAATAGCTTTCAGAACCCGCTATGGACATTATGAATTCCAAGTAATGCCATTCGGATTAACTAATGCACCTGCGATCTTTTTGGACTTAATGAACAAAATATTTTATCAATACTTGGATAAATTTGTAATTGTGTTCATTGAGGATATACTGATTTACTCAAAAAATGAAAAGGAACATAAAGAACATTTGAGGATTGTACTTCAAACTCTACGATAGAAAAAATTATATGGGAAACTGAGTAAATACGAATTTTTATTAGACAAAATTTCATTCTTGGAACATATTATAAGTGGAGAAGGAATAACAGTGGATCCTACAAAGATAGAAGTAGTTAAGTCACGGCCTATTCCTAAGAATGTAGCAGAGATTCGAAGTTTTCTTGCTTTAGCCGGATATTATAGAAGATTTGTAGAAAATTTCTCAAGGATTAC
Source organism: Iris macrosiphon (assembly GCA_036927795.1). Lineage (NCBI taxonomy): Eukaryota > Viridiplantae > Streptophyta > Magnoliopsida > Asparagales > Iridaceae > Iris > Iris macrosiphon. The sequence continues at coordinate 150,357,017 of JAYESA010000018.1, forward strand.
TGAACCACTTACCCGATTAATTCAAAAAGATAAAAAGTATATTTGGAATGATAAATGCCAATTAGCGATTGAAGAATTAAAAAGGAGACTCATTTCTGCCCTGGTCTAGTATTACCATCAGGATTTGGAGGATATGAGATCTATAGTGATGCTTCTGGAAAAGGATTGGGCTGTGTATTGATGCAACATAGACAGGTTATCGCGTATGCTTCTCGTCAACTGAAGACCATGAGAGAAACTACCAAACTCATGATCTAGAATTAGCAGCTGTAGTTTTTGCACTAAAATTATGGAGATACTATCTGTATGGAAAAAGGATCACGATATTTACAGATCATAAAAGTCTTAAGTATGTATTCACTCAGAAGGAGTTAAACATGAGACAACAAAGATGGTTAGAGTTACTTAAAAACTTTGACATGGAGATGGAATATCATCCGGGAAAGGCCAATAAAGTAGCTGATGCATTAAGTAGAAGACCCACAGCATTTTTCCTAAATACACCTAAGAAAATTTTAAAAGATTTAAGAAAAATGGGGATCGAGGTGATATGCCTAGTAGCAGAAAGAATATCGGCTAGTTTACAAATACAATCATAATTGGTGGAAAGGATTAAGATGACACAAGAAAATGATCTAAAATTGCAAAAATTATGGAAGCAGATAGAAAATGGATTACAAACCGGCTTAATTCAACATGTGGATGGATCTTTAAGATTCAGAAGTCGATCGTGTGTACCTTATGGAGATCTCAGGATAGAAATAATGTCTGAAGCACACAGTTCACAATATTATATCCATCCTGGGAGTACGAAGATGTATAAGGATTTAAAATAGAACTTCCGGTGGCACAAAATGAAGCGAGAGATTGCCAAATTCGTGTCAAAATATTTGGTGTGTCAACAAGTAAAAGCTGAACATCAGAGGATTGCATAACTTCTTCAACCTCTACCTATACCAGAATGAAAATGGGAACATATTACCATAGACTTCGTATCGGGACTCCCGAGGATTCAAAAAAGGAATAATGCCATCTAGAAAATCATTGATAGGTTGACAAAATCTGCTAGATTTCTGCCATTTCGAGTTGGTCAGTCAACCAAAGTTTTAGCAGATATGTACATGAAAAATATTGTTAGCCAATACGGGGTACCAGTGAGTATCGAATCTGACAGGGATACTCGATTTACTTCCAAAATTTTGAAAGGTTTACAAGAAAGTCTGGGTACTTGTCTGAAATTTAGTTCAGCATACTACCCGCAAACTGATGGTCAATCTGAACGGACAATTCAAAATTTAGAAGATATGTTGAGAGCGTGTATTCTAGATTTTGGAGGATCCTGGGATGACCATTTATATTTGATTGAATTTTCATATAATAACAGTTATCAGGCCAATATTAAAATGGCACCAATTGAAGCCTTATATGGAAGAAAATATTGATCCCCGGTATGCTGGAGTGACGTAGGGGAACGTCAACTCTTGGGACCAGAACTGGTTACTCAGACTATGGACAAGGTCAAGGCAATTCGAAGTCATCTTCAGGCAACACAAGATAGACACAAAATGTGGACAGATAAACATAGAAGGGATTTGGAATTCCAAGCAGGTGATCATGTGTTGCTAAAGATTTCACCTGTACGGAGAACTATTAGGTTTGGAACACGAGGAAAATTAAGTCCACGATACATAGGTCCTTTTGATGTACTAGAACGAATTGGAGACGTATCATATCGGTTAACTTTATCACCATTTTTGGAAGGAGTTCATGATGTCTTTCACATTTTCCAACTCTGCAAATATGTGCCAGACTCAAGTCATATATTGGATTAATCAGAAATAACAGTGGGTACAATATTGCGCATAGAACAAAAGCCAGTAGAACTACTAGATCGAAGGTAGAAGATACTCAAGAACAAGACTATTTCTCTAGTACGAGTGTCCTGGAATAAATACACGCCAGGAGAATCTACCTGGAAAAGGGAGGAGGACATGCGAAGACAATACCCATATCTATTCAAGGACTAAGGTTAGTTCTGGTCTATGTTTCATTTATTTTCTTACCTCTTTTCTAAATATCAAGGATGGAATTTAAATAAGGAGGGTAGAGTGTCATAACCTATATTTTTTTATATTGTTTAGTTAAAATCATTTGCTATTATATTTTTTTCCTTTTCTCTTCTTTTCTTTTCTTTGTAATTCAGCCCTCAAAAAAAAATAACCATTGTTAAAACAAATAAATTTAGTATTTTGCAATAAAAACCCTAAGGAATTATTGTAATTGCAATATTTTTCTTTTCACCTAACCTAATAGGTATCATATGCTAGGAAGAGAAAGGGTAAGTCATCTTGAAAACATAATGATGAAGTTGTAGGTTTATTGGATTTAGGGGTTTGAATTTGTTATTTGGAGAAAGGGAAGAAGAGGGAGGGGAGTCTGGTCATCATCTCCTTACTCTCTTCCTCTCCATCTCTCTCCCTCACTCCCTTCCTCTTCATCATCTCCTCACCCTCTCATACTGTTGTTGTTGTTGTCGCTGCTTCCTCTGCTGCCACTGCGGCTACTACCGGTTGCTGTTGCCGCTGACGGCTGACAACCGTCGGTCGCGCCCCCGTCGGTCGTCACTCCGGTCAAACTCCTTCCCTTATAGTCCCTCTACTTCTCATTCTAAATCTAGGTATATATTTTTTCTTTCCAAATTTCTTTTCAATTGATTTCAATTTAGAGCCTATACTAAGATCCTAAGTATATGTGTGTATTATTCTGAAACTTTAGGGAATAATTTTAAAATTGTTAAGGAAGGATCAAGAATTTCTTCCAAATCGAAGTCTCAAAGCAAGGCACCCTCTCCTTTTAATTTCTTAAATCAAATTTTTTGTTCACTTGGAATAATCGATTATGGAAATCTCAATCAGAATTAGTGTTCAAAATTAAGAATAGCGTTTAAATCTAAATTTATGTATATATATATATATATATATATATATATATATATAATATTTTGGCTTGTAATTCATGATGAGGACACACGGACACACAAAAATTCTACGGAGGGTTGCTTCGGGCCTTTATTTTTTTTAATTATGAAATTTTTGAGTCCAAAATATAAAGGAGACTGCCGAAATTTTCAAGAATCTTTTGAGAGAGTCATTTCAAAAAAATCTGAATAATCGATCGTTCTCTAATATTTTTTTTAGGATTAAACCCTAAAAAATTCTTAGGTTACGAATTTATCTAAATTTAGGACGAGTAGGACACTGTTTCACATGCATGAAAGAGCAACAAAATTATCATTGTTATACATATTCAAGGTGAGGAATATGATTTTCATGTTTTCGGGAATTTTCCTACTATCTGGAATAGTACCGTTGAGTGTGATACCCCAAGTACACAAAAACAAAATTTAATTTGGATATTTGACGTCTCCGCAAAAGATGAAATAATTTATTAAAATATGAAATTCTCGCAAATGTGTAATCTCTGACACACAAACCGAGAATGCAAAGCAGGATTTTCTTTAATTCAACTTAATTTGATTGTTAGATTAGAACTGGATGTAATCTCCATAGATTGCATTGGGATGGGAGAGAACATTTGGATCACCCCGTCGAACTCTCAGTAATATTTATTTTTAAAAATTGATCAGTAGTTTTTGGCATATGTATGGCCATACGATGACCGCAGTGAGGCTTAGCTAACTTATTTTCCATTGGATCCGAATTTTGAAAGAGATCAAATTCTACAATTGTATATGTCCAATGTTTGACCTATGTTCTGAATTCTTGGAAAAGTTGAAGATATTCGATAATTGATTTTATTGTCACATGATCCAAATTTTCTAAAATAAAGAATAATTCGACAATTGATATCATGTGCTTATCGTATTTTGATGTGATTCAATATTAATGTTGTTGACACAATGCTGTCAAAACACCTGTGGGATTGGAATCTAAGCACCATCCACTAGGAAATTGCCTGATCCTGGGTAAATGGGATTATTGCCGGCACAATAGGTATTGACGGTGATCCGAAAGCGTTATCTAAAATTTGCATCTGCATATAGGAATAATTGTACTATGAGTTGTGGTTGTGACTTGCGATTGGACACTTTATAGCATAGGATTAATTAGTGTTATAAAACTCATATTTCAAGTTTACACTATAAATTTCTTCAGAAAAATATTATTTGTCAAATTTTTTTTATTGTTATTCATTCATTAACCTTCCTTACGACATCATCTTTATTTTATCTTTATATCCGTCTTTGACATAAGGGCTTAGTAGTCGTTCTGACGACCTAGTTTTTGTTCACTAGAAATTGATAAAAGGAAGAAGAAGCACTACCTCTTTTTAGCGTCGACAAGTTCGATGGATAATGAAAGACGACTTTGGGGATAAATCAGTCCAAGAACTTTTGTGAATAAATATGTAAATTAATTTTTTTTCAGAAAGGACGTGATGTAAATATTGAAATGTATAAATATGGATGTTTTAGAATTATCCTAGAAAATACAGGCGACAATCGCGGGTATGATACCTATAGTATTATACGGTTGCGTAGCTTAGAGATGTATTATTGTACCTGGATTTCGGTATTATGGAAACCGGGCATGACAAGGTCGTAGAAGATCCCCCCTTTTAACAACGTTTTTAGGAAGTGTTATAGATGAATCATTGTAAAAGAGATTATTTTTTCTTGTAGTGAGGCATGGTTGAGAGTCTCTCTCCTCATCAGATCCTGTAAACCCACAACATGCCATTGAATATCATGTTGAAGACCTTCTTCAACCGGCTCGACTCAATACATCTTGTAGATAGGATTAGGCAAACATGGCGAGCCAATTGAATTCTACTATGTAATGTCACACAGACATTTTCCCTTATTCCAGTATACAAACTCGTTTTCTTTCTTACGATGGACTAGTGGGGGAAGGTACTCATCTTTAAACGCTTTTCTTGAAAATAACCCAAGTGATAATCAACTTCTTGTCATCACTCATGGTAAATCGCTTGTGCACATCCTACTAGTCGTGTATGTTCAAACAAAGTTAAAGTTGAGAGCATGTGACTCTCTTCGACTCGTCTATGTCCACTATCTTGAAGCCGTCCTCCAATTCATTCAGCCAATCCAAAGCCAAGGAAGGATCATCAGTTCCCCTACAACATGTTGCACACAAATATATCGAAAGTAGATTGTTTCTCCGTTACAGGGCATCTGCTTCTGATGTGCCTTGGTTTGTTTATGATGCGCCTGGAATTGGGTTTCAAATTTGGCTTCAAACTGATTTTGGTGTGCCTCGGCTTGCTTCTGCTAGGTCGTGGCTAGTTCCTGTTGTGCCTTTATCATGCACATAATTTTCTCGATCGGATATGTAGGGGCTACTTCTTTTGCGCCACTAGAGGGTACCCGAGGTACCTAAACTGCTCTCGTCAGCCATTTCTATAAAAAGAAATAACTCACATTAGTCATATAAAGTATTATGGTCTTACTTTATGGAACTATCATAATTTATAATATGGAATCAAGGTTTCATTTCAAGAAGACTAGATCGAAGGAAGTAAAGATGTATGTTGTTACCAAAATATCATGTTCCGATTCTTCCAAATCATTGTCGCCACCGGAAGTGATGCCATATATGCCTTATTTGCACTTATAAAATGTTTGTCCATGCATGCGACAGAGTAAAGCAGAGAAATTAAACAACAGCATAACACAGAAGAAGATAATTATTTTGTTGATAATTCACTTCTAATACATATCTGAGTAAAGGGTGTTGTACGAGCTTACAATTTGAACAATAAAATGAGATTATATAATTCCATATATCACATCCCATTATTAGAAACATAAGATATAAACATCTTTTGTGGGAGTCCTCAAACTATTACTTGGATGCTTCAAAAGGAATATGCACACGCTTCGGTTAATGGACAAGTTGGGTCTTTATCTCCTCATTTTACCACTTGGTTTGTGGCACATATGGAGACATGCGTCCGCACATTAAAAATGCACTTGTATGGGTGAATTAACCAAACTCACCAAATCAACACGGTAATCATATGAAGAAATATTACTATGGTGATAATTCACATTTGATACATAGCTGATTAAAGGGTACCAGACGAACTTACAACTTTAACAACAAATTAAGATTATATCCTTACATATGTCACATCCCTTTACTAGAAACAAAAGATATAAAAAACTTTGGTGGGAGTCTATAAACTATAACTTGGAAGCTTCAAAAAATATGCACACACTTCGGTTGATGGAAAAGACGGGTCTTCAGCTCCTCCCTATGCCTTCTTGGTTCACAGCACATGTGGAGACATGAATCAGAACATTTAAAATGCATTGGCGAGGGCAAATTAACCCAACTCACCAAAATTAACACCGTAATCATATGAAGCAAATATTATTATGGTGATCTTTCCATCTTTCCTTAGTTAAATTTTATAGAATCTAAAGACAAAATATGTAACATATAATACTCATCACCCAAAGGTGATTCTTACTCACGGTTGATTCTCCTTTGCTACAACAAAATCTTACTTTGTTATTTCCTTGTAAACAAGACATTGTTAGCTAAACATCTTAATATATATTAAGGTATTCACTGGAACCATAAGCCATCATGGACCATAACTTGGTTCGACATTGATCCTTTCGACAATGGTAGTAATCCCTGCTGAAAGTTTTTGAATCACATGTTCTAGTATGTCAGCACAACTACCCTTGTTCCCCTAGGCCAAGCCGATTCTTATGCCCTTGCAATCGTTCAAGGTACTAAATCTTGTGCACATTTTGTCCATGATCACACATGTCTAAGAACTAAGTTAATAAACATAGCATGCAAGACAACAAAAATATTAATATAACGATGCAAAATAATCTTATTATATAGTCTTCCTGCCTCGAGCCATCACTCATAACTTTTATACTATTTGTTACAATATTTATCCATGAATCTATTATTATATGACAAGTTTATATGACAAGTATGCAACAATCAGATTACTCTGTTTTATCTTATTTCTTCTTATTAATGGTATAATTGATCGATGGACGCAACAAGAGAGTTATTTTTGTTAAAGTGTGAAGATAAGAATAGAATGATCAAAGCCACTCAATATTGGAGATTTTTTGAGAGAAAGAGATCTCCAACGCTTCACCTATGTCTCGCATACACAGTTTTTTATATTTGTACCAATAGAGGATCAATACTCTTCTTCTCTTTTTCTTCCAAAATTTGATATGAATACGTAAGTCGATGAACGAAAGCAATGAAAACCATTGAAAACATAATCGAAAATGCATTCAAAAACCAAAAACAAAAGAAATAGAAAAAATGATAATAAAAGTAAATAGTAAAAAGGTTTGAGTAAGTGACTCTTATAAAGAGCTCTTCCTTAAGACATAATCCACTGCATATGGGATTTGATTCCGAATAAGCTAATCCCAAGAAAGGAAGGTTCTTAATTTATTGTCCTGATTAATCGATACTGATAGGATTGCCAATATAGAAGCCCCGAATGAGGAGTGGGGCACTACACATATCCACTCAGAAAGATTTGAACTTACAACAATGGAAATCATGGCTGGAGCTTTTCATGGATTATGACTTAAAACTTTGCATGCACACCATAAAAAGATAAATATTTTGACAGATGCTTTAAGCCATATATTCATTAAAGTACTATCGATAGCTTATAAGTTACTGAAGGACATGGAGAATATGGGAATTGAGTTTTGGGTTCGCAGTTAGAACGTAAAGTTAGTACAACTTCAACTTGAGCCGAGTCTGCTTGAGAAAATTAAGACATGATATAGGAAAGATGATTTTTTCAAGAAAATTTGAGGACAGATGTTAGTGGAAAAGGAAGTTTATTTTAAAGAATTTAAAGATGGGACATTACGACTAAAGGGAAGACTATGTGTTCCAAAGGATGAAGCGCTCCAAAAAACATACTTTCGGAAGCTCATTATATAAATTATGATTTGCATTCAGACATCACAAAAATATACAAGGATATGAGCATAAACTTTTGGTGGCACGGTATGAAGAACGATTTGGCTTTCTTCGTGTCTTAGTGTATGGCCTATCAAAGAGTAATAATGGAACACCCATGGCCCGATGGGGAGATGTAGAACATCGTCAACCCAAAATAAAAATGGGATCATATCAATATAGACTGTATTATAGGCTTGTCGAAGATACTGCAGGAGAATGATGCAATCTGGATCAATGTTGATCGATTGCCCAAGTTGGCTCATTTTATTGTCATTAAAGTTTCCTGGAGCATTGAGCGACTGGCTAGGATTTATCTTAAACATATATTATGTTTTTTTGGAGTGCTAGTATCTATAGTCTCAGATTGGGATCCAAAATTCTTATCACATTTCTGGGGTATCAATTGATAATAAGGACCAGGTTGATCTTCAGTTCAGCCTATCATCTTCGAACCGCTGCTAAACAAAATAGATGAATCAGATTCTTGAAAACATGCTATGGATCTATGTAGTAGATTTAAAGTCAAATTGGGATACTCACCTACTGTTAGCATAATTTGCATAAACTAAAGCTATTATTCTAGCATATAAATGGAGTTGCACGAAGAATTATATAGGCAAAAATATAGGCCAGCAATATATCAGGATGAAGTTGGTAAACAGTAGATACTTGGTCCAGAATTGGTTATAGACTATTCAAAAAATTTGCTTGATTCGGGAAAGGCTGAAGGTCATGCAGAGTTGACAGAAAAGTTAAGTAGATACTTATCGGTGACCTTTCAAGTTTATGGAGGACTACCATATATTTTTGAAGGTAACACCCATTCAGGAGTCATGAGATTTAGCGCAAAGGAAAGTTTTCTTTATTATTCTCTAGTGGTAGGTTCAGTTCTTAAGTTTCGAGGACGAAACTTTTTCTTAGTTGGTTATTGTGTAGTGCCCCGCTCCTCATTCAGTGGCATTGTATTAGAAATCTTATCAATACTGATTGATCAGGACATAATGAATTAAAACTCTTCCTCTCTTTAGATTGGCTTCTTAGGAATCAAGTTCCATATGCAATAGATCATGTTTTCAGAAAGAACTTTCTATAAGAATTTTTGTAGATGTTTTGATGATTTTCATTGCTTGCCTTCATCGATATATATATATTCATATCAAATTCTAGGAGAAAGAGATAAGAAGAGTATTGAATCATCTGTTGGTGCAAATATAGGTGATCTTATAGGTGAATCGTGAGTGAAGCATGGGAAATTTCTTTCTCTCGGTAATTCTCCTACAATTAGTAGCTTTGATCCTTCTTTCCTTATCTTCACACATTAACAAATAATTCTCTTGTTGTTCCATTAACAAATAATATTGTAAATAAAAAGAATTAATATAAAAGCGACTCGTATTCTTGTCATATAAAATGTATGTTGTAGCACCGTGCTAAGTAGAAATGGATAAATAATGCAACAAGTATTATGGAACTTACGAGCAATGGCTCGAGGAAGGTAGAATACACGATGAGAATATACAGCATAATTTTATCAATATTTTTTTCGCATGCATGTTATGTTTATTAACTTAGTTTCTTATACGTACATGGTCATGGATAACTTATGAAGAAAGTTTTAGTTCCTTGAACGGTTGTCGGAATACCGGGACCAATTCGGCCTTAGGAAACAAGGGTACTTATGTTGATATACTAGTATATGTGATTCGAGAACTTTCAGTAGGAATCGCTACCTATATTCAAAGGATCATTGTCTAACCAAGCTATGGTCTAAGATGGCTTGTGGTGCTAGTGACATTCATATATTAAGATGTTTAGCTAATAATATCTTATTCTGATGACCTAGAAGAACATGGGAAGCTCTATTGTAGGAAAGGAGATTCGGTCATGGGTAATAATCACCATTGGGTGATGCACATTGTGTTGTATTTTTTTTCTTATGATCTATAAATTAAACTAATAAAAAGATAAAAAGTAATAACAATAATTTTTTTACTTTCACAAGATTACTGTATTAATTTTGGTGAGTTGTGCTAATTTTCTCTCATGTGTGCACTTCAATGTGCTGACCCACGTCTCCATAGGTATTATGAACCAAAGAGACGTATCAAGGAGCTGAAGGCCTGCCTCATTCAGCAAGGAGCTTGTGCATATATTTTTTGAAGCTTCTAAGTCATTTTTGAAGACTCTCGTCGAAGTTGTTAATATCGTTTCTTTCTAGTAAGGGGATATTATGTATGAAACAATGAGTTTCATTTTATTGTTCAAGTTATAACCCTGTACGACACCTTTTACTCAGTTATTTGAGAACCTATGTATTAAATATGAATTATCAACAAAAAGATTTATTTTCTTCTATGTCATGTTATTATTAAATTTCTCTTCTTAACTCTGTTGTATAAAAGCACGCCTTATACAATAATAACTTAGGCTTGTACGGCCTTATGTCGGTTGGTGACTTATCGATTCGGCAGACTATTCCCTTGGTACGCGTCGCATGGAGGCATCACTCTCCGGGGGAGTCTACTTGGGAGAGAGATGATGGAATGTGAGAGCGTTACCCATATTTGTTTGTGCCTTGAGGTATGTTCTTTTCTGTTCTGTTCTATTTTATTTTTTGGGTTAGTTTCGTCTTTGAATTTTTGAGGATAAAATTATTTTAAGGGGGGTAGACTTGTCTCTATCACATTTTCTAGGAAATGATATTTTGATCATTTTATAATTAATTAAATATTATGCATGTTGTATATTTATTTATTGTGTTATTTAATAATTGTTAGATGTTAGTTTATTATTTTGGACTTATGTTAGTGGACCTAACTAGTTTAGATTAGATCCATGGACCAATATTTATAATTAGTTAGAATTGAGCCCAATTTTTAAACCCATTCATTAGGAGGATGATTAATTAAGTGAAACCATTAGACTAGAACCTTCCCTCCTTAATTATTTTTTCATGAGAGGCCCCAAGGGGTATTTTAGACTTTACATAGAAACTTGGGAAAGGGATTAAATGGCCGGCCATTATAAGAGAGGGGGAAATTTTATTTCTCCTCTTTTTTATTACAAATTTAGATCTAGAATTTTTCTCAACCAAATTCCTTCATTCTCACATCAAATCCCTACCAAATTTCTTTCCAATTCCTTTCCAAATCACCATTGGAGTCTAATAGATTAAGGATCTAGAAGAAGGAAGTAATGATCTATAAAGAGGAGCAAGGATGTACAAGTTGAAGGCCATTTTCACCAAATTTGGAGGTTGCATTGGGAATCCATCTCCCAATAGATATAATTTAATTTTCCCCTTTAATTAGGTTATAAATCTATGTTTTAATCATTAGGAACCACTCCATATGATGCGGCTACCCATAAAAATTGGAATTAGGTTCATAAGAGGCCTATGGAGAAAGTTATGGTGTATTTTGTGTCAATTTTGAAGGAATTTCGAGATTGACACATGTTGTGTTTGTCAATTAGTCAATTAGACCAAATTGACATGTGTTTGATTGTGTGTAGCTAGTGTCGTATCCATAATTGGATACGTGTAGGCCGTATTCTAATAATTTGGAGATACGGGTAGATTTGGAGGGTTTTCCTCCGACACGGGGCTTTGTGCATGTCATATTTTGACACGGACACATAGATGTGTGTTTGACTCTTCGTATTATTCATATTTACTATTTTAGACTTGCTCATGACCTTCGAGGTATGTTTGGTTGTGTGGTGGACTCGTATCGCAAGCATATCATAGATCTAGTGTGATACGGGTGTGATACACTCCATGTGTTTGTTTGATTACATCCATACACCAGGTGCAGATCGTGACACATTTTTAGTGGAGGCCCATGCAGGTCTTCGAGGTCACAATTAGTGCAATTCATAGTGGTGCTCTGAATTGAGTGCTATTACGAGCCTGTTTCAGGATATAGGATATAGGATATAGGATATAGGCTATAGGTTGAGAATACTCAATCACATCTAGAAAAAACTCTTTTGATTCAATTCAACCATCTTTCTTGATATTGATATTTGATCTTTATCTGTCCTTTCTTTGAGTGTCTTACATCATGTGCCATATTGATTATTTTCTTTCTTTTTGTCTCAGGATACCACCTAAGACTAGATCACAGCAGGGGAGAACAGCTTCTGAGAGGTCTGCGACTTCCCGAGGGCCTGTACTAGTCACTTCTCCGGTGATTGGCGTGTCAGCTGTATTCGGGGGTCCACCTCCTACTCAGAGGACTATTTTGGCTGTATTTGAGGGACTTCCACCACCACCTTTTATGCCGACAGATGCGACACAGATGTTCACATTGTTTCACGAGATGTTAGAGGTGTAGAGGGCTCAGTCTGAGACACACCAAAGAAAGACTGACATCTTGCAGCAGGGAATTAAGAGTGCTCATCAGCTTGCTCGTGCCGTAGTAGAGAGAGGAGTTTCAGTCCAGCAGCAGGTTGCTCCTAAGGTTGCTCAGCTTCGTCCAAGCAATATTTAGGACTTCAAGAAGCTGGAACCTAGGGTCTTCAAGGGGACGGAGGGCATCGTCTACGCTAATGATTGGCTCAAGGATATTGAGCATCTCATGAGGGTGTCCTATCTTTCTGAGGATCTAAAGGTTGAAGCAGTAGGACATCAGCTATTCGACGTTGCCCGCACTTGGTTCAGGAATGAGCCACTTCTTGCTGATATAGGACAGTCTTGGGAGGTATTCAAGGACCTCTTCAAGAAAAACTTCTTTGCTTGGGCAGACATGTTAGACTTAGGGAGGCAGTTTGAGAGCCTCATTCAGGGGAGCATGTCTGCGGAGGAATACGCCGTAGAGTTCGGTAGGTTGAGCCAATTTGCGGAGTATTTGGTGAGAGATCTAGAGGTTTGAGCTATTCGTTTTTGTGAGGGTCTAAACTGGGAATTGAAGATCCTCATTCCATCTTTTTATGAGACCTACTCGGAGAAACTTGTGGAGGCACGCAACGTTGAGCGGGAGTTGGGTTTGAAGTCCAAGAGAGATCGCAATTCTTTTCTGGGGGCAAACATCAGCACAGTGACTGCCAAGCGTCCTCATTTCTAGTCCAAGCCTTTTCAGCAGGCGCAGCAGCACCAGACTCCAGCTATGGCACCATTTTACCAGGCACCGCAGCAGAAAAGATAGTTACAACAAGCTTTCTGCCATTTTTGTATGAAGCTCGGCCACATCTAGGAAGTTTACAGGAAAAGATTGGAAGTTTGATTGTATTATGGTACTGAGGGGCATCAGCTGAGAGAGTATCCTTCCAACCCTCGTCGTGCAGTTCAGGGAGCAGTTCCAGCTCCGAGGACACAGGCGAGACAACCTGTAGTATAGTCGAGGGGACCATCGCTTCGGACCCAGCTGCAGCGTTATGCCCAGCACCAACATCAGGGAGGTGCACGTTAGGGACGAGCATTTGCTATGACAATCGAGGAGGTCGAGCCCACCGGAGATGTCATCACAGGTTATGTTCTTCTTGATTCCATTCTAGCTCTAGCTTTGTTTGATAGTGGTGCTTCCCATAGTTTTGTGTCTATTTCTTTTGCTCAGAAGCATGGTTTGGTAGCTGAGTCTTTGCTTAGGACTTGCAAGATCATGACCAGGGGAGGCATTATCCTAGTTAATAATATTTGTAAGGATCGGAGAGTTACTCTGGGAGGCCGGAAGCTACGACATTGTACTCGGGATGGATTGGTTGAATAGGCACCATACTAGTATAGATTGTAGAGGAGGTAGAGTTTTGTTTAGCCCGCCAAGAGAGCCAGAGTTTGAGTTTGCTAGAGAATCTGTAGAGCAGAGAGAAGGCAGTATCTGTGGAGCTATGGTGGAAGACAAGGAGTTACCGCATCCGTTGATCACAGAGATCTTGGATGTGTTTCCTGAGAAACTGCCAGGATTGCCTCCAGATCGAGAAGTTGAATTCTCTATAGACTTGGTGCCAGGTACAGAACCAATTTTATAGCATGTCTATAGAGTAAACAATAGCGAGCTGGTCGAGCTGAAGAAGCAGGTGGATGAATTACAGGATAAGGGGTTTATCAGATCGAGTTCTTCACCGTAGGGAGCCCCGGTATTATTTGTACCGAAGAAGGATGGATCGGGGCACATGTGCATTAATTACAGGGTATTGAATAATCTCACTATAAAAAATAAATACCCTTTGCCACAGATTGATGACTTGTTTGATCAGTTGAGTGGTGCTAAGGTATTTTCTAAAATAGATTTGAGATCAGGCTACCACGACATGCCGAAGACTGTTTTAGGACTCGGTATGGTCAGTATAAGTTTATGGTGATGTCGTTTGGGTTAACTAATGCTCCGACGGTATTTATGAATTTGATGAACAAGGTATTCCATCAGTACCTTGACAAGTTGACACCGAAGGAGCACGAGGAGCATTTGTGGTTTATGTTGGATGTGCTAAGAAAGGAGAAGCTGTATGGAAAGACGTCCAAGTGTGAGTTCTTCCTGGACAAGGTTACATGTTATGACTGGTAATAGAATTTTAGTGGATCCGAAGAAGATCACAACTGTGGAGTCTTGGAAGACCCCGAGTTCAGTAGCAGAGATCAGGAGTTTCTTGGGTTTGGCAAGCTACTATAGGAAGTTTGTGCAAGATTTTTCGAGGATTGCCGAGCCGATGACCAGATTCACCAGGAAGGATGTAGAGTTTGTTTGGACATAGGACTGCCAGGTTGCTTTTAAGGAATTGAAGAAGAGGTTGACGTCTGCTCCTATTTTGATGTTGCCATCAGGGTCTGGAGATTTCACTATTTATAGTAATGCATCTAGAAAAGGTTTGGGTTGTGTTCTTCAGCAAAATGGGAAAGTGATTTCCTATGCATCAAGACAATTGCGTCCTCATGAGAAGAACTATTCTACCCACGATTTAGAGTTGGCAGCAGTCATATTTTGCCCTGAAGTTGTGGAAATACTATTTGTACAGAGAGCATGTGGAGATCTTCACAGACCACAAGAGCTTGAAGTACGTTTTTACCTAGAAGGAGCTGAACATTAGGCAGCATCGGTGGTTGAAACTAATAAAGGATTTTGACATATCTTTGTAGTATCATCCTGGGAAAGCAAATGTAGTTGCCGATGCCTTGAGTAGGTATCCGGTAGCTATATTTTTTACGCAGGACAGATATTTGTTAGAGGACTTGGAGAGCTTAGACATTGAGGTGATAGTTCCTGATTTTGCTATGCAGATGTGGGGGTTGCAGATACACTCAGAGTTGATGGACAAGATCAAGGCAGCCCAGTATGAGTATGTATCTCTGAGAAGCATCAGAGCCCAGATGAGAGCAGGATTGGAGGATGATTTCACCATTACTGAGGATGGTTCTTTGCAGCATAGTGCTAGATTGTGTGTGCCTAGTGGGGAGCTGCGTGAGGAGGTATTGCAAGAAGCGCATTGCTCTCAGTATTCCATACATCCAGGTGCTAACGAGATATATTGGAATATGCGAGAGAGTGTGTGGTGGTATGGCATAAAGAGGAAAGTGGCACAGTTTGTATCAAGATGCTTAGTGTGCCAGCAGGTAAAAATTAAGAGGCAGAGGCCAGGAGGTTTACTTCAGCCATTACCCATTCCAGAGTGGAAGTGGGAGCACATTACTATAGATTTTATGTCCGGACTTCCACGATCTCCAGGAGGAAAAGACGCGATTTGGGCCACGTTGACAGGTTGACCAAGCCGGCCCACTTTTTGCCTTTCAAGGAGGGTTTGTCTATGGAGAAGCTAGCAGAGATGTATGTAAGGCAAATTTTCATGATACATGGAGTTACCGTCAGCATAGTCTCGGATCGGGATAGTCGTTTCACTTCTCATTTCTGGAGTAGTTTGTAGGCGAGTTTGGGCACCCAGCTCAAGTTCAGTACTGCATATCACCCCCAGACAGATGGATAGTCAGAGAGGACTATTCAGAATCTTGAGGATATGTTGTGCACTTGTGTACTAGATTTTAGGGGATCTTTGGAGGATCATCTCTATTTGGTAGAGTTTGCTTAGAACAACAGCTACCAGGCTAGTATAAAGATGTCACCATTCGATATTCTGTACGGGCGGAGATGTCGTACTCCCTTGTCATGGGACGATGTTGGAGAGAGAGTTTTGCTAGGGCCAGAGATGGTTGTGGATATAGCGGAGAAGGTTAAGTTGATCACAGACAGACTTCGAGTGGCGCAGGACAGACAGCGGCATTGGGCCGATAGCTACCGGAAACCCTTGGAGTTTGAGGTATAGTTTTAGATTTTTGTTTTGTGCTTGTTATTGGTTGTTTGTTATATATTAAGTTCTTAAGGTTGTATTTTGTTCTAGGTTGGTGGTTTGGTGTTTCTGAGGATTTCTCCGACATGAGGCATGATTCGCTTCGGTGGAGGTGGGAAGCTTAGTCCACGATTCATCGGACCTTTTACTATTCTAGAGAGGGTCGGTGCAGTTTCTTATAGACTAGACTTGCCTTCTGTATTGGAGGGAGTGCACAACGTATTTCACGTATCACAGTTGAGAGTGTATGTGGCAGATGATAGTCACGTGTTGGATCATTCAGAGATAGAGGTGGGCCCTACTCTTAGCTATCCAGAGCAGCAAATTAAGATTATGGATCGGAGAGAGAAAGTGCTGAGGAACCAGACTATTCCTTTGGTATGCGTCGTATAGAGGCATCACTCTCCGGGAGAGTCTACCTGGGAGAGAAAGGATGAAATGCCAGAGCGTCACCCATATTTTTTTGTGCCTTAAGGTATGTTCTTTTTTGCTCTGTTTTATTTTATTTTCTGGGGTAGTTTTCGTCTTTGAATTTCAAGGACGAAATTATTTTAAGGGGGGTAGACTTGTCACTACAATATTTTCTAGGAAAGGGTATTAGTTTAGATGTTAGTTTATTGTTTTGGACTTGTGTTAATGGACCTAACTAGTTTAGATTAGATCCATGGACCAACATTTATAATTAGTTAGAATTGAGCCTAATTTTTAAGCCCATTCATTAGGAGGATGATTAATTAAATAAAACCATTAGACTAGAACCTTCCCTTCTTAATTATTTTTTCATGAGAGGCCCCAAGGGGTATTTTAGACTTTACATAGAAACTTGGGGAAGGGGTTAAATGGCCAGCCATTATAAGAGAGAGAAAATTTCTCTCTCCTCTTTTTTATTATAAATCTAGATCTAGAATTTCCCTCAACCAAATTTCTTCATTCCCACATCAAAACCCTAACAAATTTCTTTTCAATTCCTTCCCAAATCACCATTGGAGACTAGTTGAGCAAGGATCTAGAAGGAGGAAGCAAGGATCTACAAAGAGGAGTAAGGATCTATAAGTTTAAGGCAATTTTTACCAAATTTGGATGTTACTTTGGGAATCCATCTCCCAATAGGCACAATTCACTTTTTCTCCTTTAATTAGGTTCTAAATCTGTATTTTAATCATTAGAAATCACTCCATATGATGAGACTACCCATAGAAATTGGAATTAGGTTCATAGGAGGCCTATGGAGAAAGTTATGGTATATTTTGTGTCAATTTTGAGAGAATTCTGAGATTGACACATTTTCTGTTTGTTAATTAGTCAATTAGACCAAATTGACTTGTGTTTGATTGTGTGTGGCTAGTGTCGTATTCACAATTGGATACATATAGGCCGTATCCCAACAATTTGGAGATACAGGTTAATTTTGGGAGTTTTCCTCCGATACGGGACTTTGTGCATGTCATATTTTGATACGGACACGTAGATGTGTGTTTGACTCTTCGCATTATTTATATTTACTATTTTAGACTTTCTCGTGTCCTTCGGGGTACGTTTGGTTGTGTGGTGGACTCGAATCTCAAGAGTATCATAGATCTAGTGTGATATGGGTGCGATGCACTCCACGTGTTTGTTTGATTGCATCCCTACACCGGGTGCGGGTCGTGACAACAGAGGAGGTATGACAACACCAAATCCTTCCTGGTTCTTGAGATCCCAAAGGGGCAGAATTGACGAGTGGCTGATTTGGTGAAGTTGTATGGTGGAGAAGTGTGTCAGCTCAATTTTGTGGCAAAATCTTGTCGAGGTGGAGATATGGAAGAAAATAACGGAAAAAAATTAGGCCAATGACCATTTTTTACTTAGAGCAAAAATAAGATTGGCCTGGAAGTCCTAGTCTTACCTAGTAAATAAGTTCTAATTATATATGGAAACGTATGTTAATTCTACATAGGATTAAATTTTTATATATAAACACATGACATGCTATATAAGGGGGCCTAAGGTTATTTTTCAATATAGATCTGTTGTGCTAAATGCAAGATGTTGAATAAGTTCAATACAAGAGTTTGAGAGAGAGAGAGAGAGAGAGTATTTTTATCTTTGTGGTAGAGAGTTCTTGAGATCAAGGAGAAAAGTGTTGTGAGAGCTATTGTAATTCATTTTATTTTTCATTGTGGAACTGAATCACCCTCACTCGTGGACGTAGGTATCTTGGCCGAACAACATAAATTCTTGTCTTTGCGTTTATGAATTTTATCCATGGTGTTCTTTGAATTCTTGGGTTTATTTCCGCTATGATTCGACAAGTAGTCCATAAGTTATCTAGACAATTACAATTAGGTGAATGTGCCTCAAATTTAATTACTGTCATAAAAGTTTTTTGTTTTTACCTTCAATTATTTCCAATTCCGTCTTGATGCACGTATAAGAGGTCTTCATGCACGTATTTCTTATAATAATAAAATTAGTTTTATTCTACTTATTCTGATTTGAAAAAAAATCTATATGCCTAGGTCGACATTTTTATGTTGATCATTCAATAGTTTTAGAGAGAGTGAATTATCTTTCATCAATATTCTCCAAAGATAAAGCACAAATATTCAAACTCTTCGTAAATAGATTAAGAATCTTGATGATAGTTAATGTCATGACAAAAGGGGAAGGAGAAAAACTAAAATTTAATACGTGAGGAAAGTGATCATCCAGAGGTTATAAATGATTGTAGACAACTCTACTAGTACTACATATATAAAATCAAGATTTTAAGAGTAAGAAGAAAGTCGTCTTGACGAGATGTGTTGTTGAAGTGAAGAAAGGTAGCACAATATAAAATTAACTTATTTTCTTATTTTTGTTTATATCCAACCAGAGATTTTTTAGTTTTTTTTTTCTTTTTAGGACTCTTTGTTGGAGTGGGTGGGGTTTCCAACCTATGTGGAGAATACCCTGGAGTACGACGAGCGCCGTCTTTGGTCAGAGAAGCTCGGGGAGGCGACGAGAGCCATTCGAGAGATCGAAGAAGCTCGGGAAGAAGGAGGAGCAGCTGTTGTACAAGGGGAGACAGAGTTTGGGCCGAACTCGGTCCGAGTTCGGTCAGGGTGCCCTAGAAGATCCAGAAAGCTGTTGTCTTTATTTACTCGCAAATCATCGACTTGGGCGAATTCGGTCCGAGTTTGGTCGGCGGGCTGGACGAAAATTCAGAGGTATTTTATACATAGTTGGATCGTATCCTTTGGTGCAGGATTTGTTACAGGATTAGGGGGTATATATTAGGTTTTCTTAAACCCTAACCCTAACATATTATCTCAAGAAAGAGGAGAAAATAAGGTAAGAGTGCTATTGCAACTTTGGGAAGGAGAAAGAAGGATTGGAGGCCATTTCGGAGGAGGAGATAAATTTTAGGAAATTTTTCATTGTCTTCTTTCTTCATGGTGTGATCTATTTTCTATTCCTAAGTGTTGTGGTGATCTGTGTTAGATCTTGAGGAGGTTGTTGAGGGTGTATTCTCTTTTATCCATTAGTGGAGGTTCTTCGGGGTTGGACTTCGATCGTCCGGTGATTTTTTTCGCAAGAATTGTTTACGTCAAAATTTTGTGCGTCTGTGTAGATTATTTTTTCTATGGTTTAGTGTTTGGTTTGTGCATTATATTGCTCGGTTCTCTCGTAGGTAATCTCTGGTTTGGGGAAGATTTCCGTGCTTCTTTTCTAACAGTGTGGTATCAGAGTCAGTTTATGGAATTTCATAAGGGTGTCAGGAGTTGACAGGCAAACCAGGGAGGAGAGATGGACGCGAAGCCGGCGTGCATGATAAACCTGGGTACCAACTATCATTACTGGAGAAGCAATATGAAGGATCTGCTATTTGTCAAGAAGCTGCATCTGCCGGTATTTTCTTCCAAGAGGCCCAGTAATAAATCCGAAGAGGACTGGAGTTTCGAGCATATACAGGTGTATGGGTACATCAGGCAGTTCGTTGACGAGAACGTGTACAACCACATTGCCAGTATAGAGTACGCGAGGATACTGTAAGATAAGCTAAAATCTTTGTATGCAAAAAAGACCAGGGTAAATAAATTATTCCTATTTTGGATGATGATGGGTTTGTGGTACAAAGATAGGGCGTCTATTACGGATCACTTGAGTGAGTTCCAGGACGTAGTTGACCAGCTATCCTCGAGGGAAGTCAAGTTCGACGACGAGGTTCAGGGACTATGGCTGCTGTATATATTGCCAGTCTTGTGGGAGACCGTACGAGTGTCTATGATCGCTTCTGCTCCGGAAGGCGTTGTCAGTCTGGAGTTTGCCAAAAGTGGGGTACTGAATGAAGAGATGCGGAGACGTGCTTAGGGCACTTCATCAATATCCTACTCATAGGTGCTTGTTTCAGAGAGCCGCGAAAGAGAAAAAAGCAGGGGTCCAGACGGTGGCAGAGACTAAAGCAGGAGAAGGTCCAAGGGTCGGTATAAGGACTCAGAGTGTTACCATTGTGGCAAGAAGGACCACATCAAGTAGAACTATTTTGCTTGGAAGAGAGAGAAGAAGGGAGACAAGAGAAAACAAAGTGAGAACACTACAGTGGCGGCCTCGACAC
The DNA here is from genome assembly GCA_036927795.1 of Iris macrosiphon. Lineage (NCBI taxonomy): Eukaryota > Viridiplantae > Streptophyta > Magnoliopsida > Asparagales > Iridaceae > Iris > Iris macrosiphon. The sequence continues at coordinate 150,377,879 of JAYESA010000018.1, forward strand.
ATGGAGACGAATTGATTATTGTATGTGATGAGGTAGTTATGAACCTCGCCTGTGATGACAACTCTTGGTTCATGGACTTAGGTGCTTCAGTGCACGTATCTCACAACAGGGCACTATTTGCTACTTATACAACAAGCAATTGTGGAGTGTTAAAGATGGGCAATGGATATTTGTCAAAGGCGGTTGCCATTGGAGATATGCATTGGAGGACAAATACGGGTACAGTTTTTGTTCTTAAAGATGTTCGTCATGTCCCTGATATCCGTTTTAACCTGGTGTTAGTTGGAAGGTTAGACGACAAGGGTTTCTTCAGTCTCTTCAAAAATAATCAATGGAAGCTTTCCAGTGGTTCGATGGTGATTGCCAGATGAAGCAAAAGGTCCAGACTCTACTATATGGAAGGGAGCACACAGGGGGAACATGAGGAGAATGCAGCTACTGATACATCTACCGAGTTATGGCACAGGCAACTCAGCCATATCAGCGAGAAGGGGATGAGCTACTTGGTGAACAGGAAGGTGATTCCAGGGCTCAAGTCTAAAAATTGGAGAGGTGCATGCACTGTTTTGCGAGGAAACAAAATAGGGTATCTTTCCAAAGTTTTCTAAGTTCGAGGAAGCCGGCGTTGGTCGAGTTGATTCACTCAGATGTCTACGGTCCTATGAAGGTAAAATCTATTGGTGGTGCTTCTTATTTTGTAACATTTATTGATAATTATTCCAGGAAGGTTTGGGTCTATACTATAAAGACCAAGGATCAGGTGCTGCCCACTTTCAAAGAGTTACAGGCCTCTGTTGAAAGTGAGACGGGCAAGAAGCTGCTTTGTATTCGGTCGAACAATGGCGGCGAGTATATCATTCCCTTTGATTCTTATTGCAAAGAGAAAGGAATACGACACCAGAAGACTCCACCAAAGATATCGCAGCTCAATGGTGTAGCAGAGTGCATAAACATGATACTGATGGAGAGGGTACGGTATTTGCTGTTAGAAGCAAACTTGTCGGACAACTATTGGGGTGAGGCACTTTACACAGCTGCTTATGTTATTAATTTATCTTCTAGTACTCATTTGCAGGGTGATGTGCCTGACAAATTATGGTACGGCAAAGCGCCATCATACAATCACCTGCGAGTGTTTGGTTGTAAGGCCTTCGTGCATGTACCGAAGGACGAGAGATCCAAACTTGAGCCAAAGACAAGGCGATACGTCTTTGTCAGCTACGATCTGGATGAGTTTGGCTATAGAATCTATGATCCAGTGGAAAAATTGCTCTACAGAAGCAGGGATGTGGTATTCGTCGATGATCAGACCATGACTAACAATCAGGATTCTGAGATGCCTTCTGAGGTTGAGGAATTGCCTGAGTTAGAGTTATTTCGCTTCGAGCAGTTTTCAGAGGACATCATAGAGGATCCAATTATGGGAGATTCAGTACATGGAGTTGCTCCCAACCTTGATCATTAGCCTGCTGATGGTGGTCAGGGTGATCCTCAGAAGGATGATCTTGCCGAGGAGGCAGTTCCTGGAGGGGAGGGGGCTGTAGATATACAACCAACAGCAGTAGTTCCGTTGAGGAAGAGCGATAGAGAGCGTTGACCATCTACGAGATACTCACTGGGTAAGTATGTGCTACTGAGTGACGGAGGAGAACCCAAAAGTTTTATGGAGACTATGGAAGATGAACACAGACAGGAGTGGATGGAGGCCATGTAAGAGGAGATGAGTTTCTTGGAGGCCAACTCTACTTATGATCTGGTGCGGTTGCCAAAGGGCAAGAAGGCTTTGAAGAATTGATGGGTGTTCATAGTGAAGTAGACAGATGATGCTACTCATCCTCGATACAAAGTAAGGCTGGTAGTTAAAGGCTACGGTCAGCGAAAGGAATAGATTATGATGAGATCTTTTTGCCAGTCGTCAAGAAGTCATCTATTCAGGTGGTGCTAGCTTTTGCAGCCAGTTTTGACATAAAGTTCGAGCAAATGGATATGAAGTCGGCATTCATCCACTGTGACCTTGAGGAGGAGTTGTACATGGAGCAGCCAGAGGGATTCTGTGATATGGGTAAATCATATTTGGTCTGCCGGTTGAGAAAGAACTTGTATGGTCTGAAATAGGCTCCGAGGCAGTGGTACAGGAATTTTGAGTCATTTATGGGGGTACATGGCTATGCACGAACGAGGTCGGATCATTGTATTTTTGTGAGGTACTTTGCCGAGGATGATTTTATCATTTTGTTGCTTTTATGTTGATGATATGTTATTGGTGGGTCAGAATGCCACCAGGATAGCAGAGTTGAAACGCCAACTGGGCGCGGCCTTCTCTATAAAGGATTTGGGCACAGCGAAGGCTATTCTTGGGATGGAGATCAGCTGAGAGAAAGAGTCCAAGCTACTACACTTTTACCAAAATAAGTACATTTACTGGGTTCTTCAGCATTTCGGGATGGATGGTTCGAAGAAAATGAGTAGTCCCTTGCAGCTCACTTTAAGTTCACTGAGAAGTAGTGTCCATCTACCTAGGATGAGAGGGAAGATATGGAGCGTGTTCCATATGCCTCAACTATGGGAAGCCTTATGTATGTTATGGTATATACGAGGCCAGACATTGCTCACGCAGTCGGTAAAGTTAGCAAGTGCACTTTTAATCCTGGAATGGTATATTGGAGTGGGTTCAAGTGGATTCTACGATATCTTTAGAGCACTGCCAATTGGAAACTTTTATTTGGTGGTGACAAGCCAAAGTTGGTTGTGTATACCAACGCTGATATGGCTGAAGATGTAGACACGAGGCGATCGACTTCGTGCTAGGTGGTGATGTTTGCTGGTGGAGCAGTATCATGGCAGTGGCATTTGCAGAAGTGTGTTGCCTTGTCGACGACAGAGCAGAGTACATTACAGTGACGGAGGCTTGCAAGAAGTTATTGTAGATGAAGAAGCTGTTGTAGGAAATTAGGCTAAAGCAGGAGCATTATCCTTTTCTTTGCGATAGTCAGAGTGCTATTCACCTTGTGAAGAACCAGGAATTTCATAGCCGGTCTAAGCACATTGAGACCCGATATCATTTGATATGGGATGCAGTTGATAAGAAGGAAGCGACGCTTGAGAAGGTTCATACAGATGGCAATGGAGTAAATATGTTCAAAAAGATTCTTTCAAGGGAAAAGTTTAAGTACTGCAGGCAGATTGTCATGCCTCGATTATGTGGAATCGATAGTCGTCCCCCGGGCGTGACGTTGTGCGTGCCTAGGTTGCACATCGCACAAGGCCAAGGTATTTTTACATAACGAGCACATATTAAGAGTACGCAGATAATTGAAACACAATGTTGAAACATGAAAAAGTTCTCTTTATTGATAATGAACATCTTTTACAAACTCTTGAACGAGTCGGATAATTGCCGCACGGGCTTACAAAAGTGGATGCAAAATAAGATAGTCGTCCTGTACATTACATCATTTTACTAAAACTTTAAAATATTAAAGACCTTCTGGCGAAGCTATCGCCTTCCCACGGAGCTGCATAAGCCTGTGGACGAGCTCCTGGAAACTTCAAAATGCTGCTTCTGTAGCACGATCATGGCGTACCGGTAAGTGGACTAGATCGAGAAGTCGCTTTAGGTTCATGCATGATCTCCTTGGTGCGGGTACCTGTTGCAACGAGGATTAGTACATCAAAATAAACTGGTGAAGGTGAGCTAACCCAACTATACCAAATCATAAATTATTTACGTGAAGCATGCAAGTTATTTTTGTGGTCTTACTATCTTGCCTTAGTTTATTTTACAAGCAAGCATTGATATGGAAATTTACTGAAATAAATATGCCACCATTCGGTCACTTTTACATGCCCGTTTGAACCACCTGCACAAATTATTACCATGACCCTCCCTACCACAAAGACATAGTTATCTTACACAGCTTAGATATATGTGGGGATCACTGGCTTGATGCCATAATGGATGATATATTCTTTGACGAGAATGGTATGCAACAAAAGTACAAGGTGCGCTGAAAGCCATCCCGTCAAGTACAAGAGACTGAACAATGAGTTCCGTCCAGATCGGATCTGTGCCAGTGCCCCAACGACCTTCCGTAAGAACTATGACCTTGTGCACAAGTTGTCCGTGATCAAACAAAGTCTAGTAAGTTATCAATCGAGGCAGTTTAAGGCAACATAAGCATAAGACAAGTAACAGTGCATGATATATTTTGCATAGTCTTCCTAATCAGTTTATTACATAGCGAGGTGAGTTCTATACATAGCACAATTATAGAAGAAGTATATACATTCTAACCAAAATTAAAACATGATGAAGAATATTCTAACAAACTAGCATGCAACAAGGTAGCCGTTCACAAGTTGGTTGACAAGCATGAAGTAATCAAAGTCTATTATTTTTTATCTTGACATCTTTTAGTTATTTTGATATCGTTTGATCGAAACAAGCAAAATACAAGATTTTTAGGTGTGAAGACTTGGAAGAAGGGTCAACTAAATCAAATATAGCCACTAACAAGTTGGTTTAGACTCCGCTCGTACGACGTCTACTACACGATCACCTGCATTACCACGAACAGTTGATCAATACCTCTTCTACTCTTTCCAAGCTCGGAATAGAATACAATTCAACGAACGAAAGCAATAAAATCTATCGAAACCATTCAAGAAAACATAAATCCAAAAATTAACTCAAAAGCACAAAAGCAACAAGGCGACAGAAAAAACTAGGCAAGAAAACTTGCAGCGGAGAGGTCTCTCTTGACTCTGCCGCTAAGTCCATCATTGGGGCATGGTCCACTGAATAGGGGAATCGATTCTAAAGAAGAAAATCTATAACGAGGATAAGATCTTGATTCAATCTAACCCGATCGAACGATACTGATTTGTATTTCTTAGCCGCGCTCCCCGAATAGGGGAAACGGGGCACCACATCCTAACCAACTAATAGGGAATTTCATCCACGAAACTTAGGAATATAACCTACCACTATGAAATAATGAAGGAAACATTCCTTCATCTCAGACTCAAACTCCCAAGTCGATTATTCGACCTAATAATTTCTCCAAAGCACGCTCATGAGAGAAACCTAATGACTTCGAAGCAACTTCTCTTTGTAATCCAAGATCCGCACAGGATGTTTAACATATGTCAAGTCTGCCCTTAAGTCCAGTTGATCAAGATCCACCATATGACTCGGGTCATACACGTACTTTCTAAGTTGTAAAACATGAAAGACATCACGCACTTCTGATAATGACGGTGGCAGGAAAATCTAATATGCAATTGAGGTGACTCGCTTTAGTATCTCGAACGGGCCAACGAAACTTGGAATTAGCTTCCTCTTTACTCCAAATCTGGTAACTCCTCGCATGGGTGAGACTTTGAGAAATACTTGATCGCCTACTGAGAACTCAAGAGGTCTTCGATGCGTATCTGAGTATTTTTTCTGACGACTCTGTGCTACCTTCAGTCGTTCACGGATCAAACGGATCTTTTGGACGGTTTGTTCTATGAGTTTTATGCCAAGAATTTGTCGTTCACCAACTTTATCCCAACAGATCGGGGATCTGCACTTTCGTCGATACAACGCCTCATACGGTGCTATTTGAATGCTGGATTGATAGATATTGTTGTATGCAAATTCGGCTAACAGTAGATGCATGTCCCAACTTGTCTTCAAATCCAAGGCCAGAGCCGTAGCATGTCTTCGAGGATTTGGTTGACCCGCTCTGTCTGGCCATCTGTCTGAGGATAGTAGGCGGAGCTGAACTTTAACTTCGCCCCCATTACTGACTGAAGGCTTTTCCAGAAGCTTGATAAGAATCGTCCATCTCGATCGGAGACAATAGATACGGGCATGCCGTGGAGTCGAACGATCTCGTTGAGGTAGATCTGGGCCAGGCGGTCGGCACTCTAAGTAACTTTGATAGGCAAAAATTGAGCTGACTTGGTAAGTCAATCGATGATGACCCAGACGACATTGTTCCCCCATTGCGTCTTTGGCAAACCAACAATAAAATCCATTGTTATGTGCTGCCATTTCCACTCCGGTATAGCAAGGTTCTACATCTCTCCGCCCGGCTTCTGGTGCTCAGCCTTTACTCTCTGAAAAGTTATGCATTGCGACACAAACAGTGCCACATCTTTTTTTATGTTGTGCCACCAAAATATCGTACGGAGGTCTCGATACATCTTTGTGCTACCAGGATGTGAAGTATAACTCGCATAGTTGGCTTCGGTGAGTATCTTTTTCTATGGTTTACATCGTTAGGAACACACAATCTTCCCTTCACCCGTATCATTCCATCTGTGCTTACTACAAAGTCAGTTGCATTTTTTGTTGAAATAAGACTTTGCATCTTTTCCAGGAATAGGTTGTCCTTCTGAGCGGACTTTACTTTCGCCAACAAGTCTAGTTTGAGGCGCAACTAAGCCACTTGTGCCCCATTTTTGTATCTGATTCAGAGTGTAATGCCCAAAATTTGAGATCCCTTTACAGCATGTTATCGATATCTAAGCTCCCAACGAACACTCGACTCAACGCATCAGCTATAATGTTACCCTTGTCCGGTTTGTATCTGATCATCAAGTCAAAGTTGCTAAGGAGGTAAAGCCATCGTAGTTGCTGTAGATTCAGATCCTTTTGAGTATAGAGATATTTTAAGCTTTTGTGATCCGTGAAGATCTCGCACGGAACACCATAGAGGTAATGCTGCCACAACTTTCACGCGAATACCACCGCAGCAAGTTCCAGATCGTGCGTTGGATAGTTCTTCTTGTGAGACTTCAACTGCCTCGACGCAAAGGCTATCACTTTGTCCCTCTGTATAAGGACACATGCTAAACCCTTTCCTAAGGTATCGCTATAGATCTTAAAATCATCGGGCCCATGCGGATGGGTAAGAATTGGTGCTGAGACAAGTCGCTGCTTTAACTCCATAAATAAAGCTTCACAGTCGTCTGTCCACTCAAACGTTACTCCCTTTCGAGTAAGATGAGTCAGAGGCAAGGCGATCCTTGCAAAATCTTTTATAAATCTCCTGTAGTAGCCTACTAGACCAAGAAAACTTTAAATGTCGCTAGTTGACTCAGGCCTTTTCCACTGCACGATGGCTTCTACTTTCTTCGGGTCAACTGAGATGCCCTCTGCGGAAATAATGTGTCCAAGGAAAGATATGTTGTCCAACCAGAACTCGCACTTACTTAGCTTCACGTACAACTTATTTTCTCGAAGAGTTTGAAGTACCATCCGCAGGTGTCCTGCGTGTTTATCCTTATTCTTCGCGTACACTAAGATGTTATCTATGAAAACTACCATAAATTTGTTGTGAAAGGGTCAGAATACACGGTTCATCAAATCCATGAAAGGGGCAGGTGCATTCATCAGTCCAAACGGCATAACAAAAAACTCATAATGGCCATAGCGGGTTCGAAATGCTGACTTCGGCATGTCCTCTGGCTTAATCTTCAATTAGTGGTAGCCAGAGCGAAGATTAATTTTTGAAAACACCGATCCTCCTTGCAACTGATCAAAGAGGCCATTTATCCTGGGCAGGGGATACTTTTTTTCTGATAGTGACCTTATTTAGCTCCCGATAGTCTATGCAGAGTCGTAACGTTCCGTGCTTTTTCTTTACGAAGAGCAACTGTGCGCCCCAAGGAGACACGCTCAGACGAATGTATCCACGGTCAAGCAATTCTTGTAGTTGGTACTTTAACTCCTTTAATTCAACAAGGGCAATTATGTAGGGGGCTTTGAAAATCGGTTGTGTATTTGGTAATGTGTCGATGGTGAAATCGATTTCTCGGTCGGGTGGCATGACAGGTATTTCGCTCGAAAATATATCAGGGAACTCTGCCACAACGGAAGAAGACTCAACGTTTGCGTATTCTAGCAGCGTGTCCCGAACCGATACTAAGTATCCCTCACATCCAGAATGTAGCATCCGCCAAGCTGATATCACATAAATTACCATATAGTCCCTCGACGCATCCATTCCTGAACCACTCGTATAGCAGAATTTGGCTTCTCCAGGTAGACAGAATATGACTCATTTTTTTGCACATTCGATAGTTTTCGAGCAAGCGTCGAACCAATCCATCCTTAAGATGATGTCGTAATCCCGAACATCTAGGACCAAAACATCTAGCAAGATTTTTTTTCCCCCAATACAGACGTGACCGCCCTGACATACTGAACGAACAGGAATTTTTGTGTCCGACGGGGTGTTAACACTAAGGTCTAGATACAATGGTATTATTTCTATCATATTTTCCACGACAAAATTTGTGGATATAAAGCTATGCGTTGCACCATAATCAAATAGCACATGAGCATGTATGTTATTAAAATGCAATATACCTGACACTAAGGTGTCTGATGCCAGGGCTTCTTTCCGTGTCATAGTGTACACCCAGCCCTGAGCTTGACGACGCTCTTGTTGCGGCATAACTCGGTTGGCTTGGTGTGTTGAGGCATGATTTGGATGTTGAGGGCGGCGATTGTGGCACAGCGGACAGTCACGAACTCCATGGTTTGATTCACCGCAAGCGAGGCATGACCCAAGTTTCAGACGATATTTTTCGACCGTGTGTTGTGGCTTCTTACATAAGGAACATGGTTGCCCGGGATTTCCTCTTTGCTGACCGCCGTTATTTGGGCACTTTGGAGCGTTGTTTCCTTTCTTGTTGCTATGGCACTTGTGATTGGAAGTATGCATAGTGTCGGCAGCAACTGGAGGATACTGCGAGTTAAAAGAAAGGGCATGGTTGAGAACTTCCGACATAGTCTGGTATTGGGGAACGACCACGTACGCATGGATGGCAGGTCACAGGCCGCCTTCAAATCGTCTAGCATGACTCGCCGTATCAGGTGAATATGAGCTTGCAAATTTGGCGAGCCGGTTGAATTCGACGGAGTACTACTTCACGATCATTTTGCCATGTCGAAGCTGCACGAACTCGTTCTCCTTTTGTCGACGTATGGGAGGGGGTATGAACTCCTCTTCGAATGCGCTACGGAAAGTAACCCACACGATCGTCTCCTCTTCATTGTCAAATGGAAGAGATCTTCGATGCACGTCCCACCAATCGTGTGCGTTCAGACGGAGCTGTAGTTGGGCACATACGACATGCTTTTTCTCAGGTACCTCTAGCAATTTGAAGTGATCCTCAAGCTCTGCCAGCCAATCTAGAGCCACGATCGGATCCTCAATCCTTTTAAATAGCGTATTGCAGACCTTCTTGAAGTCGACAAAGTCATAGGTAGTCACATCCTTCTTCTTTGGAGTTTGAGAAATTTTGACTCCGGGCGTAGGTTGCTCCATCGTTGTTGCTGCTGTCGTTGCGGAATGGTTGGAGGCCAAAGTCTGGACAATCTGTTGTAGGGTATCTACCTGCTTTTGTTGGACTGCAAATTGGGCTTCTAGATTGCCTTTGAACTTGCTTTGTCATTCTTCCGCCCGCTTCTCGGCTCGCTCATAACGAGCCTCATCCCTCTATTGGCTAGCCTCAAGCATCCGCATCATTTGCTCAATCGGGTCAACATGAGGCATGGCTAGCTGGATTCTGGAACTTGCTGAGGTACCGGAACTACTTTCCTAAGCTTGTAACTCTCTTTGTGCTAGCGCTGATGCTTGCACTTGAGTCATTCCTTCAAAAGAAGGTAACTTATATCAGACTCATAATGTATTATGGACTCATTGTATGGAACGTATCTCATTTTTGGCCAAACAAGTTCAAGAGTTTGCATAGGGATTAGATCGTTAAAGGAACTTTTTCGATATGAGGGTCAAAGAAACTTGAAGCTGTGCTCTGATACCAATATGCCATGCCCCGATTCCATGGAATCGATAGTCGTCTCTCGGGCGTGACGCCGTGCGTGCCTAGGTTGCACGTCGCACAAGGCCAAGGTATTTTTACATAACGAGCACATATTCAGAGTATGCAGATAATTGAAACACAATATTGAAACATGGAAAAGTTCTCTTTATTAATAATGAACATCTTTTACAAACTCATGAACGAGTCGGATAATTGCCGCACGGGCTTATAAAAGGACGCAAAATGAGATAGTTGTCATGTACATTATATCCTTTTACTAAAACTTCAAAATGTTAAAGACCTTCTGGTGAAGCTATCGCCTTCCCACGGAGCTGCATAAGCCTATGGACGAGCTCCTGGAAAATTCAAAATTCTGCTTCTGTGGCACGATCAGGGCGTGCCGGTATGTGGACTGGATCGGGAAGTCGCTTTAGCTTCATGCAAGATCTCCTCGGTGCGGGGAACCTGTTGCAATGAGGGTCAGTACATCGAAATGCACTGGTGAATGCGAGCTAACCCAACTATACCAAATCATAAGTTATTTATGTTAAGCATGCAAGTTATTTTTGTGGTCTTTTTATCTTGCCTTAGTTAATTTTACAAGCAATCATTGATATGGAAATTTACTGAAATAAATATGCCACAGTTCGGTGAGTTTTACCTGCCCATTAGAACCACCTGCATAAATACTTACCATGACCTTCCCTGCCACGAAGACATAGTTAGCTTGCACAGTTTAGATATACGTGGGGATCACTGGCTTGATGTCATAATAGACGATATAGTCTTTGACGAGAATGGTATGCAACAAAAGTACAAGGTACGCTGCAAGCCATCCTGTCATGTACAAGAGACTAAACAATAAGTTCTGTCTGGATCGGATCGGTGCCAGTGCCCCAGCGGCCATCCGCAAGAACTATGACCTTGTGCACAAGTTGTCCGTGATCAAACAAAGTCGACTAAGTTATTAATCGAGGGAGTTTAAGGCAACACAAGCACAAGGCAAGTAACAGGGCATGATATATTTTGCATAGTCTCCCTAATCAGTTTATTGCATGGCAATGTGAGTTCTATACATAGAACAATTATAGAAGAAGTATATACATTCTAACTAAAATTGAAATATGATGAAGAATATTCTAACGATCTAGCATGCAACAAGGTAACCGTTCACAAGTTGGTTGACAAGCATGAAGTAATCCAAGTCTATTCATTTTTATCTTGACATCTTTTAGTTATTTTGGTATCATTTGATCGGAACAAGCAAGAATGCAGGATTTTTAGGTGTGAAGAATTGGAAGAAGGGTTAACTAAATCGAATATAGACACTCACAAGTTGGTTGGAGAAAGAAAATGAAAGATGTGCTTCAAGACTTCGCTCGCACGATGTCTACTGCACGATCACCTGCATTGCCACGAACAGCTGATCAATACCCCTTCTACTCTTTTCAAGCTCATAATGGAATGCAATTCAACGAATGAAAGCAATCCATCGAAAAAGTTCAAGAAAACACAAATTCAAAAACTAACTCAAACGCACGAAAGCAACAAGGCGACAGCGAAAACTAGGCAAGAAAACTTGCAGCGGAGAGGTCCCTCTTGACTCTGCCGCTAAGTCCATCTTCGGGGCACGGTCCACTGAATATGGAAATCGATTCCGAAGAAGAAAATCCATAACGAGGATAAGATCTTGATTCAATCTATCCCGATCGAAGGATGCCGATTTGTATTTCTTAGCCGTGCTCCCCCAATAGGGAGAATGGGGCACCACACAGATCATCGGGATAACGATCTCCTCCACATAGTTGTGAAGGAGAAGATTTATTGGAGTGGGTGGAGTTTCCAACCTATGTGGAGAATACCCCGGAGTGAGACGAGCGCCGTCTGTGGTCAGGGAAGCTCGACGAGGCGACGAGAGCCATTCGAGAGGTCGAAGAAGCTCTGGAAAAAGGAGGAGCAGCTGCTGTACAGGGGGAGACAGAGTTCGGGCCGAACTCGGTCTAAACTCGATGTGAGTTCGGTCAGGATGCTCTAGAAGCTCCAGAAAGCTGCTTTCTTCATTTACTCGCAAATCACCGACTCGGGCAAATTCGGTCCGAGTTTGGTCGGCGGGCTGGACGAAAATTCAGAGGTGTTTTATACACCGTTAGATCATATCCTACGGTCCAGGATTTGTTGCAATGGGGTATATATTAGTTTTTCCTAAACCCTAACCCTAACATATCATCTCAAGAAAGAGGAGAAAATGAGACAAGAGTACTATTGCAACTTTGGAAAGGAGAAAGAATGATTGGAGGCCGTTTCGGAGGAGAAGATAAATTTTGGGTTATTTCTCATTGTCTTCTATGTTCGTGGTGTGGTCTATTTTCTATTCCTAAGTGTTGTGGTGATCCGTGTTCGATCGGGAGGAGCTTGTAGAGGATGTATTCTCTTTTATCCATTATTGGAGGTTCTTCAAGGTTGGACTCTGATCGTCCCGTGGTTTTTTCCGCAAGGATTTTTCACGTCAAAATTCTCTGTGTCTGCGTGGATTATTTTTTCTTGGTTTGGTGTTTGGTGTTTGGTTTGTACGTTGTATTTCTAGGTTCTCTCGTAGGTACTCTCTAATTTGGAATAATGTTTCCGTGCTTCTTTCCCAACACTCTCTACTAACACCTTCAACATTTTCATTGGCTTGTGGGAATGTATATTCTTTTGTTATTATTCATGAATGGAACAATGCAGAAGTCATCTTTTTTTGTAAACTTCTTCTGTCTCTATTATCTTTTGTTGTTCTTGTTGTTGCTTCTTATGTTTGCTATGCAAAAGTCTCCGAAAAGAATTGATAGGTTAATAACTTTGTTAAACAAGTGGTTTATTTCGCAGTGGTTTATTTCGCTATCTGAATCCATATGTTGTTTCATATGGATGCTTGAACTTTGTTTCTTATTCTTATATCTGAATCCATATGGATGCTTGAACTTATTCAGGAATATCAGTATATCAAATATCTTGCATGCATACTTATATCTAATTTCAGTCAACATGAAATTTCAAACGTACTTGTCACGTGAAGGTGAAAAATTCGTTCAACTATTTTAGTTGTTGATTTATTCTAAACAATAAGTTTGATTGAAATTTATTCACCAAATAATTAATTGGTGATGAATGGACATTGCGACTGATCGAGATTGATTCTCTATGCAAGATTTTCAAGATAGCAATGAAGCAAGCAAGCTGGTAGGAGAGAAAATTAGAAATCTAATTTTGTGTTTACTTATTAGCCTATTTTAATTAGTAATTAATACTTCTTGCTCCTTTTATTTCAACATTTCACATCACTCAGCTTGCCGATATATCATTTTTTTAAAACCCTGAAAAACTTGTGATTAGATGTGGGAGAGTCTAAAGATCCTCTCCAAAATGAGAGGAAAGAGCCCACACACATAAATCATGTGATGTTATTATATATATATATATATATATATTCAAGCTATTGACTTTGTGAGCCTATTCATATTTCTTCAAGTTTTTACGTGAGGGAAAAGGAAGACCACCGTCATCTCTTATTAGTTCCCATTTGTCTTGTTGCAAAAAGTACACGGAAGATAACAAGCAGAATGACAAAAGTACCCTTGTATGAGGGAGATTGTTGTTACCTACCTATATTTGGCGTTTGTTGGGGGTATTTAGGTCACTCGATCAGGAATTGGAATTTTGTGTCATTTGGAGTTTTGTTGATTTGAGTCCCAATAATTGAGCTCGCACCAGGATACATCTGGTCCAATGAACAGGTGACAGCTGGCTACAACGAGTTCCCAGCTGGAATAGAGGACACGTGGCTGTATGCATTATATGGAGTCGTACATGCAATAATCATTCATGTCAAGTGAGTATCACCACAGCGAATATAACCATTCGACACTAGTGGGTCACGTGAGTTTGCAATCATCTGGCACCCGGAGCAGTGTGGGACTTTAAATTTTAAGGCCTGAAACAAAGTATAAAAATAGTTTCCTCAAAGGGCATGACGGATTCTAGTCACAGTCAGTCAGAACGACCGTCCAAAACTCTATTAACAAGGAGGACACAATTTTTTTTTTAATTTATAAATAATGGTGAGCGTTTCTTAATATAAAGCAATTATAGTGCAGTGGTTATTAAATTAGACTTGTAGATAAAATATTTTTTCTAGTTCAAATTTTGGTGGAAGTATATTTTTTTATTTTATTTTTTTGTTTACATTATGTATGAGACCTCATTTTGAAAATTCATTTCGGGCCCACATGAGCTCAGAATTGGCCCTGCGCAAAGCTTAATATTCACATAAGAAAATTTCATCGACGATGATATAATAGTATTATCAACAGAAAATTTAAAAAATAAATAAAATATAATATCGAAAATAATATATGTCATAATGAAATACTAATAAAATTGAAGATGTTCCAAACAATTTTTAAAAAAAATTGTAACTTATTTTGTTGGTCAATTAACTCCAAAATACACAAAAAAAAAGACATCGAAAGAGGATATTGATAATGGCGGAAGGGTAGAGAAGATTGAGTGCGTCAGACTGTTAGATCGATAGAAGAGGAGATAATTTTAACAGCGACTACACCAAATTTTTTTAATCTGACTTATTGACTTGTCTCTTGGTACTTTAATATATGACTTTTATATATTCTATAATAAAAACAAAAATCTTACGCGGACTAAAAGTGTTAGAATGAGTCTGTTGGAATTTTTTTTTTTCAAAATTAGGCCTACATACATAAAATAGTATTAAAAAAATTGGTGCCCTCTAAAATTTTGAGTCCGAGGCAACCGCCTCGTAGGACTTATATCAAGTCCTCCCTTGACTAGGGGCAGGTCAGGATGGACAGAAACGACTTGGGATGTCTAGGATATCATGGACAGGACTGACCGACAGACAATTTCGACAAGATTTCGAAATCGGGCTCTCTTTTTTACTTTGGACAGTTTTTTAGGTCCAGTATGACCTATAAGAGATCGAGGTTGCGAGTGACCATCCAGAACATAAAACTACGTCTCACAAGAGACTAAGTCAAGGGACAACAAAAATTAGTTTCGGCTAGAATAACCTAACCTCCCAGGCCGACGGCGAAAGGGGGATATGACAGAAGCGCCCCTGTAAAATCCCAGTAGATGGTGATCTTCTACGGCACGCCTATCTCTTGGGCGACCATGTACAAATCCTCCCAAAATCCATAGTGCACTCTGCTCCAATGTGTAGAAAGAGTTATTGAAGGCGTTTGGATGGCAGAGATCTTTGAGGATGACATTGTCGAATCGGTTGAGTACTAACAACACAATTGTGCTATGTGTTTGGTGCTTGGCTATTTTATGGGTAAATCAAATTGTTTGCCCATCGTGCATGACGCCCCATGGTTCTATGGGAGTTTTCTCGAGAGAAAATGAGTTTTTTCTCAAGGAAGATTTGGCCAATGTGATGGGGAATGGGCCTCCATGTAACATAATTCTTCTGTAC
Source organism: Iris macrosiphon (assembly GCA_036927795.1). Lineage (NCBI taxonomy): Eukaryota > Viridiplantae > Streptophyta > Magnoliopsida > Asparagales > Iridaceae > Iris > Iris macrosiphon. Next base: position 150,393,192 of record JAYESA010000018.1, read on the forward strand.
GGTGCATTGTGTTGACTTGTTGGCTCAAAATGTCTAATTAGGCTTGGATTCATGTAAAAAAAATTATTCTTGTGATCATGAAAAAAGAATAATTCGTCAAATGGTGGAAGGTTTTGATCATTCTCTCATTTACATTCACATTTGTCACGTCCTAAAACGCAGAAAAAGAGTTAGACAAGATACATATATCAGATATTCTGGTACTCCGAGATACGGTCATGGTTGTAAAGACATGAAAGATTATTCTACAAAACAACAATCAATACTAGGTTAAGCAAACATATGTGTCTCAATCGCCGGCAAATAAAGAAAGAGTATGATATATGATCATCAGGCATATAAAATAGTAAAGCGTCTCAAACTATAATATATAAATAATCATGCAGCTAGTAATACAAAACAAGATATTATCAATAGTACACAATAATACATTATCAACTATAGCTACAGTCTAGAGTATCAAGATGCCCTCGAAGAAAAAGTCAAGGTCCAAAATACGACCTAAACACGTGCTCGATGGTTAAACGTCACAAAAGAATATACATATAATCAATAGGTAGATAGTGCCAAGACACTCAGGCATTAGACTGTGTTCCTTCGAGTGCTCACCATCAAGCTGGAGATAAGGTAGATCCTCTGGTTCCGCTATGAGATCTGGTCATGCAAAATCAGAAGGATCAAAATCCAAATAGCAAGTACCATAAAGGCACGGGTGAACTAAAACTAGCATGAAAGCATATAGGAAAAGCATTAAACAATATAAGTAAGGAAAGTAAACAGTTACAACAGGAAAAATGGAAGTAAACTGGAACAACAGGATCATGATAAGTAAACATGAGGCAATAACATATAACGTAAATATGTGCTGAACAGAAACATAAACTAAAACAGTAAACAATCAAGTATTCATGGCCAATCATGAACTATGGCTTGATATCATTAACTAATTAGGGTTATCACAATCTTGATTACTAGTTCATGCAATTGAGGTTCAAACGGCAACACGCGCTGTTATTTATCCTGATTATCTAGTCGAATCAGTATTTAAGAACCAATATTGGAATGCAATATTCTTCGATGTGCTGGAAGTGTGTTCCTCACGTCGGAAAGCACCAAATCCAAAAGTGTGGCCTGGATAACGAGATTGCATGCAACCTGAAAATCTTTTCTCCCAATGAATCTATGTTATCAATCTAGTTTTTAACCTGAATGATTTATTTAAGAATTTCCGATCGTGGTATTTGAGGATCAGTCCTAGACATGATATTTCCCCCTCGGGTAAATTGCAAGATAAGAAAAGATTTAAACAATGACAATCAGGAACTCTAGACATCCAAGCAACCACGTGCTACAATCAATAAACAAATGTCTGCTACTACAAACGATTACAAGAATAGTATAGGATCAGTACAGGAATCAGGAGTGTGCTACGATGAGTCATGACAGGAACAATACAAGAATCAGGACAAAAATCATGAGTTGTCTATGATGATCCACAAAAGGAAATCAAGGTAAGAATCTTGACAATATATATCTATACAGGAATCAATACAATACAGGTTCGATCAAGACAATGCAATAATAGGATAGGGTGCTCCAGCACGTGATAGTCATGCAATTGTGTAATAGGGATATCCTCGTGCAGTGGGCACAAGAATCATGAGTGCGCTACGATGAGCCACAACATAAAAATAAGGCAAGAATCATGATAGTATCCATACAGGAATCAGTATAGTGCAGGTCGGGTCAAGATAGTATAATAACAGGATAGGGTGCTCTAGCATGTGATAGGCATGCAATCATGTAATAGGAATATCCTCGTGCACTGGGCATGGATGCCATCACAACCAAGTAGTACAACCATATTAACCATGCTAGAGCTACAAGTAATAATGTAGGAAGCAAGACTAAATCAAGAAATCAGGAAAAAATAAGAATAAACAAAACTGGGGTCATGAATAGTATACCGTCGGTATATTGGAAAAATACAACAAGTCTGGTATGAGCAAAAATCAATATAGGTCATTATACCGACGGTATACCATAAAAATACAACAAGTCTGGACCGCACGAAAACAACACCGAGCAATATACCGTCCTACTAAACCATCATAGTAAACAATCGGGAATCAATTTTTCGGAGTTGAAAACTTGTCCCGATATCTTCCAAACTCAAAATCAACAAAATAAAATGCTAGAGAATAGTCTATATAGCATGTAAGACAAATCCACAAGAAAAACATGGGTAGTACTATCAATACCAAGATTTAAACATGTTATCTCATGGTATGCTCTAGAAATAACATTTGGTCATAATCATTACCAAAACCCATATAAAATCACAAATCCAAGAAGTAAACTATACTAAATACATGTAGGAAACAATCTCATAAAATAGTATCCAAGAAATATGCACAATACAAGAAAATCCAAATTCGGATCAAGCAATGCTAAGATGTACTTGTCCAGGTCAAGCTCCAAGCCATATCTTCCACTCTACCACCAAGAGGGGTTCAGAAACCACACACTTAGGACTCAAGAACAAGCTCCAAGCCAAGTCCAAGATCAAGCAAGAGTATATAGAAAGAGGAGAGAGAAAAGAAAGAGAGAAAATAATGTAATGCCTCGTTCCCCCTATTCGGGAAGCGCGGCTAAGAAATATAAATCAGTATCGTTCGATCGGGATAGATTGAATCAAGATCTTATCCTCGTTATGGATTTGCTTCTTCAAAATTGATTCCCATATTCAGTGGACCGTGCCCCGAGGATGGACTTAGCGGCAGAGTCAAGAGGGACCTCTCCGCTGCAAGTTTTCTTACCTAGTTTTTGCTGTCGCCTTATTGCTTTCGTGCTTTTGAGTTGATTTTCGAATTTGCGTCTTCTTGAACAGTTTTGATGGATTTAATCGCTTTTCTTAATTGAACTGTATTTCATTCCGAGCATAGAAAGAGTAGAAGAGGATTTGATCAGCTGTTCGTGGCAATGTAGGTGATCGTACAGTAGACGTCGTGCGAACGGAGTCTTGAAGCACCTCTTTTCTTTTTTTTCTCCAACCAACTTGTGAGTGGCTAAAATTTGATTCAGTTGACCCTTCTTCTAAGTCTTCACACCTAAAATCTTGCATTTTTTTTGTTCCGATCAAACGATACCATAATAACTAAAAAAAGTAAGATAAAAAGGAATAGACTTGGATTACTTTATGATTGTCAATCAACTTGTGAATGGTGCATGCTAGTTCGTTTAGCAAGTTCTTCATAATGCTTCAATTCTAGTTAGAATGTATACTTCTTCTATAAATATGCTATATATAGAACACTCTTTTCTATGCAATATATTGATCAGGAAGACTATGCAAGACATATCATGCCATGTGATTGTCTCGTGCTCGTATTTCCTTAGACTGCATTAAGTGATTGCTTAGTATAGACACGGTTTGATCACGGATAACTTTTGCACAAGATTTCTGGTTTCTGCGGACGGTCGTCGGGGCACTGGGACCGATACGATCCGGACGGAACAAATCGTATAGTCGTTTGTATGGACAGAATGTTATGTAGCAGGGCTTGCCACCTGCGTTGAATATCATTTTTTTCTCAATACTATAACCCATCCTTTATGGCATTATGCCAGTGATCCCCTTGTATATTTAAACTGTACAAACTAACTTATGTATTCATGGCAGGGAAGATCATTGTAAGTATTGTGCAGGTGGTTCGGACGAGAAGGTAAAATTCACCGAACGGTGGCATGTGTATTTCACTAAATTTCTATATCAGTGATTGCTTTCTTGTAAATAAACTAAGGCAAGATAAAAAGGCCACAAATATCTTGCATGCTTCATATAAGCAACGTATTGATTGGTATTGCTGGGTTAGCTCCCCTTCACCAGTGCATTTAGATGTATTGACCCTCGTTGAAACAGGTTTTCCGCACCAAGGAGATCCTGCGAGGAGCTAAAGCTACTTCCTATTCTAGTCCACCAACCGGCACGTCCTGATCGTGCCCTAGTAGAATTATTTTGAAGACCTAGGAGCTCGCACACATAAATTATGCAGCTCTGTGGGAAGGCGATAGCTCCGCCTGGAGGTCTCTTCTTTTAAATTTATAGTAAAAGGATGTAATATACATGATGACTATCTTATTTTGCGTCCACTTTTGTAAGTCCGTGCGGCAACTCGTTCAAGAGTTTGTAAAAGATGTTCATTATCAATAAAAAGAATTTTCCATGTTTCAATATTTTGTTTCAATTATCTGCGTACTCTGAATATGTGCTCGTTATGCAAAAATTCCTTGGCCTTGTGCGATGCGCAACCTAGGAACATACAGCGTCACGCCCGGGGGACGACTATCGATTCCACAGAATCATGGCATGACATACTGGTATCAGAGCACAGCTTCAAGTTCCTTTGACCCTCGTATTGAAAAAGTTCCTTTAACGATCTAATCCCTTTGCGAACTCTTGAACTCGTTAGGCTAAAATGAGATACTTTCCATACAGTAAGTCCATAATACATTATGAGCCTGATGTAAGTTACCTTCTTTTGAAGAAATGAATCAAGCGCAAGCATCAACGCTAGCACAAGGTGAGGCACAAGCCCAAGAAAGTAGTTTTGGTACCTCGAGAAGTTCTAGAAGCCAGCGAGCCATATCCCGTGTTGATCCAATTTAGCAGATAATGAGGATACTCAAAGCAAGTCAATAAAGGGATAAGGCTCGTTATGAATGAGCCGAGAAGCGAGCAAAAAAGAGGTAGAGCAAGTTCGAAGGCAATCTAGAAGCCCGATTTGCAGTCCAACAAAAATAGGTAGATATCCTGCAACAGATCGTTCAGACCTTGGTCTCCAACCATTCCACGGCAACAATAATGACACCGACAGAGCAACCCGTGCCTGAAGTCAAAATACCTCAAACTCTAAAGAAGAAGGATGTGACTACCTTCGACTTTACCAACTTCAAGAAGGTTTACAACACGCCATTTAAGTGGACTGAAGATTCGATCGTGGCTCTATATTAGCTGACTGAGCTTGAAGATCACTTCAAACTGCTAGAGGTACCTAAAAAAAAGTACGTTATGTGTGCCCAACTATATCTCCGTTTGAACACACACGATCGGTGGGACGTGCATCGAAGATCGCTTTTAGTTGACGATGAAGAGAAGACGATCATGTGGGCTACCTTTCGTGGCACATTCGAAAAGGAGTTCATACCCCTTTCCGTACGTCGACAAAAGGAAAACGAGTTCGTGCAGCTTCGGCAAGGCAACATGACCGTGAAGCAATACTCCACCGAATTCAACTGGCTCGCCGAATTTTCAAGCTCATACTTATCTGATATGACGAGTCATGCCAGACGATTTAAAGGCGGCATGCGACCTGTCATCCATGCACACGTGGTTGTTCCTCAATACCTGATATTGTAGGAAGTTCTCAACCATGCCATTTTCTTCGAACTGCAGTATCCTTCAGTTGCTGCTGGCACTGTGCATACTTCCAATCACAAGCGCTATAGCAACACGGGAGGACATATCGCTCCAAAGCGTTCAAATAATGGCAGTCAACAAAAAGAAAATATAGGGGCGTATTGTGAACATTGTAATAGGCCTGGGCACACCATCGACGATGTTACATAAAGAACGGGTCCTGCTTCAACTATAGTGGTCAAGGCCACCTATTCAAGAACTGCCCGCTCCCTTTCAAGTCTCGCCCTCAATATCTAAATCCTGCCACAGCACCCTAAGCTAACCGAGTCGTGCCGCAGCAAGAGCGTCGTCAAGCTCAAGGCCGGGTGTACACTATAACATGGGAAGAAACCCTGGCATCGGACACCGTCATGTCAGGTATATTATTTTTTAATAATATACTTGCTCGTGTGCTATTTGATTATGGTGCAACGCGTAGCTTTATATCCACAAATTTTGTCATGGAAAATATGACAAAAATGAAACCATTATATCTAAACCTTAGTGTTAGCACCCCATCGGGCACAAAAATACCTGTTCATTCAGTATGTCAAGGCGGTCACGTCTGTATTGGAGAAAAAAATTCTCGTTCGATGTGTTAGTCCTAGATATTCGGGATTACGACATCATTTTGGGGATGGATTGCTTGGCGCTTACTCGACAACTATCGAATATGCAGAGAAACAAGTCATCTTTCGTCTACCTGGAGAAGCCAAATTCTGCTATACGAGTGGTTCAACAACGGATGTGTCGAGGGCTTGCATGGTGATTTCTGTGATGTCAGCTTGGCGAATGTTGTACTCTGGATGTGAGGGATACTTAGTGTCGGTTCAGGATACGTAGCTGGATTACACAAACTTTGAGTCTTCTTCCATTATGGCAGAGTTTCTTGACATATTTCCGAGCGAACTACCCGGTATGCCACCTGACCGAGAGTTCGAGTTCACCATCGATACATTTCCAAATACTCAAACAATTTCCAAAGCTTTGTACAGAATGGCCCCTGCTGAACTAATGGAGTTAAAGTGCTAACTACCAGAATTGCTTGACCGCTGATACATTCGTCCGAGCGTGTCTTCTTGGGGCGCGCCTGTGCTCTTCGTAAAGAAGAAGGACGGAACGTTATGACTTTGCATAGATTATCGGGAGCTAAATAATGTCACTATTAGAAACAAGTATCCCCTGCCCAGGATAGACGACCTCTTTGATCAGTTACAAGGAGCAGTAGTATTTTCAAAATTTGATCTTCGCTCTGGCTACCACCCATTGAAGATTAAGCCAGAGGACATGCCGAAGTCCATATTTTGAACCCGCTATGGCCATTATGAGTTTTCTGTTATGCCATTTGTAATGATGAATGCTCCTACTGCTTTCATGGATTTGATGAACTGTGTGTTCCGACCATTTCTCGAGAAATTTATGGTAGTTTTTATAGATGATATCTTAGTGTACTCGAAGAATAAGGATGAACACGCTGGACACCTGCGGATGGTGCTTCAAACTCTTTGAGATAATAAGTTGTACGCGAAGCTAAGTAAGTGTGAGTTCTTTTTGGACAACATATCTTTTCTTGGGCACATTATTTCCGCAGAGGGCATCTGAGTTGACCCTAAGAAAGTAGAAGCCATCGTGAAGTAGAAAAGGCCTGAGTCAGCTAGCGACATTCGGAGTTTGCTTGGCCTAACAGGATACTACAGGAGATTTATAAAAGATTTTGCAAGGATCGCCTTGCCTCTGACTCATCTCACTCGGAATGGAGTAACGTTCGCGTGGACGGATGACTGTGAAGCTTATTTATGGAGTTAAAACAATGACTTGTCTCAGCACCAATTCTTACCCTTGCAGATGGACCCGATGATTTTAAGATCTATAGCGATGCCTCAGAAAAGGATTTATGATATGTTCTTATACAGAGGGACAAATTGATAGCTATTGCGTCGAGGCAGTTAAAGCCTCACGAGAATAACTATCCAACACACGATCTGGAACTCGCAGCGGTGGTGTTCGTGCTGAAGTTGTGGCAGCATTACCTCTATGGTGTGTCGTGCGAGATCTTCACGGATCATAAAAGATTAAAATATCTCTATACTCAAAAGGATCTGAATCTACGGCAACAACGTTGGCTTGAACTCCTTAACGACTTCGATTTGATGATCAGATACACACCGTGCAAGGATAATATTATAGCTGATGCGCTGAGTCGAGTGTTCGTTAGGAGCTTCCCTATCGATGATAGGCTGCGATGGGATCTCAAAAGTTTAGGCAATATACTCTGAATCAGATACAAAAAGGGGGCGCAAGTGGCTCAGCTGTGCCTCAAACCAGACTTGTTGGAGAAAGTAAAGTCCACTAAGAAAGATGACATATTCCTGGAAAAGGTGCGAAGTCTTATCTCAGCAGGAAAGACAATCGACTTTGCGGTAAGCACGGATGAAATGATGCGGGTGAAGGAAAGATTATATGTTCCTAACGATGCAAACCTTAGAAAGGAGATACTCATCGAAGCCCACTATGCGAGTTGCACTTTACATCCAGGTAGCACAAAAATGTATCGAGACCTCCGTACGATATTTTGGTGACACGGCATAAAAATGGATATAGCACTGTTTGTGTCTCAATGCATGGCTTGTCAGAGAGTAAAGGTCGAGCACCAGAATCCGGGTGGAGAGATGCAGAACCTTGCTATATCAAAGTGGAAATGGGAACACATAACAATAGATTTTATTGTTGGTTTGCCAAATACGCAACGGGAAACAAAGTCGTTTGGGTCATCATCGATCGACTCGCCAAGTCAGCGCACCTTTTGCCTATCAAAGTTACTTGGAGTGTTGACCGCCTGGCCCAGATCTTCCTCAACGAGATCGTTCGAATCCACGGCATGCTCGTATCTATTGTCTCTGATCGAGATGGTCGATTCTTATCACATTTCTGGGAGAGCCTTCAGTCAGCAATAGGGACGAAGTTAAAGTTCAACTCCGCCTACCATCCTCAGACAGATGGCCAGACAGAGCGGGTCAACCAAATCCTCGAAGACATGCTACGGCTCTACTCCTTGGACTTGAAGATAAGTTGGGACATCCATCTACCGTATTCGAATTTGCATACAATAATAGTTATCAATCCAATATTCAAATGGTGCCGTATGAGGCGTTATATGGGCAGAAGTACAGATCCCCAATCTGTTGGGATGAATTTGGTGAATGGCATATTCTTGGCCCAGAACTCGTAGAACAAACCGTTCAGAAGATCCGTTTGATTCGTGAACGGTTGAAGGTAGCACAGAGTCGTTAGAAAAGCTACTCGGACACACATCGCCGACCTCTTGAGTTCTTAGAAGGTGGTCGAGTATTTCTCAAGGTCTTACTCATGTGAGGAGTTACCAGATTTTGAGCAAAGGGAAAGCTAAGTCCAAGATTCGTAGGCCCGTTCGAGATACTAAAGCGAGTCGCCTTAGTCGCATATCAGATTGCCTTGCCACCGTCGCTATCTGAAGTGCACAATGTCTTTCATATTTCACAGCTTAGAAAGTACGTGTACGACCTAAATTATGTGGTGGATCTTGGTCAACTGGACTTAAGGGCAGACTTGACTATTGTTTAACATCCTGTGCGGATCTTGGATCACAAGGAGAAGATGCTTTGAAGTCGTTCGGTTCCTCTCGTGTGTGTGCTTTGGAAAAATCATTAGGTCGAAGAATCGACTTGGGAACTTGAGTCTAAGATGAAGGAAAGGTTTCCTTCATTATTTTATAGTGGTAGGTTCTATTCCTAAGTTTCGTAGACGAAACTTCCTATTAGTTGTTTAAGATGTAGTGCCATGTTCCCCCTATTCGGGGAGCACGGCTAAGAAATACAAATCGGTATCCTTCGATCGGGATAGATTGAATCAAGATCTTATCCTCATTATAGATTTGCTTCTTCAGAATCAATTCCCATATTCAGTAGACCGTGCACCATGGATAGACTTAGCGGCAGAGTCAAGAGGGACCTCTCCGTTGTAAGTTTTCTTGCCTAATTTTTGTTGTCGCCTTGTTGCTTTCGTGCTTTTAAGTTGAATTTCGAATTTGTGTTTTCTTGAACGGTTTTTATGGATTTTATTGCTTTCGTTCATTGAACTACATTTTATTTCGAGCTTGGAAAATGTAGAAGAGGTATTGATCAGTTGTTCGTGGAATGCAGGTGATCATGCAGTAGACGTCGTGGGAACGGAGACTTGAAGCACCTCTTTCCTTTTCCCTCTCCAACCAACTTGTGAGTGGCTAAAATTTGATTTAGTTGAACCTTCTTCCAAGTCTTCATACCTAAAATCTTGCATTCTTGCTTGTTCCGTTCAAACGATACCATAATAACTAAAAGAAGTCTAAGATAAAAAGGAATAGACTTGGATTACTTTATGCTTATCAATCAACTTGTGAACGGTTACCTTGTTGCATGCTAGTTTGTTTAGCAAGTTCTTCATAATGCTTCAATTCTAATTAGAATGTATACTTCTTCTATAAATGTGCTATGTATAGAACACGCTTTGCTATGCAATATATTGATCAGGAAGACTATGCAAGACAGATCATGCCATATGATTGTCTCGTGCTCGTATTACCTTAGAATACATCAAGTGATTGCTAATTATAGACACCGTTTGATCACGGACAACTAGTGCGCAAGGTTTCTGGTTTTCGTGGACTGTCTTTGGGGCACTGGGATCGATTTAATCCGGGCGAAACAAATCTTATAATCGTTTGTACGGACGAAATATTATGTAGCGGGCTCGCCACCTGCGTTGTATATCATTTTTGTCTCGAGACTATAACCGACCTTTATGGCATTATGCCAGTGATCCCTTCATATATTTAAACTGTGCAAACTAACTTATGTCTTCATGGCAAGGAAGATCATGGTAAGTATTGTGCCGGTGGTTCGGGCGGAAAGATAAAAGTCACCGAACGGTGACATATATATTTCAGTAAATTTTTATATCAATGCTTGCTTGCTTGAAAATGAACTAAGGTAAGATAGAAAGACCAAAAATAACTTGTATGCTTCATATAAATAATATGTTGATTGGTATAGTTGGGTTAGCTCGCCTTCACCAGTGTATTTTGATGTACTAACCCTCGTTGAAATAGGTTTCCCGCACCAAGGAGATCCTTCTAGGAGATAAAGCTACTTCCTATTCCAGTCCACCAACTGGCACGCCCTGATCGTGCCTTAGTAGAAGCATTTTGAAGACCCAGGAGCTCGTACACATAACTTATGCAGCTCTGTGGGAAGACGATAGCTCCGCTTGGAGGTCTCTTCTTTTGAAGTTATAGTAAAATTATGTAATGTACATGATGACTATCTTATTTTGCGTCCACTTTTGTAAGCTCGTGCGACAATTATCTGACTCATTCAAGAGTTTGTAAAAGATGTTCATTATTAATAAAGAGAACTTTTCATGTTTTAATATTTTGTTTCTATTATTTGCGTACTCTGAATATGTGCTCGTTATGCAAAAATACCTTGGTCTTGTGTGATGCGCAACCTAGGCATGCACGGCGTCATGCCCTGGGGACGACTATCGATTCTACGGAATCGAGGCATGACAAATAAGGAAGAGAAAAAGAAAAGAAAAAAGGGTTTATATAGGGAGGGGATTAAATCCAAACCCTTGGATCCACCACGTTAGCGATCCAAGGAAATCCGTAGCCATCTTAACTGTTTTAGAGAAAACCAAGAATCCATTGGTTAAAAGGATGAACCGGTTAAACCTAAAGGCTAAGTCATCTCCTATCGGGTGGTATACTGCAATATACCAACGGTATACCAGTCTGACTGTCAATTCTTACTTTTGAGAAATTTCAGAAATATATTCTATGTATGGGTCCTAACACGAGTCTATGGCAATATCAAAGGGTATTCTACTATTCTCTAGTGATCTGGTGATCAATACGATTGTCACAAATATAAAAAAATTATTAAGTTACATCAGTCATTAATTTTTTTAAGATATTCGAAACACAAGAATTCAGGAAATATCCAATACCAAAAAAATAATGAATACAAGAATTCGAAACTGCCATCATGGCACGATATCAGTAACCAATGACTTGTATCATGAAAATCTATAATCCTTGATCAAGATACCAAAATTATAAAAATCGAGAAATATAATATAAAATAAATAAATATGTATCCATATACAAATAATGATATAGTGAGACGAGTCTTACAACTCACCCCCTTTAGAAATATTTCGCCCTCAAAATTTTAATAAGGTACAATCAAACATGCTAGAAAATCCAGAGAAATATGCTATCAAGAACCACTATCGATACTCAGGCATATTGGAAATATAAAATATGATATGCATAAAGAAAACTAAAAATAACACAAGCTCTATAAATGTAGAAATTCAATCACACATAAGCTAGGGATAAGACATGTAGCATACAAAAGAGTATACTACATTAGTCAAACAGATATTGGTAACGAGCTCGAATGTCATCCTAGTGCTCCTACATCGACTCACCCAGAGAGTGATGGTCTAAAGCGACATGGACTAAACAGATAGTCCTATTCTTGAGAACCTTCTCCATTCGGTCCAAAATGGAAATGAGTCACTTTCATACGATAGGTCGGTACCAACAATCATCTCAAAATAATCTAGGATATAGTCTAGATCTGGAACATACTAATACAATAGAGATACATGAAACACATCATGTACGTTGCAAAGCAACAATGGAAGAGCGAGACAATATAAAAAATCTCTAACTCGGTCAAGAATATCGAACAAACCTATATACCTTGGACTATGCTTTCCCATACTCCAACTGATAACTCTACGGGTAGGCAAAATTCAAATACGTGGTCACCGATAAATAACTGAATAGGAAACCTATTATGTCTGCCCAATGACGCTAAAGATCCTGAGCTACTCTGAGATGCTCTTTGGTTTGCATGAATTCCACAACCATATGAGCAATCATCTCGGACCAAGCATATGCCTCTTACTAACATCATTACATGCCAACAGTTATTTGTATCTCCTGTCATATAACTCCTTAAAGGGTGTCATCTGAATGCTCGCCTAGAAGTTGTTGTTATAGGAGAACTCTACTAAATGCAAGTGATCCCCCAATATCCATCAAAGTTAAAAGTAATGCCTGAAGTATATCCTTAAGAGTATAGATAGTGTGCTCCGGCTGACCATCTATCTGCGGATGGTATGTTGAACTGAACCTCAAACGGTTTCCCAAACTCTGTTGAAGGCTCAGCTAAAAATATGACGTAAATATGGAATCCCGATAGCACACTATAAAATCTGACTACCTGTCAAAGGTACATCTTAGCTAACTTCTCTTTAGACTGACCCACTCTGAAAGAAAGAAAGTGAGAAACTTCACGAGTCAGTCTAATGCCACCTAAACAACAGCTATGCAAGACGGGGATCTAGGAAAACTTATCACGAAATCTATGGAAACATGCTCTCAATTTCATGCTAGAATCAATGAAGGCTGAAGTAGCCTGACCGACCTCTGTTGCTCAGCTTTGACCTGTTGGAACACCAAGCACCGAGAGACGAATTATTCTGTCTCCCTCTTTATTCCATTCTACCAGAAATGCTAACAAATATTCCGATACATCTTCGTCCATCTTGGATGAACAAAATACTAAGAATTATAGGTCTCTAACATAATCTTGTGTCATCTATCTCCATCCAATACTTAAAGATGACTCCCAAACTGGAGAGTTCTATCCTCACAGATATGCTACTCTGCGTTGTGTTCTCACTCACACTCTTCTCTGAGTCACTAAAGCTTTTCATCTGGTACCTGACTATGCTGTTATGATCCTCTTAACAATAGTAGATTGAACCTGCAGAACTGCCATCAATACTGTATCACAAGATAGTACCATCTCTATGCCTATCTCCTAAAGATTATCTAAGATCTCATATTGCTTCATCAAGAAATAGGCTTCTCCTCTCCTACTCAAGGTGTATGTAATAACATTGGCCTTTCCTGGATGATACTAAAGGTCAAGATCATATAACTTCAGTAACTCCAACCATCTTTTCTACTGCATGTTGAGATCCCTCTACGTGAACATATACCTCAAACTCTTATGATCAGTAAAAATCTTCATCTGCTCTCCATATAGATAGTGCCTCTAGAGTTTGAGTGCAAACACAACTGCGGCCATCTCCAGATTGTGCATCAGATAATTTCTCTCATGGTCTCAAAGTTGTCAAGATGCATAAGACACCACTCTTCCATAATACATAAGGACACATCTGAGTCCCTTACCTGACGCATCATAACAAATGGTGAACCTACGTACATGGTCCCACCTGAAGCATCAAAAAAAGGAGCCGAGATCAAACTTTGCTTAAGATTCTCGAAGAAAGCTTGACAAGCATCTAACCACTCAAAGAGCACATCCTCACACGTCAGCTGTGTGAAGGGTGCTAAAATTCTAGCAAAGTATGCTACAAATTGCCTGTAGTACGCTGCCAATCCAAAAAAAACTATGTACCACAACAACTTAACTAGGCGCTGGCCAACTCTTGATGGTCTCCACTTTCTTGGGGTCTACCTCGACTCCATCTGCAGCACTGATATTCCCCAAGAAGAAAATATGATCGAGCCAGAATTTATACTTGTTGAACTTCACATATAGTTGATGCTCACGAAGAATCTTAAGAACTACTAGAAGAGGCTGCTCATTCTCGACCTCTCTTCGATTGTAGACCTGGATATCATCATTGAACACTATCACAAAATGGTCTAGGTGAGACATGAAAATATGGTTCATAAGATCCACGAATACCACTAGCACATTGGTAAACCTAAAAAGCATCATAAGAAACCCCCAATGACAATAACCAGATTTAAATGCAATCTTGGGTATATTCTGCTCTCTAACTCTGGTATGATGGTACCTAGAATGCAAATCGATCTTAGAAAACACAACTGCCATATTGAGATAGTCGAACAAGTCATCCTGGGCAAGGGATACCTGTTCTTAATATTTACCGCATTTAGTTGACGATAATTAACACATAAATATTATGCGCATCCTTCTTCTTTACAAGAAGCATCAGGGCTCCCCAAGGAGATCTACTAGTTCGAATGAATACATTGGTTCTTAAGTAATCAAACATCTGGTATGACTCTACCAACTCTAATGTTGATATTTTGTATACCCTATCTGATACTGGCTCTGCTCTAGGAATCAGATCAATACAGAACTCTACCTCTTGAACTAGCGCATACCCGGTAACTCCTCCAAAAATACATAAGGAAACTCACTAAAAATCCTTGGTAACTGTACCTCCTCGACTACTGCTACCCTCAAGATGACTGACGGGTAATCCGCCTCTTTGCTTAAGAATGAGAACTTATCAAGGATACAAAAGATAACCTTACTAGCATGATTATAATCACTCATAGAAAACTCTATCAAGTTCACGGGAAACTCCCTCCCGAACACTACGAACGAGGCATAAATTTTTATCTAATCCTATGAGACCATTACCAATAAGTATATTGAGCCTTACTAGTAATGACTCGATCTCCAAACTAACTCATATCTCAAATCGTGCATATATGAATGAACGGGAAGCACCATAATCAAATAAGACTAAATCTAAATAAGAATGGTACATGCTACCACCTCTTCCGAAGCCAATGCCTCCTCCAAAGTAAGCATGAAAGCCTGACCCTGGCCTCTGGGTGCTTGTCCCCTCTAATATTGTCCTCTCTACCTGACCTAAACCTAATCCAGAGTTTGAGCCTGCGTATACTACTATAGCCTAGACTGTTGGAAAGTCTGAGACTACGTCTGTAAAGGCCTCGGAGCCTGATACTATTGAACTGGAGCTGGGGCCCTGAACTACAGACCTGATAGAGTCGACGATGCTGATAGATGAATTATTAATGAACAAACTAATGTCCTACTTGGGCAAGATTCCACTATGTGGACTGAAGCTCCACATATCAGACACAAACCCTGCACCCTACGACACTCAGAAAGAACATGCCCCAACTTCCTACAATGGGAACATCCAACTGAAGAGAATGGCCTATGTTGTTGAGGTCATGCTTTAGATGACTGCTGGAATAATGACACCGGTGCTGCTCTCTTTGGAGATCTAATCTCAAATTCCCGCATTGCTGGTGCTTTAAAACCCCTCAATTTTTTTTAATTTTTAAAAATAAATAATACTAATAACCGTAATTAAATACGTATATATACTCGTAGCATTTAGCTAATAAAAAAAAGAGTAACAATAGAAAAAAATAATAAAGAGATTTTTTACATAAATAATAATAATAATAATAATAATAATAATAATAATAATAATAATAATAATAATAATACTAGACATAAAAGGAAGAAAAAAAGTATTAGTATTGATAATAATAATAATAAAGAAAAAATGGAAATAAATAAATAAAAACTTTAAACAAAAAAAAAAAACCAAAATTTCTAACTACCCTGACCCGTAGCAGACCCCACCTCCGCGCGGATGAACCCCTTTCGACTCTCTCTTTCTCTCTGTATAAATACCTACCTATCTATCATCAATCCCAAAACACTAAACCTAAACTCAAGCCTATCCCTACCCCAACCCCGTCGTATCCCCCACGGACGTTCGCCGCCGCCTGAACGCCGACCGCCGTCGAATTCCTGCCTACCCACGACAGCAGTCAACCCCAGACCCCCTTCTTCATGGTATGATATCTCCATCATCTTTGATTCTTTTGACGTATCGTTTCTTCGTACACGCTCATAACATGCTCCTCTAGGATTTTCTATAATTTGGATGATTTTTGGAGTCTTGATTTGGAAGAAAAATTGACTCAAAGTTAACGAAAATCTTGTTTCTAAAGCTACAGAAAATCAGTCCAAGTACCCATGTTCATGCCCAGTTTTCTACCATCTCGTTTAATATTTATAAAATCTATTTGAATAAAATTATTGAAAACATATCCAAGATTATTTCTATTATTTTAGTTTTAATTAATTTACTTTGTTTCTCAAATTATTTTGTTTCCAAAATGACCAAAAATTATATTTCAAAACCCAAAAACTTGCTCACCCTGCCAAACGGGATCACCTCATCGCGAATCAATTACACTAAAAGGCGTGTATGGTTTATCCTGACGTGTGAACCTTCGCGGAACATGATTTGGGTGTGTGTGCACTCATAAATCAATATGTATCCGTAAAAAGTCCCTCGTATCAGGGTTTTGCAAAATATCCAATTAGTTTTTGTACGCTCGTTAGATTGCAACGAAACTTGAGCCATTTGACTCATAGCGTCTGAATTTTCATGTGACCTGGGTTTCGTTCGATTCTGAGTCAGTCAACGAATCACCGATTTGCAAGCCCCATAATTCGACTTGACGAGCAATTTTGTGATCGGTTCACTGGAATCATAAATAGGACATACCATTGAGTTCGTATCATCGATTATGATTTATTTAATTTATAATTTATCATATTTAGAGACCTTTGACCTTGACACATTTTTCGGTACAAGGTGGGCCATATGTGGACTCCGCTTTGATCCAAAATTATTGTTTTATCTCTGTGTCCAAATTGGACAAAATGGTAGTATTTTCTGACTATCTCGCTTATTTTAGGACTGTTGGTGATTTCTATTTCAGCATCCGAAGATGTTTGTTTAGCTTCCATTTTTTTTGGTTTGTTGTACCGGTTGTCTTGTGTCATTTCAGCACCAAACTATTACCAGACAAGTATACCTTGTCACTACTACTGTTTATTTATATTCATATCTGCATGTTTTATTTTTGTTATTTACTTTCTTATGTATATATATTATTAAACAGTGCATCTAAAAAAACTTAGGTGCAACATCGGATGGCATCGTCTTTTGTGTCTTATTTTATTTGTTATGCATATTAACCTAGATTTAAGAGACTACCCAAAGATTTTGAACGACGGTTGCAACTTAGGTGCAACGACGGTTGTCTTATTTTATTTTATTCATCGACGCAATCGTCGACTGCACCCGAGTCATTCTCGGACGTGCATAGCTATAAATAATTTTTGCAACAACAACTCATGCAATATTTAATAACTTGAATTAAATAGTAAATAGGGCAAGGTATACTTGCTTGAATCCTCAAGCTGCGAATGCCAATATCTTGCTCCTGAAGCCTCGCCCGAACAATCCAACGAGCCTAAATATAATATAATATAATATGATATAATATAATATAATATAATATAATATAATATAATATAATATAATATAATATAATATAATATAATATAATATAATATAGGGAATTTAAAATGCATGGGATTAAAGTTGGGTGGGACATAAGAGTCATGGGCGTAGCAGGTTCAGAATGGATTAATACCCTAATTTGGATTATAGGGAATTGGGTTGAGGTTGTGCCTCAATTTCAAATAGGAATGGGCAATTATGAGAAATTGGATTTATGGAATAATACATGAACGTTTGCGACGAATATTGTGCAGCTAAAATGAAGCACAATATCGAGTATTTAAAAGTTACACAAGGGTCAGATGGGTATTCTGGCATGTCTAGGAGGTGTGTATGAAATTTGTTTTAAGGTAACTACTAGTGTAGCGCTCCAAACATCGAAGCAACGGTAAGGTGTAATAAGTCACATAATTATTGTACATTAATTCTAATTGTATCCAAATTAATTCTAGTCTCTCAATCTAAACTAAATATCCCTAAATTTGATCGAGGGGGTTTACAATCTACCCTCCTTAGAGCATTTTGTCCTCGAAATTAAAATATATGCATGGGGGTAATGCTGTCGAATATCCTTCTCGCGTTCCCAGGTCGATTCGCTTGGTGCATGATGCCTCCATGCGACACGAACTAGAGGGATAGTCTGACCTCGCAATACCTTCTCGCTTCTGTCCAGAATATCTACAGGCTCCTCTTGGTATGATAAACTCGGGCCGACTGTGATTTCTGAATAATCAAGCACATGACTCGGATCTGGCATGTACCTTCTTAGCTGAGATACATGAAAGAGGTCATGCACTCCTTCCAAAGTCTGCAGCAAGGCTAACCTGTAAGCAACCTCTCCGATGCGTTATAACACATCGAATGGTCCGATGTACCTCAGACTCAGCTTTCCTCTGCCTCCAAATCTGATAGTCCCTCGAGTAGGTGAGATCTTTAGAAAAACATGATCTCCAACCTGGAACTCTAGGGGTCGTCGATGTGCGTTTGCCCAATGCTTCTGTCTATCCTGTACTACTCGCAGGTGCCCTTGGATCTTCCTCACCTTATCTACTGTATGAACAACCAACTCTGGCCTTAGAATCTACCTCTCGCCTATATCACTCCAACATACTGGAGAACGACACATTTTGCCATACAACGCTTCATAGGGAGCCATCTGGATGCTCGCTTGATAGCTGTTGTTGTAGAAAAATTTGACCAAATGTAAATGGTCCTTCCATGATCCTCCGAAATCAAGCATGCATGCTCTTAACATATCCTCCAATATCTGAATGGTGCACTCAGACTGGCCATCTGTTTGCGGGTGATACGATGTGCTAAACTTCAGGCGGTATCGAGACTCTCTTGTATACTCCGCCAAAAGTAAGATATAAACCTTGTATCCCTGTCAGACACTATATTAACTGGCACTCCATGAAGTCGCACAATCTCCCTCATATGCATATCTGCTAAGACCTCTGTAGATTGCCCAACTCTGAAGGGTAAAAAGTGAGCGGACTTGGTGAGTTTATCCACGATTATCCAAACTGCATTGTGACCACTAGGACTCCTCGGGAAGCCCGTAACAAAGTCCATAGTGATGTGCTCCTATTTCCACTCAGGTATCGGAAGCGGTTGAAGTAAACCTGCAGACCTCTGATGCTCAGCCTTGACTTGCTGCATCACTAGGCACTTCACCACAAAGCGGGCTATCTCCCTCTTCATTCCATGCCACCAGTAGTACTGTCTTAAGTCTCTGTACATCTTAGTGCCTCCTGGATAAATAGAGTAGGTTGAACTGTGTGCCTCCGACATCAGCTCCTAACGAAGTTCTCCATTTGGAACATAGAGACGATTTCTACATCTCAAAGTCTCGTCTTCATGTATACGTAATCTTGCCTGTATTCTAGCCTCTGTCCTCTGTCAAAGCCTCTGGAATCTGGCATCTGTCGGCAAAGCAGCCTTGATCCTCTCCACTAATGTCGATTACAACTGGAAACTCGACAAATGTCCGTCTACTCCGGGCATAATGACCTCTATTCCTATCTACTCTAGTTCTCTCAACAGATGTTGTTGGGTAGTCAAAAAGAATGCAATGGGTCTTCTGCTCAACGCATCAGTTACTACGTTGGCCTTTCCCAGATGGTATTTGTAGAAGCATAAAAAATACGCTGGGAGGAGCTACGCAGCATACTGATGCAGAGCAGCATAAACGGAGGCCTTCAGAGCCATCAAGAGTACAAGCTCAAAGGACCATCCGCGTAAGTGCAGTACATCCAGGCCGCTCCAGCGTAAATGGGGTTCTTCATCGCCTCCATGGCGTAAAACTTATCCTCTCTCAAAGCAGCGTTAAAGCATACGAGGAACGCTTCATCTTCCCCGAAATAAACCTGTCAAGTCACGCAGTGAACCTGACCTCTGACTCCTGACAAAAAGTGCTGCACGGCTACCCAAACGAATGCTGAAAACAAGGACAAACCCCTCGGGACGCGCACTACAGTATGATGGTGGATCTCTGCATTTAATGCAGAGGATTTGGTTAAAATATTGCCGAACCGTCGTTTACTGACGCCCCCTCAGCATAAACTGCTCTTTCGCGTACAAGGGGAAATACTGCCTTGTTTTACACAGGCAAACATGAGCTGTTTTACGCTCCGCAGTAGACAAACCGCCTGCCACGTCAAAAGCTGCACTTCGTACGGGGCTCGAGGCACGTCTCTACGTCTACATTACACAGAGCGGTGACAGTTTCTCTGGAGGCACGTCTCTGCGACAGTTGCACAGAAGGGCTGCAGACCTTCAAAATACACCTCCGCATTTAATGCACAAGATGATGGCAAATCTCTGCAAGAGATTTGATTATATCTTCAAAAGTCGTAATTCTGGCTAAAGACGTCCACATCAGCACTCTGGCACGATACGCAGCGGCTTCTACGCCCATTCAAGATATGTGCTCATTCGGCTTCTACGCCCATTTGGCTTCAAACGCCCACTCAGTCTCTACGACCATTCGGCTTCTACGCCTACTCGGCTTCTATGTCCATTCGGCTTCTATGCCTACTCGGCTTCTATGCCTATTTGGCTTCTACACTAGGGTGACAGTCATTTGGCTTCTATGCCAACCTCTTCTACACAAGGGATACCTACCTACGTGGCTTCTACGCCGTGATCTTCGTAGCAGATATACGCATTTTGTCCCCTTAGTTGGACACGCGTCACATGCTCACTCAAAAGGTCACCTATACGCAGGCATTGGTTATTTTAACCGTTGTGTAAAAGGGTGCTGTACTTTCCACTCCTCGATTTTTATACCGACAGAGTGGTCACTGTCACCAAAACTCTATAAATAGAGACCCCTATCAATGGGGAACAGGGTCGAAAAACTTAAAACTTGAAGATCGAACAAGGTCGAACTTCCCAGAAAGATCGAACCGGAGGTCAAGAGAGAGAGAGAGAGAGAGAGAGAGAGAGAGAGAGAGAGAGAGATAATCCGAAGCTCAGGCAAAGAGCAGGGATCGACGACTTTGGCATCGTGCACCCACCCTCTTCTGCAACCTTCGAAGCTGCTACCTGTCTTCCACGGCACTTCTTCAACATCGTGTGGTCCAAGGGATAAAGTGATCGACTGCAGATCAGACAACTATAGCAATTTATACCCAGATTAAATAAATTGTACTCCCACATCCTCGTATAGGATTAAATTGTACAAGTTTGTTTGTAAACCAAAGGGCGCGGGTTTCGTATAAACCCCGTCATTGAAATACACTTTCATTCTTTCATTTAATACCACAAACAAGATGGCGACTCTGCTGGGGACATCTTTCTCTTCTGATGAGGAAGCAATTGCTCAACATGATGCGGTATCCGTGGGATCCGTGAAGAAGACACTGGTCGTCCAATTCGACCAGTCTGCCTACGAAGACATGCTTCGAACCGGGGGTAGCTCTCACTCTCTCTCCGTCCAAGACAACAGGAAGCTGCGCAAGGTCTGGATGCCCAAGACATCCTCTACCATTCCTGTGGACTCTCCGATCTCTCCGACCAATGAGGTGGTAGCATTGCTCCCTCCTTGCCCTGCACGTAAAATTCAGTCTCCCGCTACGCGCGGTACAGACAAAACATCGGGCAAAGCCTCAGCGCTGACCCAGAAGTATCCACTGTGCTCTACGCGTAGGAATCAGTCTCCCGTTACGTGCGGTACAGACAAAACTTCGGGCAAACCCTCAACACTAATCCAGAAGTATCTACTGCGCTCTACGCGTAGAAACCAGTCTCCCGCTACGCGCAGTACAGACCAAACTTCTGATGATGCCTCAGCGCCAAGTCAGAAGTACAAATCATGCTCCATGCGCAAGACAATATCTGACCTCTACGGGGAGCCAGATGAGCGCCGTAATTTCCACAGGGGGGAGCAAGCGGCGGGGTACTCAACTTCTCGGCCGTTACGCCAGCAAAGAAGCAATCTACTTACCCTCCGGATTACGCGGGAAGCCGACGGCCGACTGAGAACCTCTTCAGCTTTACGCCAGTCTGAGCAAATCTCCAAATTATGCCAGGCGAAGTCCCACGACGTAATGCACGCCCAGGCTACGGGAAGGCACCATCCCCGGGGATTATCCGCCACCCAGATGGCCAATCTGTTGTGCACAGGTGGCGTAGGGAAAACCATGGTGCCCAATCTCCGCATGCCCACTGATGGGAACAGAAGGAACAATCCGTCGTCTTCTTCCTCTACTCCTCCTGACTTGCGCGCATATCTAATCCAGAAGCGTAAGGAAAGGGGACCTTCCAACATGTCTATTACACCCCCTAGCGAGCAATGTTGTAATAGTCATAAAATTGTGATTGACTGTTGCTGTTCTAAAGCAAAACAGTCAGTTTTTGACCGATTGAGCTACTCTCAGTCTTTCCAGGAAGAGGAACCCGCGCATGCATCTGTGAACATGGCTTCACACATACGTAGAGGAGGGTCGAGCTCAAGACGTCATCCCTCCAGGCCCCCGAGCCGAAGGAGGTTCAGTGAGCTCCTCAGGAACGCTGAAGCCGGAGTGTTCCAAAACACTCGCGCAAGGTCACGACAACCAGCTTCGTCCTCTTCTGATTCCGACGCTGGGGGTCGCCAAGCCCCCGAATCAGAGGAAGAAAGTGTAGACTCAACTTCTAAAGCGACCTATACTAATCCTTCAATGACACCCAGGGAGATAGGAGTTTATGCCGTTGAAGATGAATGCGAGGAAGCTTCGCCGTCAGGGAACGCGGAACAACGCATCACTATACTGGAGACATCTCTGAAACAAATACAATCCATGATGGAAAACATGTACCAGATGATGCTAACTCAACACGCAACTGCAATGGCTCAAGCATCAGTCCCGCCAACTCAGATACGTGTGGGGGTGGACTTACCACCATCCAACCCGAGCCAAGAGCCTGCGCTAGATCAAGAGTCAGCAGTTCCTCCGCTTCCTCACTCAGAGAATGCCTTACCTCCCGCTGGAGTTACGATACAACCAACTCCGCACCACTTCGTAGCCCCGCTTCCGACTGAAAATCAGATGCAGGCAGTATGGGAGTTGAAAGCCCAGTTCGACGCCTTGAAGCACAAAGATCAGCTCAAGAAACTGGGAATCAACCAGCCCTACCCAGCTATCTGGGAGGAGGTCCCTTTCCCGCCGAGGTACAAACCTCAGACCATGGCCCTGTTCGAGGGAAAAACATCACCAAGCCAGTACATAAACTATTTCAGTATGATGACGGTGTTGCTACAAGGGAACGACGCCCTCCTCACTCGGGTGTTCAAAGGCTGTCTCTCGGGAGTAGCCTATCAGTGGTACCGTAGCTTGACGGACAACTGCATTACTTCCTTCGAAGACTTCAGAGCTTTATTCTTCACGCGATTCTATGAGGGAGGAATGAACATGTCTATGTCCTCTCTCATCGAAGTCAAGCAGAAGAAAAAGGAGGACGTTCGCATCTTCATCGAACGTTTTCGTCATGCCACCTTACAGATGCCTCCAGGAATTCTCGACTCTGCATTGGTAGACATTTGCAGGAAGAACCTTCTTCCCGTGGTCTCGGTGTTCCCAGGACCATATCAGTTCTATGATTGGCCCTCGTTCATCATCTCGGCAGTAGCCGCCGAAGACAACAGTCGCAAGGCGCGCGACAATGGCATCATGATCTCCGCCTCCGATAGAGGCAAAAGGTTATCTCCCAGTAGCGACCATCCTCGCAGCTCCAAGGGAAAAGAAGCTCTGACGGTCAATACGTCCAGGCAAAAGACCGCGGCGACCACGCAGACGAAACCCGGGACTTCCAGGCCCGTCGAAGTCTACTCTTTTGACGACGACGATATCCCTAGTATATTCGAGTGTCTCGTCAAAAGCGGCAAGATCACCCTTCCAGAGCTAAGGCGGCCCCAAGAAGTCGGCAATACTAACGACCCCAAATACTGCGTCTTCCACAGATACGTACACCACCCAACAAAGGTGTGTTACATACTGAAAAGGAAGATCCAGGGGTTAATCGATGTTAAGGCCATCACTCTGCACAACACCGAGAAGACGGTCACTGCCAACATGATCTCTTTGTAGTTTGGCAATCTGCCTCCCCAAGAGATCCCGAACGGCGTTGCACCTATCTCTCGGATAACGATGAACATCGTCAATCTCCCTCCAGCTAGGGATCAAAATCACGACCTGGTACCCCTGACTCCCCGGCAAGGCGAGATTATGTGGGTTCATCCAGACTTGGTGTCAGAGCTCGAGGAAGAAACTAAGGCTACTAAGCCTACATCCAAAAAGAGCTCCAAATACAGGCCCTGCCATATGATCGCGACTTCTTCGGCATCGGACGAAGACGAGGTATTTGCTGCAACCCATTCAGGGAAAGCCTACCTCAACGACTACGGAGCAAGTCAGGAAGGTGCACCGGCGGACGCTCCAGCAGCCAAACCTTCAGAGCAAGGTCCCGTCGTACCAGATATCAGTCCTTCAAAACCAACCCCGGCGGAGAAGGGAAAGCAAAAAGAAGTACGCTTTGATAAACTTGTGAAAAACATTCCAAGAAAAGGTTTAGAGAAGCCATACAACTTCGACATCCTGGCCCAACTAGCCAATACGCCAGCCAGGTTGTCCATCTTCGAGCTACTCAGGCTCTCCCAAGACATTCGTCTAGCCCTGAGTGAAGCGCTGATGCAGGCGGAGGCATACTTGACCCAGCTCAAGTCCCCCGACGAAGAACCAGTGGCATGTCCTCAATGCCACAGTGTGATGGAGGTGGTCCCATATATCACTTTCACCCAAGGCGATATGCTGTTTAAACATAACAAGCATGACAGGCCCCTCTATTACACCGGGTACGTCGGTTCCATGGAGGTCGATCAGATTCACATAGATCCGGGATCGTCAATCAGCATCATCCCTCATAGTCTGCTCAGACCGCTGAGAATTCCTACCAGCGAATTGGCTTACACCACCACTATAATCGTGGGTTTTAACGCCGGAAGAAGTAAGCCGTTGGGAAAAATTCGCCTGAGGATCCAGATCGGCAAACTTAGATCGGTGGCCACATGTTACGTCATCGATTCAGAGGTATCTTATAATATTTTGCTGGGAAGACCGTGGATCCACGACCACAACATCGTTCCTTCAACCCTACATCAATGCCTTAAATATATAGACGCACAAGGAACGGTACAAACGGAGGTGGCTGACCTAAACCCGTTCAAAGGAATAGAATCCTACTATTCTGATGCCGTGTTGTACTCCCAAGACCACACGGAAGAAGTGTCAGGCGACGCAGAGAAGGGATCCCACCGGGAGCCAGGAGAACCCTCTGCCTTACTACCGCTGTCAATTAGAGTGAAAGGATGAACCACTCGTACAAAAGCCATAGAGCCCGTGGCTATCCATCTGAACAAGACCAGGTCAGGAGAAGGGAGTGATCCTCTGGTGATCACTTTGAACCGAAAGTCCCCACCCTTGGTCATCAACCTTCAGCACGATAGGCAGCCGACTGATGTAAATGCAACCAGGAATGGAGTTTCAGATGATAATAAATATCCTCTTTTCCAGTATATTGACGCTCAAATGCCGAAACAGGAATCCACTCCCCGTGACGAGGTAGAACCCATAGCACAAAAATTCTTAGAATCTATAAACTCCTACCGTCCGTATGTCTGGTAAGTAGCGTCATCATCCAATGTCATCACAACGTATGGACCCCATGAGGATTCTATCTTCATTGTCCCGCCTACCTACAGCAGTCAGCGTCCAATATTCTTCGGCCGCATGCGCAATCAACCGTCTAACCAGGAAGATCCTTTCGATGACGATACTGGGAAAATACAAGATCACCGATACAGCCCGCAAGCGCTGAAGATCATGCAAAACATAGGCTACGACTTGAAGCGGAAGACATGCCTCAACTACGGAAGAGGCAGACGAACGCCGCCGCGCGGCAACCCCCGCTATCCACAAACTCGTTTCGGTTAGGGTATGCCACCTCCCTTACGACTTCCAAGTCAGACGAGGACATCTTTCCCTCCTCCCAGAATGGCTCGTCGCCCCCCGACTCACCTGATGCTCTCGAACAAACACTATCAGTAAATATGGTGGTGACAGATCCCTCAGAAACAGATGAACAGGATTCTGAGCCGTTTGAGAATGACTCTTGGGCTCAACAAATGGATACGCAGTGGGAATTCCGCTTCGAGCAAAGAGAACCTCCCACCAAATACGATGTTATCCAAATCGATGTTGGGGGTGAACTTTCACCAAAGCCGATATTTATCAGTGACAATCTTCCCCCAGCTGAAAGGGAAAAAATCATACAGCTGATAAAGGAATACGTCGACGTCTTTGCGTGGGATTATAGGGACATGCCGGGCCTAGACCCGAAGGTAGCTACTCACAAACTTAACATATTGACCGACTCAAAGGCTGTGAAGCAGCACCAACGCCGGTTCCGCCCGGATATGATGGACGCCATTGAAGCTGAAGTCAAGAAGTTGATAGCCTGTGGTTTCATCCGGGAAGAACAATATCCCGACTGGATCGCCAACGTTGTCCCAGTCATGAAGAAAAATGGGAAGGTACGTATCTGCATCGATTACCAAGATCTGAATGTGGCCTACCCCAAAGATGAGTTCCCTCTTCCTATCACGGACATCATGATCGATAACACCTGCGGCTTTGAACGCATGTCTTTCATGGACGGATTCTCAGGATACAATCAGATCAAGATGCATCCTGAAGACGAGAAGCACACTGCCTTTCGGACACCATTGGGGGTATATTGCTATACGGTCATGCCCTTCGGATTGAAGAACGCCGGGGCTACATACCAACGGGCTATGAGTAACATATTCCATGAACATTTATGCAAAACAGTGGAATGTTACGTGGACGACATAGCCGTCAAGAGTCGCCTCAAAGGTGATCACATTCAAGACTTGAGGACGGTATTCGAGTTAATGCGCCAACATCAACTCAAGATGAACCCTACGAAGTCCTTTCTAGGTGTATCCAGCGGCAAGTTCCTGGGATTTGTCATCACCGCCAAAGGCATCCAGGTGGACCCCGACAAAGTCCAGGCAATCGTAGAAATGCGACCGCCCCAGAATATGAGGAAACTCCAGGGATTTTAAGGCCGTCTGGCTTACATCCGGCGATTCATATCCAACCTCTCGGGGAGATGTCAGCCCTTTTCTTATCTCATGAAGAAAGGTGTATCCTTCGTATGGGACGAAACCTGTCAGCAAGCGTTCGGAGATATCAAGCACTACCTCACCAGTCCGCCAGTTCTGGTGCCTCCCGTCATGGAAAGACCATTCTTGCTGTACGTTCGAGCGATGGATCATTCACTAGGAGCTCTTCTCGCACAGAAGAACGACATGGGTCATGAACAGGCTATCTACTATCTCAGCAGGATGATGGTCGGAGCCGAACACCGGTATAACCCAATAGAGAAAGAATGCTTGGCTCTGATGTTCGCTATCCAGAAGACGCGGCACTATATCGCCGGCCAGACTATTCATATCATCTCCAGGATCAACCCTCTTCGAGTACTGATGAGCAAGCCTAGTGCTCTTAATTCCCGACTCGCGACTTGGACGATGCTATTAACACCATATGACATGGTGTACGTACCGCAGAAGTCCATCAAGGGTGAAGCGCTGGCTGACTTCCTAGCTGCTCATCCGATCCCAGAGGCCTCCAAATTATACGAGGACATTTCCAACGAAGTTGCAGAATGTAATTCCGTAATGGAAAGTGACGCATGGCAACTCTTCTTCGATGGTGCCTCCAGAACCGGTCCTAGGGGAAACGTCGTTTCAGGAGTAGGAGTCGTCTTGGTCACTCCTGATCAGCTCGTCATCTACCGAGCATATTCTCTTAGCGAGCCCTGCTCCAACAATGTGGCGGAGTACAACGTCCTGCTAATCGGGCTCCAAGTCGCCAAAGAGCTGGGGGTCGAGTCCCTGGAAGCATTCGGTGATTCTCTGCTTATCGTTAATCAAGTCAGAGGAATATATGAAGTCCGAAATCCAGACCTCATCCCCTATCACCGAGCGACGGTCGAGATAGCCATGACATTCAAAGGGTTCTTCCTAGAGCATATACCTCGATCTCAGAATCTAGAAGCTGATGCCCTAGCCAGTCTAGCTGCAGATTTAGCCACTCCTATAAGAAGGCAGGATTCGGTAATCCTTCTTAACAGAGATTTATTCTGTGTGAAGAACAACTTTCACATAGAACGCAGCTACGCTATGAACACAGATCCCCCTAGAAGAGACTGGAGAAGTCCCTTCATAGATTTTGTCGCATACGGAATCTTGTCGGAGGACCCCAAAGAAGCAGTATCCGTCAAAAGGCGATCATTACGCTTCTACTACGATGCATCTTCACAATGCCTATATCGCCGGACCTACGACGGACTGCTATTGAGATGTCTATCTGAAGACGAAGCACAGCAGATTATCCGGGAAGCTCACGACGGCGTATGCGGAGCGCATCAACCCGGTCCTAAGCTACAGGATCGCATCAGGAGAATGGGCTATTACTGGCCTACTATGATCGCAGATGCAATACGGTATGTAAGACAATGCAGAGCCTGTCAGGTTCATGCAGACTTCATACATCAACCGTCTGAATATCTACATCCTACGGTTGCGTCCTGGCCTTTCGAAGCAAGGGGTATGGATATCATTGGTCCTATTCACCCGTCTTCTTCCAGCGGTCACCAGTTCATACTGGCCATCACGGATTACTTCTCTAAATTGGCAGAGGCGATCCCTCTCACTGAGGTAAAGGCGTCTAATGTGATCAGCTTCATCAAGCATCACGTCATTTATCGCTTCGGGGTACCCCGAAGGATAATTCACGACAATGGGCCTCAGTTCATCAGCCAAGCATTTCATCGATTTTGGGATAAAAATCGGATACACAATATTGCCTCTACGGCATATTATCCAGCTGTTAATAGTTTTGAGGAAGCTTTCAACAAAACCATTATCAAACTCTTGAAGAAATTTGTCTCTTCAAACAAGAGAGATTGGATGAGAAGCTGGACGAATGTCTCTGGGAATACCGTACAACGGTACAAACACCGACAGGTTGCACCCCATTCTCGCTGGTCTACGGGAGTGAAGTAGTTCTCTCCATTGAAATCCAGATCCCGTCACTCAGGATAGCCGTGACTAGTGAGATGACTCGAGAAAAGAATGACCTGTTAAGGCTCCAAGAGCTAGAAGGGTTAGACGAGAAACGCCTCCAAGCTCAGCAGCCATCGCGCTCTACCAAGCACGCATTTCCAAAGCTTTCAGTCATAAAGTAAAGGAAAGAGTGTTCAAAGTCGGCGAGCTAGTTCTAGCCGTAAGAAGGCCGATGATTCTTACTCACAGAAGTAAAGGCAAATTCCAGCCCAAGTGGGAAGGCCCTTATGTGATCGAGACAACGTTCTCAAACGGCGCCTACAGGATAGCCCAACCTAATGGAGACCTGTTAATGGCTCCTATCAACGGCAAATTCCTGAAAAGGCACTATGCTTAATCTCCCCTGCTCGAGTGGAATATAGCGAGGATCTCAATTCTGACAAAACTACTTCCAGAACGCAATTAGCGGGATCATATCCTATCATGTCTGTATGACCTCTGAATAGATATATCCTGCTAAAAAGTTTATCGAGAGTCTATCATGTCCACACTACCTCTGATATCACTCTCGCCAAAAAAAAACTGTCATTTACATTCCGAAATGATGGGTCCACAAAAAAGTCAGAAAAAGAATCACTTTTATTTATTCCCGATAAAGAGCATAATTACATCTGGGGAAGTGAAAAGAGAAAGGATACATCATGATGGGGGAGCAGTCAGATGGCTAATCAGCCGCTCCAGTGCAGCTATCATCTCATTCCTGGAAACCAAGGCATCGGCGCGAGCCCGCTCCAGCCGTGCCTCGGGATTGTTCGTAAGGGTCAGCTCAGCCCTTGCCCGAAGAGAGCCCGCACGGGCAGCTTCTGCACGCTCCAAATCCCGTCGTGCTGCGCTCAGTCGACCAGTCGCTACATCTAGACCTGCCAACGACTGAGAAGCCCACTCCTCTGCCAGAGCGAGTTTTTCCTTCAGCTTGCGGGCCCTCGCTGCGTTTCCTTCGTGCTCGGATTAGCTTCGTCTCAAGAGCGAGAGCCTCTTCCACGACAGCTTTTCTTTTATCCATCTCCAGCTTATGTGTTTGGATGGAGTTGTCTAGGCTTTCCAGCTGCGTAGAAAGCCACGCAGTCATGAGGTCGTATCTGGCCTGGACCTCAGCATCAAAGCTGTCCCGAGTCAGCTGCAAGTATTCGTTAATGGGTTGCTCTAAACCATTAACCACCGCCTCCAGGGCGTCAGCTACCCCAGGATCGCCGAACTCCCTGACAGCCCCGATCAAAAACTGAGAAGTCTTCCTCAGGCGCTCGAAGTCGAGACTCTTCGCCAACACCATTGATATCATCGTTTTCAAACCGGTGTAAAAGAGGCTGGTATGTTGCTCAGTCAGCGCAACTAGATCCGATTGAACGCCAGGAGTGGCCGCGATATCAGCGAGTCCCCCTCTGGGAATAATTGCAGACGAAGTGGCCACAGCCGCCGCCTCGACGGGTGGTGCGACCGAAGGAGGTGCAATGACGACTGTCGAAGTCATTAGCTTACTCGCGAGAGACGAAGTCACGATGACGGGTTCGTCCTCCTCTCGAGGTGACGAAACCACTCCAGGCGAGCTGGCCCCCGAAGGTATTTCCTCCTCGAAGTCGAAAGCCTCCGTATCATCGCCAGGAGCCGGAGCAGAGCCAGAAGGTGCTTCAACGCCGTATTCCCCGTGGACGCCATCCCTTGAGAAAAGGACCAGAAAGTTGATATCAATATGATGGTAATCTTTCCAAAGAGAGACATAAAGACGACATTTCCCCGGAGCCAACGGTATATATGGCGCATCTGCAGCCGATGTAGCTAAACCACGCTCTAATGACGCAATGCGAACTATCGTACCTAGAGAAGGAGGTGGGCCAACCGACTTCGCCCGGAGTTCTGCCAAGCCTTCACTGAGACGCAGTCAAGGTTCGTCAACTGGAATCTCGCTAGACGTGCTTGCTGACACAGCGGGAGTTTTATCCGTTGCTGGTCTAGGGAAAGATTCTCCCATCTGTCGCGGCCACACAGGCAATCTCTTTCCACTACCTGGAGCAGTAGCCACGACAGCGACCTCTAGCGAAGATTCTCCGACGCCGCCGGCCGGAACTGTAGAAGGTCCCTCTCTAAAAGGCGAGGAACCTCCAGCCAAAGAATCATCTCTGATATGGGGAGATGCAGGCTCACTCCCAGGAGCCTCAATACCAAGAATGTGGAAAGGACGAGCAACCGTCTCCTTCCTCCTCTTACGAAGAGAAGTCTCCTTCGGGGCAGAAGCCCGTTGTTCCCAGAAGAGACTACTAAAGCCCCCGCAGCCGGAGGCACTTCACACCTCGGCACCGACACCAGAGGCTCATCCAGAGTGCCAGACTCCTCACCCTCGTCAGAAGAAACCGAGGGGACTTCAACTCTTCCCCCAGACTGGGAAGGAGGCACCCTGAAGCTTCCACGCTTATCGAAATCGCGATGGAAGGTGTTAATCGCCACATAGAACTGGGCGTAAGAATGGAGAATGAGGAGCTCCGTGGAGGTTGTAACGACCGGCACAATGAAGATTGCTCCCGTACAATCCATTTTAAAATATCGCCACCCTCTGGCTCCATCAATGAGTCCGCCCCTGGACCTGAAGCTGGTGACGACATTGCCCACGTGCAACTGATCGTACCCAAACTGCCGGGCGAACCGACTAGGCAAGTAGGGCTCGAAGAAGCAACGATCTTCGCTCCTGTACAATAGATGGGAGGGTCTAATGCAGACCAACCAATTAAAAGCTTTCGGAGAAAGATCGGTCTTCTCTCCACCTGAATCTTCAAGCCTCACCCCTGATTGATTGTGATGTACAGGAGGGGGAGTACAGAGGAGCTTCCAGCCGTGACTGAGGTTCAACACCAGCCGACAGTCCAAATTGGTGTTCACATTCCAGGGAGAGTCTTTGTAGTTCAGCAAGAAATTACCCCCCGAGCTGCTACCAGAGCCGGGAGACATCACCCGGGGGTTGTGGAGAATTAACCATCCCATCAAATATAGGTATGGTAATTCCACCCGGGGAAAACTCTCACGCCGAGCTTCATCGACGAGCAACCCTTCAGTCATGGCTCTCAGGCCAGCCTGTATACGGCACACCATGGCAGGAAGCAAGCCCAGTCTTGCCCCGAACACCAGGCGCACTGCCGGCCATAGGATATTCCGGTGAATGCGGTCCGCGGACGCAGTACCAGGCACTACTACTTGACGCAGCCATATCGAGAGAAAACCGGCCAGCTGGGCTTCCTTAGACAGAGGCCTGCGGCAACGCCTCAAGTAACTGTAGGCCTTAGTGCCTTCAGGATACTTTCCTACCCCCTCAACGAGAATCTGATCTGGAGCCTTAGCCTCCTCCATAAGATCCTCAACGACCTGGGCACTAAGCATGCCCAAACAGTTCACGGGCTCATTCTTGCCCCCCGAGGCTTTCTTCGACTTGACGGCCCTGGCTCGGTGGAAGAAGAGGTAGGACATCCACTTGGTGATGTGAGCCAATTCAGAAGGCTCGTTATAAAAAGCGGTGCACGCGAAGTATTGACACATCAGCTCCTGATACACTTCCGCCACCCGAGGGTCCAAGTCCCCCAATTCCCGGTTGGTGGGGACATACTCTTCATATGGGGTATCCCCCATCGGCAATCTCGAGACAACTGCCATCTCATGAAGGGCCAATCCCAGCTCCCCCAGTGGAGTGGCGAAGGTCCCAGTGAGCGAAATATATCGCTCCATCAGTGCCAAGAACAAATTAGAATTGGGAGGCAACCCGACACTCGTCGCACTCACAGCGGCATACAGTCCAATGCCCTCCAGCTCTCTCCGAAAGTGCTTCAAGGACCAGTTAACTAGGCAAGTCCATCGGAGGTTTGTTGGGGTGATCCACCCATTGCACCGAGGATTCTCCTTGGGATATACCCCACCTCGTCCCATAAAGTCGTTGCAGAAGATCGGCAATTGGACCGGCTGGATCACTGAGCTGTCTTCACTCGGGACACTGTCCGGGAAGAGTCCTCTGAACAATGTCACAACACCGAAAGGGCGGCTGACAAAAGACCCCTGGTCAGCCCCTTTCAGATGAAAGATCTTCCCCGGCTTGCCGTGAAGATCGGGAGTCAGCGTCCACGACATCCTCCTGCGATGTGTGGCATGGAAGAAAGTCGAGATGGGATAATCTTTCGGCATCATGGGCAGATACAAGACCACGCTCTCGGCAGGGAAAACCCAGGGTTCTCTCTTGGGCTTCGTCTGGGACTGCTTGTCTATCATGTCCCCAAAGAGAAAGGCCGGCTTGATGTACTGCTCCCCGTCTACGTACGTTAGGGGCTCCCCGTTGATCATGCTCAGCAGCATTCGCTCGCCCTGAGCCGATATCAAGATCCTCCTTCCTTCAGGGTACTGGGGTCCGGAGATAGGAAATGTCACGTGGGACAGATCCTCCAGATAGTTCGAGTGCAGCATCCTGGTAGCGGAACCCATCACCTCGGCCAGTGGAGACTCACCCAAATCAACTACAAAAGTGCAAGGAAAATATGTCATTACAAATCTTGCACAAACATACAGACCGAACAAACGACAGTCTGTGCTCTACGCCAGGATTGTACGAATTTGGTTATTTTACGTCGAAAGTCCCCTCCACAAGCGTAAAACTCAAATTTTACGATATACGCCAATTTTCGGTAGCCAGAGCTTTTTACGCTCGAAACTACAAAAATATGGAGTTTTTACGCTGGCACATTAGAAATGTGGGCGTAAAAGATGAAAATGCCTCCGTGCATCATCTTCCTCAAAGATGCTATTAGCACAGAAGACGACCTAGCGCGGTCACGTTCAACGTGTGCGTAGGATTTTTTGTCATTTTTTGTCACCCCAAAGGCTCTACCTCTAAGACCGGGTGCGCTGCTCGTCGGCGGGATACTTCGCTCGGAAGAAAGTTCACCTTGCCCAACCGAAGACTCCCTCGCTGGGGCAGAAGAATGAGAAGAAGAAACTATGCTCTTTTCCTTAATGGAGGGGGTTTGTTTCGGCGCCATTTCTGAAGACTCGAAGTGCTCTGAGAAGGAACAAAGAAAAACTCGAACAGTCGAAAGCTCTCTTTCGCAGAAGACAGATAAAAAGTTTTTCTCTCAAAAGCTTGGGATATATATAGAGTTCGAGTCGACTCCTCGAATCCTCGAACGGACTTCGCGAAACCTTAACCAAATCTCTTAAATTAAATATTTGGTTATGATTGGGTCCTACGTCAGCCAATTATTCAGAGAAGGCGGACAGTCAGCGAATTCAAAAAGATTCTTCGCGCAAAGCAGTTCAGCGGTTCCTACGCTAAAGGAGCTTTCTACGCTCGACAGCAACAGATCTACGGTTTTACGCTCGCAAGCTATAAGTCTATGGTTTTTTCGCCCGGATGCCTTTGTGCTCGGTAGCTTTTATGCTCGAGAGGCAACAAACCTACGACTTTACGCTCAGCAGATACCAAATCGATAATCTCACGCTCGGTGGCGCTCAGTTTACGCTCAGAAGCAACAGATCCGCAAACTTCACGCTCGGAGAAATTTTCTTTTCAGGAGCTACAGATCTACAGTTCTACGCTAAAGGAGCTTTCTATGTTCGACAGCTACGAATCTACGGTTTTACGTTCGACAGCTATAAGTCTATGGTTTTACGCCCGGATGCCTTTGTGCTCGGTAGCTTTTATGCTCGAGAGGCTACAAACCTACGACTTCACGCTCAGGAACCACAAGTCTACGATTTCACGCTCGATGGTGTTCTACGCTCACAAGCTACAGATCTCCAGTCCTACGCTAAAGGAGCTTTCTACGCTCGACAGCTACGAATCTACGGCTTTACGTTCGACAGCTATAAGTCTATGGTTTTATGCCCGGATACCTTTGTACTCGGTAGCTTTTATGCTCGAGAGGATACAAACCTACGACTTCACGCTCAGGAACCACAAGTCTACGATTTCACGCTCGATGGTGTTACGCCCAGAGGCTACAGACTGATAATTTTATGCTCCATGACTTTTCGCATATCTGAACAGTCCCCGAAGCGGTCAATTGCAAAGAGTTCACACAGAAGATACTCGTTCTTGACCCCAAAGTATCCCAAGTACCCGAAATACACAGAGTTCAAACATTGAGAAATTACTCTTCTTGGGTCCAAAATTGGAGGTTCATCCAGACCCCAGTCTGAATATCTCGTCTGTCAAGATGGCAACTCAGTTTGACAGCCATTTCTTGACCCTGTTCCAAGGGAGTTTCGAGAGATCATTCTTGAAGACGAAGTCTGAACAAAATTTCTGCTCATCAGAAGCAGCAGTTCAGAGCTCTACGCGGTCCCTCAGTCCTAGCAACAAAACAGTTCTAAAGGTTCAACAGGCTTAAACAGCGTTCTATGGACTATTCGCTACACATAAAGGACAGGGCCTAATACTCTTCTTATCAGAGTTGGCGTAAAGAATTAGACGTGCCGAAGCTACACATATTCAGACTTCACAATAACGTATGACAAAATGATCATATGAAGAAGCAAGACGATTTTATTAAAGATTAAAGTCATGATTACATATGAGGAAAATCCAATCTACAAGGGTTTTCTTTTCATTTTCATGATTACATCTGAGGAAAACTCCGTCTACGAAGGAGATACCCCTTCGTCGTCTGAAGGCCGCCCTCAGAATCTGTTCTGACAGGTTCTCGCCTTAGTGATCTTTCTCTTCTTCCAAGAAGATGATCAGTGGCAGGAGGATACAAAAATGGGCATATGACCCATCCTCCAACAGAAGGAAAGCAGGGTAATTCTGCTTTCCTACAGACCACCGCCACTCTAGCCGGTCTGTCTGCCTCTTGTCACCAGAGGTAACTGGAGAAAGCGCCACTTGCAAGCAGCGTGGTGAAATACGATTCTTCGTCTCTCCCGAAGAACCACCATACAAAGTTGCTGATTATTCCGAGCAAGGGAGGCTAAGATATCCTTCCATGATCCATCGTCGTAGTGGACACTTGCTCGAAGAAGCCGTCTTTTTTGGCTCCCTATATGCTGGAAGAACATGATCTCCTTCTTCCTCAGGCCGACCCGACGAACTCCGGCGATCATCTCGGCATGGTGATGGGAATGAGGGGAGAACAGGTTAACTCCCCCATCCTTTTTATAGGCGAAAGAGATCACAGAGGTCCCCAATAAATCCGCCATAAAGTCTGCATCGACCGTTTTAACGCTCCATTCAAAAACATTTTGAGTTACGAGGGGCCGTTCATGCTTCATTCAAAGCATTTCAAATTTCGAGGAATTTAAAAGCTTTGAAGGGGGTCTTGTAGAAGCATAAAAAAAACGTTGGGAGGAGCTACGCAGCATACTGATGCAGAGCAGCGTAAACAGAGGCCTTCAGAGCCATCAAGAGTACAAGCTCAAAGGACCATCCGCGTAAGTGCAGTACGTCCAGGCCGCTCCAGCATAAATGGGGTTCTTCATCGCCTCCATGGCGTAAAACTCATCCGCTCTCAAAGCAGCGTTAAAGCGTACGAGGAACGCTTCGTCTTCCCAAAATGAACCTGTCAAGTCACGCAGTGAACCTGACCTCTGACTCCTGACAAAAAGTACTGCACGGCTACCCAGACGACGGCTGGAAACGAGGACAGACCCCTCGGGACGCGCACCACAGTATGATGGCGGATCTCTGCATTTAATGCAGAGGATTTGGTTAAAATATCGCCGAACCGTCATTTACTGACGCCCCCTCAGCATAAACTGCTCTTTCGCCTACAAGGGGATATGCTGCCTTGTTTTACACAGGAAAACATGAGCTATTTTACGCTCCGCAGTAGAAAAACTGCCTGCCACGTCAAAAGCTGCACTTCGTACGGGGCTCGAGGCACGTCTCTACGTCTAAATTGCACAGAGCGGTGACAGTTTCTCTGGAGGCACATCTCTGCGACAGTTGCACAGAAGGGCTACAGACCTTCAAAATACGCCTCCGTATTTAATGCACAAGATGATGGCAAATCTCTGCAAGAGATTTGATTATATCTTCAAAAGCCATAATTTCGGCTAAAGACGTCCACATCAGCACTCTGGCACGATACGCAGCGGCTTCTACGCCCATTCAAGATCTGTATTCATTCGGCTTCTACGCCCATTCGGCTTCAAACGCCCACTCAGTCTCTACGACCATTCGGCTTCTATGCCTACTCGGCTTCTATGCCCATTCGGCTTCTACGCCTACTCGCTTCTATGCCTATTTGGCTTCTACGCCAGGGTGACAGTCATTTGGCTTCTACGCCAACCTCTTCTACACAAGGGATACCTACTTACGTGGCTTCTACGCCGTGATCTTCATAGCAGATATACGCGTTTTGTCCCCTTAGTTGGACATGCGTCACATGCTCACTCAAAAGGTCACCTATACGCAGGCATTGGTTATTTTAACCGTTGTGTAAAAGGGTGCTGTACTTTCCACTCCTCGGTTTTTACACCGACAGAGTGGTCACTGTCACCAAAACTCTATAAATAGAGACCCCTATCAATGGGGAACATGGTCGAAAAACTTAAAACTTGAAAATCGAACAAGGTCGAACTTCCCAGAAAGATCGAACCGGAGGTCAAGAGAAAGAGAGAGAGAGAGAATCCGGAGCTCAGGCAAAGAGCAGGGATCGACGACTTTGGCATCGTGCACCCACCCTCTTCTGTAACCTTCGAAGCTGCTACCTGTCTTCCATGGCACTTCTTCAACATCGTGTGGTCCAAGGGCTAAAGTGATCGACAGCAGATCAGATACCTATAGCAATTTATACCCAGATTAAATAAATTGTACTCCCACATCCTCGTATAGGATTAAATTGTACAAGTTTGTTTATAAACCAAAGGGCGCGGGTTTCGTATAAACTCCGTCATTGAAATACAGTTTCATTCTTTCGTTTAATACCACAAACAGTATTGTAGCTCAATCTCAAATTCTGTCATCACCTCGAGCCAACGTCTCTGTCTCTAGTTCAGGTCCTTCTGGGTGTAGACGTACTTCAGGCTCTTGTGATCAGTGAATATCTTCACTCTTTCTTCATATAGGTAGTGCATCCAAAGCTTCAAATTAAATATCACTGCGGCAAGCTCTAAATCGTGAGTGGGATAGTTCTTCTCATGGGTCCTTAACTGCCTAGAGGCATAGGCCACAATATTTCCATGCTGTATCAAGACGCATCCTAATCCTTTCTCGGATGCATCGCTGTAGATCACGAATCCTCTGGGTCCAGAAGGTATGGTCAGGATAGGTGCCATAGTCAAACGCTTCTTCAGCTCATCGAACGCCTTCTGATACCCCTCTGTCTAGGTGAACTCCTGCTCCTTACGGGTCAAGCGGGTCATCGGTTCTGCGATCTTCGTGAAGTTCTCCACGAACCTACGATAATATCCGGCAAGTCCTAGGAAACTCCTCACCTCCGAGACATTGGTAGGAGTCGGCCATGTCTCTATTGATAAAATCTTCGCCGGATCTAATGAAATACCATCTCCTGAGATAACGTGTCCAAGAAATGTGACACGATCTAGAAGGAACTCACACTTGCTCAGCTTGGCATAAAGCCTCTCAATCCTCAGTGTCTCTAACACTAGTCTCAAGTGCTCTTTATGCTCCTCGTAGATCTTTGAATATACCAAGATATCGTTGATGAAGACTACCACAAACTGGCCTAAGTATTGGTGGAAGACTCTGTTCATCAAGTTCATAAATACGTCAGGCGTATTCGTCAGTCCAAAAGGCATCACTAAGAACTCGTAGTGAACATAATGAGTCCTAAATGCTGTCTTTGGAATGTCTTCTCTTCGCACCTTTACTTGATGATAACCCGATCTCAAGTTGATCTTTGTGAACACCACTGCTCCTGTCAGTTGGTCGAACAAATCATCAATTCACGGCAGAGGAAACTTGTTCTTGATAGTCAAAGCATTAAGGGCTCTATAATCAATGCACATATGTACTGTCCCATCCTTCTTAGGTACAAACAATACTGGTGCTCCCCAGGGTGATGCACTAGGACGGATAAATCCCTTGTTTTGTAACTCCTCTAATTATAGCTTTAGCTCATCTAGTTCCTTCTTCGCCAATCGGTATACATTTGATGATACCGGTACTGCTCCGGGTACTAGCTCAATAGTAAACTCCACGTCTCTATCTTGCGGTAAGCCTGGCAATTCCTCCGGGAAAACATCCTTGAATTCTGTAACTATCGGTGGGGGTGCCGTCTCTATAGCCATGTAAACTCCAGCTGTCTGTTTTACTCCTTGTTCGACGGTCCCTCGCATGTACTCGAACTCAGGTTGATCTGACGGTCTAAAAGTGACGCTACCCTTCCGGCAATCCATTACGGTATTATACTGGTTTAACCAGTCCATGCCTAGCACAACGTCAAAGTATGGCATGGGTAATACCAAGAATCGTTCTCTCATCTCTCTACCACACACGACTACCGAGCATGTTCTAATAGTGCTGGTAACCGGCACGATGCCTCCTCCGGTAAGAATCTTCCAACTCTTAGGTAAGGGGGAAGTAGCTACTATATGCATTGCTACGAATCTACTAGATATGAAAGATAGTGTAGCTCCAAAATCAAACAATGCATTCGCAGGTAATGATGCAACTAAAATGGTACCTGTGATAGCTTCCTCTTCTGTTTTCTCCTCAGTAGCTGCTAGTACAAAGGCATGTCCGTGCCTCTGCCCTCCGGTCTGCTGTCTGGCTCGATCAAACTGTGTCTGCTGTGGGGCCCAGGGTGGTCCTCTCTGAAATCCTCCGGGTGCTGGTGGACGTTGACCTTCCGATGGGGGTAGTATCCTTGGGGCTGGTGCTGCTGGCCTCGGTCCTGTTTGCGGTGCTATGTCTCTGCGCTGTGGGCAGTCTCGGGCGTGGTGCTGGCTCGCTCCATAAATCATGCAATCCCCAGTCTCTTTCGGCAGTCCTTATAGAAATGTCCTCTCTTACCATAGTAGTTGCAAGTCGAAAGCTCATTTTGCTGGTACGGTGCTATCCTCTGCTGTGTCTGTGCTCCGGGATGACGGATCGGTCCTCCTGCTCCGGTCTGGGCTCTAGCTGGTATGGTCATGCTGGAACGTCTTGCTCCTCTGTCGATGGCCTTCTGGATCCTTGCCTCTGAAAGAACCTCCTCATAAGAAATCCTCGCCTGGGTAGTGGTATACCTCTGTAGCTCAAAAGTGAGGCTGTGATAAAATCTCTGGGCCTTCTCTAGATCATTGGGTATCAGGACGGCACCAAATCTGCGAAGACGGCTAAACTCTGCGTCATATGTGTCTACGGTCATATTCCCTTGTTCTAGATGTAGGAACTGGGAGTACAGGACATTTCTGACTGTAGCCGAGAAATACTTCGTGTTGAAGTGCTATAAGAACTGTTCCCATGTCTGAGTCTTGCCTACACTGCACTCAATAGAATCCCACCAGTGATGGGCATTGCCTTTTAGTTGGGCCCTTACTGCGGCCATCCAAAGGTCTGGATGTAGCTGAGAAGCCTCTAGTAGTATCTCCGTGTTAGCGACCCAATCAGAGATCTTCTCTATAGTCTCGTTGCCCAAAAAAGTATCTGGCCCAATCTGGCGGAACCATCGTACAGTACCACCTGTCTGAGCTGGTGGAGGGGCTGGTATGGGTGCTGTAACAGGTGTCCTCTCCAGAACTGCCATCAAACTCTATCTCAACATCTCGGTCTGATGCCACTGTGCTTGCATCATAGTCTAGAAGAACTGAAGCATCTGTGGCTGTCCATATAATTGTGGCATCTGGGGTGGATAAGGTGGAGGTGGTGGTAATGAAACCTCTGGTTGTGCGGTAGGTGTCTCCTCAGATGTCAGCCTCTCGGTTTGCGGCATCGGTGCAGCCCCCGAAGTCTGGCCCTCAAAATGCGGCATGGGGATCGTCTGAGAAGTCTGTCCCTCGTATTGCTGTGTAGGATCGCCCTGAGAAGTCTCGCGCCAATGTATCAGCGGGGCCTGTTGTGGTGGTTGCCCTCCAGGTGGTCCCTGGGATATCTTTTCTCTCTGGGTGGCGTCGGTTGGTACCATGGCACCGGGTGCTCCTCGTCCACTATGCAAGTTCATCTTGCTGCAAGAGATAGGACTTCATTAAAAAATAGTACGGAATCAAGCAAACAGGATGCAGATATTTAGAAGCAATACGAAGGAAGTTCAAGGACGTAATCAAAGTGGATAAGACCTAGTAATTTCTATCCTATTGCAGGCTCGCTGGGCATGTTACCATACCACAAGCGATAAAGTCGACCTGCATGGGCCACCACTAAAACCATGTCACACCCCATCCCAAAAGTACACGGGACCAGGCCACGTGGCAATAGCCAGCTGGCACGTCTCCGAGGATATCCTAATTTAATGGATCCAAACGAAGAGTGCTACGCTGTTCTAAATACTAACAATTTCAATATTAATCAATAACAGATAATCTAATCTCATCCACAAATATAACCAAAAAGTAGAATAAATATTGGAAAATAAACGCCAATCTCAAATATCATAGTACAACCAAGAATGTCTGGTGGGGACAAATCCACTACTATGACGAAATAAAAATACTGAATGACAGATAAAATGATTAATGACTAGGGCATCGACTGACTAGATAGTGATGCTCCAATCCTAGGCAGAAGGCCTACCAAATGATCATGAAAACTCTGACGGTAGTACCTCTAGCTCCTCCGCAGTTGCGTACCTCGTCTCCTGTCCGGGTCCGTACACTGTGGGATAATTTGCCTCGTCCAAATCTGGAAAGGAACCAGGTCCTCAGAGGGACGTAACAAGATACATAGAAGCATGTCATATATAAATACTGAATAAAATAAAATAAAGGGTGTGCTAACCATCTAAGTGAATGCAATGTGAGGACAACTTTGGTACGTATGGGTAGGCGTAGGCATAACGTCCATACCGCTCCGAAGAACGGGGAATCTGCATAGTATATAACGTCTATACCACTCCAAAAATGGGGAATCTGAATAGTATAATGTCCATACCGCTCCGAAGAACGGGGAATCTGAATAGAGGGAGTCATTGGATCCGTGGCTCCTCCGGATACTACGGATTCTAATTTATATATCCCATATGCCTACTAGTTATCCTCCCTACCCAATGTAAATATACAAGTCGAATACTCGACGTGCATACCACGTATCTATATACCAAGTCTCTACTAATATAAAATTTTGAATTACGCACTAACCGTGATGCATGTCACACGCACGGATAGCTAGTCGAGTATGCGAACCCGCATCCCAATATAAATTTGTCACCGTGAAACGTATAAGAGTGTCAAGTCTCAAAAGATATCAGAGTATCCTCCCAATGGGGGTGAGTCTGCTAGTGACTAGGTCAAGTACTCTACTCATCGACGTATCCGTCGACTGCACCCGAGTCAATCTCGGACGCGCACAGTTATATGAAATAAAACAACAAGTTAGCATACAATATATGTATCATTTAATTTAAACAGTAAATATGGCAAGGTATCTTGCTTGGGTCCTCAAGCTGTAAATGCAAATAGCCTGCTCCTGAAGTATCTCCTGGCTGGTCCAGTGACCCTAAACATACAATATAATATAGTAATTCTAGCATCAGATACTAAAGTTATATACACAAAACTACGACGCTGCTCTTAGGTACTGACGCAAGGGTCACGGCTGGCCAACTACAGAGTCGCGTGTGCACGTAGCTAAGATGCACATGTATCCTGTCCTCAGTTACCGTGTACCTCACGACAATGAATTACTAAGGTTATGTGTTTATGAAACTACTTATGTTTTGTACAAAAATATGTCCTTATTTCTCCTGTTACAGTGGACTTGGTCAATGTCTTAGGTTTTTAGGTGAAATACAAGTCCTTAATAATAAGTCATATCATTAGGGTAATTGCTAATTATTAATTACTAACTAATCTAATTAAACATACATACACACATATATATATTCACATAATTTAGTTTGTCCCATACAATGACACACGATACGACGACTCGATGACACGATGATACAAATATACAACGATACAATGACGGAAAGAATGAAGGAACGTGTACCTAGTTGGCTGAACGAGGGAGGGGGTCTGTGCTCGTCGACTGGTTGTCCTTCGGCGTTCGACGGAGCTCCAGCCATCGTGCGGGCAACCAACGACAGCGGGTGCAACAGTCACAGCAGCGGCAGCAGCAGCCTTGGCAGCGGTTGCTGGCGGTGCTGGTCGTGGG
The DNA here is from genome assembly GCA_036927795.1 of Iris macrosiphon. Classification (NCBI taxonomy): domain Eukaryota; kingdom Viridiplantae; phylum Streptophyta; class Magnoliopsida; order Asparagales; family Iridaceae; genus Iris; species Iris macrosiphon. Next base: position 150,436,806 of record JAYESA010000018.1, read on the forward strand.
GAAGGGGGTGCTGGTCCGCTGACAATGGTGGTTGGCGGTACTGGAGGAGGTGGTCAGGGCTGGGGGCAGTCGGGATCTGGGCAGCCGGGTTGATGATCGTTGTTGAGGGTGGTGAAGATGGTGGATGGCAGTCGATACAGGCGACCTGGGGATGGTCCGGCGGCTAGGGGGAAGTGCAAGCGGAAGGGGGCTGTGGTGGTGGCGGCCTGAGGTGGTGGTGGTATTGTCCAATCGGGTAGGGGGTGTTCAGCTAGGGTCACTACTAAAAAAAGCGGGATTAGCGACGCATTTTAGCGACTCCATGTAAAAACGTCGCTAAATTAGCGACTACATCAAAAACGTCGCTAGACATCGCTAAATAGCGACATTTAGTGATTTTTATTAAGATTTTAAAAGATTAGTCGCTATAAGTTCAATTAAGGTCGCTAAACGTGGCTAATATATCTAATTTAGTGACGTTTAGTGTCGTAATTAGCGACGTATATATTAAAAATATTTAGTAACATGTTTAGCGACGTCTTTGACGTCGCTATATTTTAATTTAGCGACGTTTTTATTTGACGTCGCTAAACGTCGCTAAATTTTGGTTAATTAGGGCTCAGTTTTTTTTCCCCCATCTGTCAAAATTTTCGAAAGTTTTCAAAACCTTTCGATTTCCCCCACCCCCCCTCTCCGACGACCGGCTCTCCACGGCTGCGGCTACTCCGGCATCCCCCTCCTCCTCCTCGAGCTATAGGTAAACCCTAACTCTCTCTCTCTCTCTCTTACATGTGACACTGACACAACACACACTTGACAGACATGACACACGCACACAGACACTGACAGACACACACGACACACACACACAGACGCAGACACACACACACACACATTGACACTGACACAGACACGACACACACACACACACTGACACACACACAATATTTTATCTATTGGATGTGTCCATGTGAATTGAGAGTTGGTATCATGGTGGTGTGGTGTATGGAGGATGTATCCTAGAATATCTTGGTGTTGCACATCAAATATTTATGAATTGGACTAGTGGTTGTGTGTGTGTGTCTATTTATGCCTTAGAGTATCATATGATATATATATGTAAATTGGTGTATTATTTATTTGCATATGAGAGAGTGTATGCATATATAGGTGTATCTCAATATATATATAGATAGGTATATAGCTATTGTTATCTGTGTTGGTGTTCATAGTGTCTTCTAGCTGTGCTTGATGTGGGAGAGGGTAGAAGAGTCGAGTTGTGTGTGGGTGTCACTACTGAACTATGAGGCTTCAGAAACTGAACTCAATTCAGTTTGGCCTAGTGCATTAGGCAAGCTGGCAATGTGTTGCAGTGGTGTCGGGTTGGCACTGTGAGGAGGAGATTGGTTCCTATCATCTTCTGCAGTGGGAGAGTGTTGGTGCACACTTGAGCAGCATCAAACGCATGCATGCTTGAGCAATGGCAAGGCAGCAACAAGCACTGCTGTGAGCCATGGCAGTAGCTAAGGGGAGTTGGAAACAACTAAGTGAAGGGAAGATTTAGCCACTGCAGCAGCAGTGCAAAGTATCAGAGGTTGCAGACTTAGTTAGGGTCTGCAGGCATGTGTTTGGGTTAAGGTATTGTCACGCCCCAGTCCCAAAATACGTAGGACTAGGAATACGTAACACGCCAGCCGTATGTATACGAACTCCAATATATGGAAACCATATACACACGTACACTGTACATGAATATCCAATCCACAGTGGTAATATATGTCACAACAAGTCACACGCAGTTCTATATCTCATCCACAGCACAAATAATAGAATAATGGAAATCAATAAAATGAAATTCAAAGAAGCAGTCTCAAATAGTAATCTCAAAGTGTGATAGTCGGGTGGAGACAAATCCACTACAAATCGACTATAATAAACTACTAAAGAGAGAAGAGAATAAACTCTAATATAAGAATAAATGTCTCGAAAATAATAGCAACTAAAATCTCTAAACAGCTGCAATGAATCACATATAATCAGAAGGTAAGATCTCCTCAGACTGATAGGTAGCATCAGGTCCAGGTCCATACTCCTGCGGGTACTCTTGCTCACCTATATCTGGAAGGGACCAGGTCCTCAGAGGGACGTAACAAGATACAAAAAGCACATGCCAATAAAGTACTAAAAATAAATATCCATTGGGGTCGCCTAACCATCTATGTGAATGCAGTTTGAGAACAACTTTCTAACAAGTGGGCTATCTGGCCATAAATAGGATTGGCATAGTTCTCTTGGAGATCCAGGGGCCTACAAAGGCACGACGACTTTCGAACGTCGGAGGCCCGCCATGATAATATATAGGGGTCATCATGACCGCGTATCTCCGGCGGAGCGTACGGGTTACACAAGAAAAGTGCAAAGGAGCTCACACGTCTTACTTGTTGTTCTCCCCACCCCATGCTCTAAGCATGTCACATCCATGACACGATAACACTTCTAATAACTGCCAAGTCCACTAGCATGCAAAGTTTCTAACAACAGTTATTCCTAACGCACGGCCCACACGTACCGATGATCAGTCAATACATGCGTCTGTGATCTATATGAGACTCACAACTCGTATAAAAATATGTGTCACAGTCAAATGAAACCTAATGGTGCTACATGATAATGGGGTAGTCTCATGAACAAGGTCAATGCAATACATAAATAAAAATATTCGCGACGTCACCGTCGCGCACATTTTAAATAACAATTAAAATATATGAACTAAAGACAGAGAATAGAGATGCATGCAATCATATAGAATAAGAATAACAGTACAATGGCAAGGTATACTTGCCTGGCAAGAAGGCTGCGATGTACCAATAACCTGCTCCAGAAGTCGTACAAAACAATCCGATATATCCTGGATGGTTGATCAAATCCGCAATTGTTGGCAAGAAAAAGTTATCCAAGATATTCTTAAAAATCTAATGAACCTATTCTTGAAGGCCTTATGCCAAATTTTGCTTATTTCTTCTTATTCACGTCAAGCATCTTTTCGTCCTTTATTCAAAGCATCTTTTCGTCCTTATGCAAAAATAGTTGCTGATTCCTCCTAGTAGTTTACGTTAAGCAATCCTTTTGTCCTTTATTTAAAGGCCTTATGCCTTGTTTTACATGAAGAAGCAAGTTGAATTCCTTTCCACTGGAGAGGCAGTGCTGAAGAAGGACTTCCGGCTTCGAGCAAAGGAGATCGCCCGCGTAAGGAGAGGGTCGCCTGGATGGAGCGGCAATGGCGGTGGTGAAGAGAAGGTTCGGTGAGGATGGCTTGGCAGCCAATCTTGGCCATGGTGGATGACGGAGAGTCAGCTGACCAAGGTGGATCTCGACGCAGACTCGGGGTCACTCGTATGCGCCAATGAACGGTTGGCGGACTGGGAATGACGCATTGGTGGTCCTCTAACCCCGTCGGGTGGTCGTGCGGACTCACGGTTGAGTCCGGAGTTGGAGAATCCAGCGACAGCAGTACCCGGTGTTGAGGTGAGGGACGCGGCTCCGGTTCCGCACGCGACGGTCCCTGGCGCACGGTGCTAAGCGGCAGGGTGATCGGCTCCGATCTCGCGCACGATGGTCCCTGGCGCACGGCGCGGAGTGGTAGGTGGTGGGGCTTTGATTCGGTCATGGCGGCGAAACAAGAAGAAGGTTGAAGGGGACAGGAACCAAGGAAGGATGGGGAAGATGAAGGAGATATATTAGAATAGAGAGATGATTAGTTTATAGGAAGATAGATTTTATATATATAACAAAATATATAAAGATGTTTATTCGGCTACATGAGAGTCTAGATAGGATTAGGAATATCTATGGAGTTAGGATACAATTTGGAATATGATTTGTTTAAATATTTGATTAGGATTATGTTTGATTTATATAACTGAATATACAACAAGTTTGTTCAAGGGACTTGGCTTTGCTGTGGAATTTAATTAGCAAAAGTCCGGCTCACATTTGCATGGGCGGCCGTGGGTTCCTAGCGATTGATCTAGCGGGTTGTTAGCAATGGGTGTTGTGGTTGGTAGGAGTTAAGTTAATAGTTATTAATAATAGTTTATTAGTTATTATTAATTTATTTAATAGTTTCTTTTCTTTTCTTTTCTTAATCTTTTCCAATTATATATATATATATATATATATATATATATATATATATACTCATAAAAAAATTTCTAGATTATAATAATGCATGTTGTTAAGCTAGCAACTGCTCAAGGGGTCTCCTACATGAAATAAATTCTAAAAAATTCCCGATGGTCCCATAAATCCTCTAAGTGCACCAACGCCTAAAATAAAAAAAATAAAAAATCTATTCCTCCTAATTAGCCACTAATTACTACAATTAAAATAATAATTAATAATTAAAAGGGTATATACGATTTTTAGGAATAGGGGTTTTACATTCTACCCAACTTATAAAAATTTCGTCCTCGAAATTAAAATTAAGCCACGGTAGAAGTCCAGGATGGTATAAGATTTGCATTGTTTAAAATGCAAGACTAGGTTTAAAGGAGTGGGCGATGTTGCGCGTTGCACATTCCGAAAATTATAAAAAAATCCACATGAGCAAAAAATAGGTTTCTTCATGTGTCACGTCCAATGGTGTGGACACCTAGATGCTCTTTTGCATAAAAAATGCCCAACAATTGGAAAATTGCAAAAAAGATGAGAATTTGGTGATGGGCACGTCTCGGATAAGGATGCAGAATTTATAGGAAGACAGTGACTAGTGAAGTGCTCCAATTATCGAAGCAATGGTAAGGTGCGCTAAGTGATACCATATTGTAAAACTAAAAAAATACCGTGTTCTATTTCTAAGTGGATTCGAGCTAGCCTCAGTCCCACTATCTAAGCCAAGTAGGTCTAACTCTTGGGTGAGGGGGTTTCACAATCCAGCCAACTTAAAATAATGTCGTCATCAAAATTAAGATAAGGCATAATTTGTTAATCCTTCATGTACATAAGGCAAGTCAATCGCAATTTTCTTGCGATAATTAAAATCCTAATAATATCCATCACAATCACTTCAAGGTTAAGATGATCACTATTCCAATCAAAATTTAACCTATTGTTATCTCTTCTCACTTTTTCAAATTATCAACATCCAAATTTAAATTGAACCCATGTAACATCTTTAAGATTTAAATAACCCACATCAATTTTTATATCACGATCTCCAACTATCATAATCTCCTCTAGATTCTAAATAATAACAATTCTAATCAAATCTTTTTCCTATTCTCTACGTATGAATTTTGTACTCTTCAAATGTTTAAACTTAATTTACATCCTCAATATTTTAAATAGGTAGTCCAACCATCCAATTTTAATTCTTAATTTAAATAAAAATAATAATTTAAATGCAGTCCACCAATGTTCAAGTCTGAAATTCTATATTTATCCTCCAAATTCAAATTGATGATTTTACCTTCATTATTCAAAAATTTAAATCATGTACTTAAGGTATGAATATTGGGTCCTCAATATCAAGATTTTAAAAATTCCTTAATCCTCATCATCTTAGTCATTCTTCTAAAATTCTCAAAATTAAAATGGCTTGAACCTCTCCCAATCTAATCTTACTCGATCACAATCTAAAAGAAATTCCTCTCGAGTTGTCAATGCACTGCTACCCAACTTAGAATTTACCCTTCTATCATCTGAGGCTATACATCTAAGAAGGCTATGCCCCAAATTATTTAATCATATTATTGAATCCTTGAAGTTTTTTATCACCAAACGTATCTTCTACGATATGCCCTTAATCATTTATGAAAGAGGGTTACCAAGCAAAGCGATTGGCCTGCGGGGTATATCTAGTACTGTCTATATATCAAACTTATACCAAGCAAGATGTTTCGTCTTTCTGAAATAAGGAAAGACGTAGATCAATAATAAAGAGTTCAAGGGAGAGGTAACAGAATGCAAGTATGGGGATCAAGGCGCTTTAAAGAATTCAATTGGGAATTGTCAAAGCAGTTGTGGATTGAAATCCTATTTTTGGTAGTTCCTATTCACATGCTCGTATCAATTCAGTTATGAAACGGATACGATGTGCTCAGCTATATCTAGAGGGCAAGTACATTCGTCTACTAATCACTATATATCTCAATCCACGTAAAATAGTTATATGAACGGCGAATCAAGCACACTATGGTTGATCAGACCGTAGTACACTGATTCTGAAATGTATTAGTGTGCGCGCCCAATAATACATATGTAGTGAACAAGATTGGTAAAGAATAAGCTTGCAAAAACTAGGCTATAATAGCAGCATAAGTCAAGATTGTACAACAAATATAAATACGCTGGATTATGATGAAAGAAGGTGCAAATTAATTTAAGTTCACAAAACAAAACAACATAAGCAATCAATAATAAAAGACTCTACAATCTCTACAGTTATCATACAACCTTCTTGTCTAAGTCGCTAGTCGACCAAATAGGGGCATGGACCTCTAAATTCTACCGTCGGAATAAATGCTGTCATCTAATGCTAGCATACATTTAATGTTATCTTCTTATGCAAGTCTAAAGTCGGTGTCATTTGGTTATACTTCACCAATGGGTTAAGAGGACTGTGTGATACTAGGTGGTGAGGTATGCTACCCAACTTAAAATAATTTAACTACTATTGTATTGTCTTAAGGATACCGTAGAAGCTCCTATTAAGGTCTACGATAAGGGGTCTTGGTACTTTATTGGGGTATCCTTTTCTATTACATAGGTCATGGTCATCTTATATTTTAGTCATAATGCTTATAGAACAAGTGTCAATAGTAAAGATAGAAGAGTTACTAGCCGTTAAGGGAAAGGAATCTAACTCGTATCGAAGTGAGGGTACAAATTACGCGATTTAACACTAAGGGATAATCATCGGGTCGTAGTCTGCAAGAACAACTCAAACTTATCAAACCTTAACTACCAAGCACAAAAATGTTCAATTTTAAGACTACAACTATAATCCTAGCAAACTATGTGTCCTTAACAAGGGATAAAATTTCTTGGCCTATTATTAGGAGTGTCAGATGGCACGAGTTAAAAGAATGAAGAAGAGAAAAACATGATTAGTCGTCGCACAAATAGTAAGCGCTAGGGTTGCAGGGGAACAATATATAAATTTAAGATAGAGGGATCTAGATAGCATCATGGTTCTCTAGGGAGTGGTATGCTAGTTGCTATGTTCGAGGCATGATCGAGGAACAAGTGTTGATTACATTCCTCTAGGCTTCCTAAGGTGCTGTCTACTAATAATAAGACAATGATCTAAGTTTATAGTTCCAATATTATCTAACTATGAAGGTTAGGTTCGGTCCAGATATTAAGTTTTAGTTTTCTATTGGTTCCTCAATGCTAGGGACAAACATTATGGTAACCTTCTAACTAACTCTAGTAGCGTCTATACTACTCTCAAGTCCTCATAATACATCCGGGGTAATGGTAAACCAATTATAGGGATAAGGAATTCTAGGGTTCGCTAGATATTCTAAACTTAGTGGTATGTCTATATTCTCGTTGTATTCTTAATATGTGTGCTACTCTAATTATCATCCTAATAACAGGGGTTCCTATATTCTAGCAGAAGGCTATATATACTCAAGGAACTTATTAGGGAAGTATAGGAATCAAGCAGGATGCAATTGTTCGAATAGATCATAGAGGAGGAAGGTGAATCATAGTCAATTGTGGATGAGATCCTATACTCTAGTCCTATGTGCAGGCTTGTTCGGTACAGTAACGTAACCGAGACAATATGATCTCGACCTGCATGGGCCACCACAAAAACATGTCACGCCCCAGTCCCAAAATACGTAGGACTAGGAATACGTAACACGCCAGCCGTATGTATACGAACTCCAATATATGGAAATCATATACACACGTACGCTGTACATGAATATCCAATCCACAGTGGTAATATATGTCACAACAAGTCACACGCAGTTCTATATCTCATCCACAGCACAAATAATAGAATAATGGAAATTAATAAAATGAATATCAAAGAAGCAGTCTCAAATAGTAATCTCAAAGTGTGATAGTCGGGTGGAGACAAATCCACTACAAATCAACTATAATAAACTACTAAAGAGAGAAGAGAATAAACTCTAATATAAGAATAAATGTCTCGAAAAGAATAGCAACTAAAATCTCTAAACAGCTGCAATGAATCACATATAATCAGAAGGTAAGATCTCCTCAGACTTATAGGTAGCATCAGGTCCAGGTCTATACTCCTGCGGGTACTCTTGCTCACCTATATCTGGAAGGGACCAGGTCCTCAGAGGGACATAACAAGATATAAAAAGCACATGCCAATAAAGTACTGAAAATAAACATCCATTGGGATCGCCTAACCATCTATATGAATGCAGTTTGAGAACAACTTTCTAACAAGTGGGCTATCTGGCCATAAATAGGATTGGCATAGTTCTCTTGGAGATCCAGGGGCCTACAAAGGCACGACGACTTTCGAACGTCGGAGGCCCGCCATGATAATATATAGGGGTCATTATGACCGCGTATCTCCGACGGAGCGTACGGGTTACACAAGGAAAGTGCAAAGGAGCCCACACGTCTTACTTGTTGTTCTCTCCACCCCATGCTCTAAGCATGTCACATCCATGACACGATAACACTTCTAATAACTGCCAAGTCCACTAGCATGCAAAGTTTCTAACAACAGTTATTCCTAACGCACGGCCCACACGTACCGATGATCAGTCAATACATGCGTCCGTGATCTATATGAGACTCACAACTCGTGTAAAAATATGTGTCACAGTCAAATGAAACCTAATGGTGCTACATGATAATGGGGTAGTCTCATGAACAAGGTCAATGCAATACATAAATAAAAACATTCGCGACGTCACCGTCGCGCACATTTTAAATAACAATTAAAATATATGAACTAAAGACAGAGAATAGAGATGCATGCAATCATATGGAATAAGAATAACAGTACAATGGCAAGGTATACTTGCCTGGCAAGAAGGCTGCGATGTACCAATAACCTGCTCCAAAAGTCGTACAGAACAATCCGATATATCCTGGATGGTTGATCAAATCCGCAATTGTTGGCAAGAAAAAGTTATCCAAGATATTCTTAAAAATCTAATGAACCTATTCTTGAAGGCCTTATGCCAAATTTTGCTTATTTCTTCTTATTCACGTCAAGCATCTTTTTGTCCTTTATTCAAAGCATCTTTTCGTCCTTATGCAAAAATAGTTGCTGATTCCTCCTAGTAGTTCACGTCAAGCAATCCTTTTTTCCTTTATTTAAAGGCCTTATGCCTTGTTTTACATGAAGAAGCAAGTTGAATTCCTTTCCACTGGAGAGGCAGTGCTGAAGAAGGACTTCCGACTTCGAGCAAAGGAGATCGCCCGCGTAAGGAGAGGGTCACCTGGATGGAGCGGCAATAGCGGTGGTGAACGCACATGCGTTGGCCGAGAAGGTTCGGTGAGGATGGCTTGGCAGCCAATCTTGGCCATGGTGGATGACGGAGAGTCAGCTGACCAAGGTGGATCTCGACGCAGACTCGGGGTCACTCGTACGCACCAATGAACGGTTGGCGGACTGGGAATGACGCATTGGTGGTCCTCTAACCCCGTCGGGTGGTCGTGCGGACTCACGCTTGAGTCCGGAGTTGGAGAATCCAGCGACAGCAGTACCCGGTGTTGAGGTGAGGGATGCGGCTCCGGTTCCGCACGCGACGGTCCCTGGCGCACGGTGCTATGCGGCAGGGTGATCGGCTCCGATCCCGCGCACGACTGTCCCTGGCGCACGGCGCGGAGTGGTAGGTGGTGGGGCTTTGATTCGGTCATGGCGGCGAAACAAGAAGAAGGTTGAAGGGGATAGGAACCAAGGAAGGATGGGGAAGATGAAGGAGATATATTAGAATAGAGAGATGATTAGTTTATAGGGAGATAGATTATATATATAACAAAATATATAAAGATGTTTATTCGGCTACATGAGAGTCTAGATAGGATTAGGAATATCTATGGAGTTAGGATACAATTTGGAATATGATTTGTTTAAATATTTGATTAGGATTATGTTTGATTTATATAACTGAATATACAACTAGTTTGTTCAAGGGACTTGGCTTTGCTGTGGAATTTAATTAGCAAAAGTCCGGCTCACATTTGCATGGGCGGCCGTGGGTTCCTAGCGATTGATCTAGCGGGTTGTTAGCAATGGGTGTTGTGGTTGGTAGGAGTTAAGTTAATAGTTATTAATAATAGTTTATTAGTTATTATTAATTTATTTAATAGTTTCTTTTCTTTTCTTTTCTTAATCTTTTCCAATTAAATATATATATATATATATATATATATATATATATATATACTCATAAAAAAATTTCTAGATTATAATAATGCATGTTGTTAAGCTAGCAACTGCTCAAGGGGTCTCCTACATGAAATAAATTCTAAAAAATTCCCAATGGTCCCATAAATCCTCTAAGTGCACCAACGCCTAAAATAAAAAAAATTAAAAATCTATTCCTCCTAATTAGCCACTAATTACTACAATTAAAATAATAATTAAAAGGGTATATACAATTTTTAGGAATAGGGGTTTTACAGGTATAGACAAGTATCGGGTAGGTGTTCACAGGTCACTTGTTGCATGCCAATACAGCCCTTAACTAATACTGTGGTATCAGGGATTTAATTGGCAAGAGTGATCAGTGCAGTGCAGTTCAATTAGAGCACAACAGTGCTGTGAAGTGAACTAATATTGTAGTATCAGGGAGGAGTGACTTCTATGGGTTGTAGTCCAGTAAGCAAGTATAAGGATGAAGTACAAGGTGCCAGGCCAAGGGTAAGAGGCTCTCAGTGTGGATAGTAGAGTACTTAATTTCAAAGCAGAATATCCTAGTAGTCTAGTATCAAGTGGGAGTAACAATTGACTGGGACCAAGGTATTATTGTGACATACATTTATGAGCTAAGATGTGAGTTGGGGTAAGGTAGGATATTAGTTAAGTTATACTAGTAGTATTTAGTATAGCTAATATTAACTAGTATACTTAGTAATAACTAGTATTAGCTAGGCATTAACTAGTATAAACTAGAATTCTTTAGTACGACCTGGAAGACATAGTGTAGCAAGGTATTAACCTAGTATTGACTAGTATAAACTAGTATGGATCTAGAAGTGGCTTAGAAACATCACCATGAACTAGTTAACCCTGTTTATCATTTCAAAACACTTATTAACATTTATATTCCATATCTAGGGCTCTTGGACTTTGGTAAATGAAAGTATGTATTATATCAGTTATGAAATAAAAGTATTGCTTATTTTAGACTTTGATAAATGGTCAGTTGTTTTGAATATTGCTTATTTTAGACTTTGATAAATAAAAGTATGTATTATATCAGTTATGATTTTTATAGTACGGTTAAGTTATGAAGTTAGGTGATAAACCAATGTATGTAATGATTTATATGATACATACTATCATTTTTGCAAAAGTATCTAGAAATGGATATGAATTACTATCTGCGTCATCGTTCGTGGATGTACAACCGTCATCCTGATGACATATGCGATGTGCGGGATAAATTTATTGAGGGTGTACAGCAGTTCCTGCAGTTGGCCAAGGCGTTCCCTCAGTACATGGACGGTACCAAAATTAAGTGTCCGTGTGTGAGATGTCGCAACAGAAAATATCATCCAGAAGTGAAAGTTACATATCATTTATACTCGAAGGGCTTCACGCCGAATTACTATCAGTGGACCGCGTACGGAGAACTTGTATCTCTAGCATCGGAGTCGGAGTCCTATGTGGAGCCATATATGGATGTCCACGACCACGATGCTTACGACGACGGATTGGTGAACATGGTTTATGATGCGGCGGGGCCTAGTTTCAATCCGGACAATTATGATACGGAGGGAGCTAGTTTCAATCCGGACAATTATGATGCAGCTGAGGAGGCACCGAATGCCGATGCTGCAAATTTTATGGAGTTGCTGGAGAATGCAAGGACTCCACTATATCCTGGTTATGAGGATCATTCACCGTTGGAGGTGGTTACAAGATTATTGAGCATAAAGTCTGATTTTAACATGTCGCAAGAATGCTATAATCGACTGCTCGATTTGATTATAGAGATCTTGCCCGAGGGTGCAAAGTTGCCTAAAGACTTCTATCGATCTAAGAGGATGGTGAGATCGCTTTGGATGGAATACGAGAACATTGATGCATGTCAGGAATCTAATGATGTAATACTCAAAGTATTCAATGCGTCCGGAAAGCCTTCAGAAAAAATAAAGAAGAGATATTTGAATGACGATGAGCTAAGGGCTGCTCAATTGTATTTATTACTCAATTGCGACGAGGATGAAGTGGAGAAGCTAGAGGGGTAAGTAATTAATACGTCCACGTTTACATCATCTTAATGTAATAGTATAAGATACTATTATGCTACTAATCAGCAGTTGCTTCATTATTTTTCAGCACATATAATGATGAGTTGAGGTCGGTTAGACCCTACATAACAGACGAAGAAGTAGAACAAGATATGAGATGCCATTTTTCTTCTTGGTTGAGCGCATATGTAAGATGCTTGGTAATTACTTTTTATTTCTGCACTTGCAAAACAAATAACTTACTATCGCTACTTTGGTATTTAGGTCGATCGTCTAATAATATCCGAGACTGAATCTATTAGAACTCTAGCCAAGGGACCAATTACTGCAGTAAAAATATGGCCAAGTTTCTGTGTGAATGGGTTCAGGTTCAAGTCAACAAATGCTCCTATCAGGGACAACTTTCTTGATCTTGATTCCACGAAAAATAGTTGTTTATGTATCAAATCTTCGAACTACAAAGACGTCAATCCGGACAATAATTTTTTTGGCATCTTACGAGAGATTGTGGAGTTGACATATAATTATGGCACAGAACCTGCTAATATCATGCTATTCAGGTATGAATAGTTCGATCCGATTCAAGATCAAGGTTGGAAAATTGACAAGCATGGCCTTATGGATATAAACTACAAGCGTAGATATCAAGGCTACGAACCATTTGTCCTATCAAGTCAGGCTTAGCTCGTGTACTTCACAACTTATCCTAGACGGGGGACAGTGAGGTCGGATTGGTGGGCAGTATGCAAGACTAAAGCTAGAAATACCTTTGACATTAATGAAATAACTTATCAGGAGGACGATCTACCTCTTGTAACAAATATTGTAGATGTTGACTCAACGGAAGTTACTCATTACACGAGTAATAATGTAGAAGATGTAGAATTATCCGAAGAGGAAGACGAAGTAGATGAAAGTGAAGACGAGGAGGAGGAATGGGAAGAGGAGGACGAGGAAGATGAACAAGATGAATTTTCTGAAGATGATTAAAAATAAAATATATTGCATGTAGAATGTAACTATATTTTGACTGTAGAATATAGATCAAGGTTGGAAAATTGACGAAGTAGATGTACCCATTAACGAATATATGTATTATAATGTACCCATTAACGAATATATGTATTATATTTTGACTGTAAAATGCTTTGAGATATGCATCACATTTCGACTGTAGAATGTACTATATATTTGTGTTTCTCTATATTCATCATATGTTGTTATCAGATATGACAGGACGACGTGGAGGATTCGGCAGGTCCCGAGGTAGATAGAGTGCTCCTCCGGTACTGCCTACTGTAGGTTCCGGATCATCGTCGCCCAGTACTCCAATATATCGATCACTCACATCTCTGACTGTTGGGGCGAGTAGTTCCAGGCATGATAGTACACCCTCGTCCAGCGTTCCTCCTGCTGACGGAACCATGGGGACAGATGAGCATGTGGAGGAGGTCGTGCCCACGTTGTCCCAGCATCAGCAAGATCCTCCATGCGCACCTCCGGAGGAGACGAGGACAAAGATTTGGGCCGACGGTACAAAGTAAGTCAATTAGATGGTTTAGTATAATATATATCGTGTATTTCATTATTCATCGTATATTGACTTTTTCAGTATTCTAAATTATTATCTCTGTATAGATATCGTCCATCGTCGGTTCAGAGACGCCTGGGCCAATTTCTGAGGAACAACTACGGTGGCCCTTGGATCAACTACTCTGAGGCTCCGGAGGAGAGGAAGGCATTATGGTTTGCGCACTTCCAGGTAAAAGTATATTAAATAAATCCTTTAATTTATGCATATTATATAACTTATCCGTGATGCTAACTTACTAAATTATTTATTGTAGCAAACGTATTTTTATCCTCCGTACCGGGCCGAGTTGATCGAGCGGCTCTTTCCTACCGTTGCCGCCAAGCTTATCCGAGATGCTCTGGATGACCAGAAGGCTCGTGATCGTGCTGGAAAACCGATCCAAGGTTGGATCATGCCTGAGCAGTGGACTGCGATGAGGGCTAGATTTGACGATCCGAGCTACAAGGAAAGGTCTGAGAAGGCCAAGGCGGCTAGGCGGAATGCTGCCAAGTGGTGTGGTGGCTCGATTCCGATGATGGAATATTTTCGTCGTTTGGTATGTTTTTTTTTTAAAATATATTATTTTAATGTAAGTACCATAAAATGGTACTTGGAAAAAATATTTAAGTTTAGTAATAAATAATATATTTTTAACAGGTATAGAGGGGTGAGGATACAAACATGGTGACCGTCTTCTTGGCCACCCATCGCAAGGACGAAAATCTCATTGATGAGAGGGCCTCGCAGACCTATGTAAGTATTACTTTACTTTGTGTTAATTTTAATATAACTTAGGCAATTATCGAGTTTCTAAACCTTTCTAGGCCGAGTATCTTAGGCTGCGTAAGCGGGCGACTGCTAGTGCACTTACACCTGGAGAGGCTGGTACTTCGTCGCAGCCCGCTCCAGCTCCGTCGGCGGACGACCTGTGGGTGACCGCAGCTGGTGGTCTCCAGAGGGGTACGTACTACGGTATGGGCTTCTATGGCGTCCTGGTTGCGACGCAGTCATCTAGGGCCTCCCCGACAGCTGCGCATTTGATACAGCCCTCGCAGTCGTCGGCCAGAGTCCAGGAGGCCGTCTAGGAGGCTGTTGACCGTCAGATTGTGTCTCTCCGTGACGAGTTGCTGCGAAGGATGGGGGAGTAGCCCCGGTCCCTGCCGCAGGCGGACGATCCGATGCTCATCGCACGATTCGATATGCTCGACCGCAGCATGACGAAGCTCCGGGATTTGACAAATGATATTAGAGCCTCGACAGACCGCAACATCATGGAGCTGCAGGCGTCACAGCTATCGATGGGCGAGAGGCTGACGATGATGCAGGATTCAATGGTTCATAGCAGTACGATGCGGTTATCTACCATGGATTCTTACAACTAGCGACTCGCAGACTTGGAGCGGGCACGGCGTCCTGGTGCGCCTACATCGACACAGAGACTCCACAGACATCACTGCCTTCTCCATCGACATCGGTGTCGATTCCACGGGACGAGTATGAGCAGTTCTTATCCTTCAAGCGCGCCGGTGGCCAGCCTCCTGCAGATCCGCAGTAGTATAGCTAGTTACTGGATATTTATATTTTTTTATTATTTAGGATGCGATTGTATGGATATAAATTTTCCATATTCTTTACGATGAGATTTGCTGGATGCTTTCTTTTCTTCAAATTTTATTATATTATTCATATTAAATATGTTATTTTACCGGTGTTGAGTGTTCAGTGCTTGTTTTTCCCTATTTTTTTCCAGTTCAATGATACAAGTTGCAATATAATACACAGTCCCTGTACAAACTCAAACACACTGAATTATAATACACACACTCTCCCTATCTCTGAGCACATTAAGACCAACACACAACACAGATAGTACTGTCTTAATTCACTGATATTCACACAGTTCCTAATATATATTGGTTTACAACTGATGACTGATACTTGGCCTGTATTTATCCAGTGCACTAGAATTTTCCCCCTTGGTGCTACTACTGTGTCCTTTATTTAATTATTTCTACTACCATCATATACCTGATAATGAACCCAAGGGGGTTGGTAAACCCAGAAATGCAATTTAGTAATATTTTTTTTATTTTTTCTGAAAATTAGCGACGTTTTTAGTGACGATTAGCGACGTTTAGCGACGTTCATTTATGTCGCTAACTACGTCGCTAATTAGCGATGCTGTTACACGTCGCTAAAGACGTCGCTAACGAAGTCGCTAAAATCGTCGCTAACGAAGTCGCTAAAATCGTCGCTGTACGTCGCAAACTGCTGACATGGCAGTATTGCCAGGTCATTAAAGACGTCGGTGTAATGTCGCTAATTAGCGACGTTTAACGACTTTAATAAACGTCGCTAATTAGTGACGCTGCGTCGCTAAACGTTGCTAAATTTAGCGACACATTAAAGTCGTTAAAAAACGTCGTCATAGCGACGTTTAGCGACGTTTTTTGTTTTAGAGACTTTCTTTTTTTCGACTGCTTTAAAACGTCGCTAATTACGTCGCTAAACTAATTTAACGACGTATTTTGGTTATTTAGCGACATTTTTAGACGTCGCTAATTTGACTTTTTTTGGTAGTGGATTGAAGGTGGTGGTGTTTATGATTCTAGGGTTTCAAGTAGAGAAAAATGTGTATTTATATAGGAGAGGGAATTATGGGCTGACCTCGAAGTTTGGGCCAGCCTGAACTCTTTGGGGTGGGGGCTGGTCCACATGAAAGGGTGTAGGATATACATGGGCTTGGTTGGGTCTTGCTTTGGGTGAGATTTGCCTCTAATTTAATTTAACTAAAAAAAATGCACAAGGTGTTCTCTTGCCAATTTAAAATATATGGGATTAAATTTGTGTGGGACACAAGAGTCATGGGCGTAGCAGGTTCAGAATGGGTTAATACCCTAATTTGGGTTATAGGAAATTGGGTTGAGGTTGTGCCTCAATTTCAAATAAGAATGGGCAATTATGAGGAATTGGATTTATGGAATAATACATGGACGTTTGCGACGAATATTGTGCAGCTAAAATGAAGCACAATATAGAGTATTTAAAAGTTACACAAGGGTCAGATGGGTAGTCTGGCATGTCTAGGAGGTGTGTATAAAATTTGTTTGAAGGTAACTACTAGTGTAGCGCTCCAAATATCGAAGCAACAGTAAGGTATAATAAGTCACATAATTGTTGTAAATTAATTCTAATTGTATCTAAATTAATTCTAGTCTCTCAATCTAAACTAAATAACCCTAAATTTGGTCGAGGGGGTTTACACGTCTACCCCTAGAGGATTGATTATCCTCCGTAGGTTGAGTGTCCTTGGGAGAATAGCTACCCCCAACAAAAATTTTATACAATATTTTAGATTCTAGATGAATACCTTATTCGGACGCAGATGCTATGCTGGATAGATACCACCAGCTGTTGGAGTCACGGGCCAGTTTCAACGTTGGTGATGTCGTCTTCATTTTGTGGGAAGAAGCTCCCATAGTAATGACTATAGCAATATTCTCCTGATCAGTGCCTTATCGTAACCCATTGATGGCATGGGGTTCGACTTTGGTTTTGCTCATGATATGGTCCACAAATTCGTGGATATTAAGGGTCTCGACATGCCCGGTAATCTCCTTAGGGGAGTAGATTATTCGTCCTCGTTCGATAAGATCAGTACTATTGATGACGATGCCGATTTGGTACGAGAGCTCAATATATTGAGGTGCACAGTGCGGGCCAGCAGAGACCTCTGAGACCGTCTCCTCGAAGTTCTGTTGATCAAAATTTATGATCAGAACGTCGGTACTATTTGCCATCGATAGTGTGTCATATTGCATCACCACATTCTCGTTGTAGAATAAAGACTTCCCAATAAAGTCGCCATCTTATTTCGTGCTCAAGAGACATAGGTAGAGTGGAAACAAATTATATTGAACTTGTTAACAGACTGGATTACATAGTGAATGTAAGTACAATATCGTGAGAATAAGTCCGAGATTCTGAGGAAGTGCGACCGTAACATCGGATCATAGCGACCCCTCTACTCCGTTAACTATCGAACACTGCTATGACATGAAAAATGTAGGGGGGCGAGAAGGAGCTTATTGTCGAGGCTAATGTTTGTTGTTGCGTTGGTCGTCCTTTGAAAAGTTGCGAAGTGCCAGGTATTTATAGAAGGATGATCGTCCGGTCGTTGTACTCGCTGAGTGGGGAGCTTCCATAGGCGATCGTGGCATGTAATAGAGGATACGTGACCCACATACCAGCATGACCAGTAAGGATCGTGGCCCTAGAAAGGAGAGGTTTCTTCTAGAGATGCCAGGTTGCTTTGCGGTTATATCAGTTATTCTCTGCGACAGGATCGTGGGAGAAAAAGAGTAGTCGACAGTTGGCGGACGGTTATCCACGTACACATTAAGCAGGGGCTCTTGGCAGAGAAGTGGCGATCGTGGGCAATGGATAGAGTGCACCACATAATCAGCTGATGACGAGAGTCGTGGAGCAGAGGTTTCGCTTCAAATGCTCCGTTGAGGGAATAAAGGGCATTGTAGTCCCTTTTGGGGGGTGGAATACCCGCGAAAGTAAGTTGTCTTCGTGGGAAGAGAGATAATCTTGTCGTATGCGGAATAGGCTTGACGCAACTGACGTGTTGACGGTTGACAATATGTTTGAAGGATGTGCCACTACAGCTCTTGGTGATTTGATAGCATGACACATGGTGGTGATGTGTCGAGCCTTCCTTCCGTTGGAGAGCTTTGGCTTGAGTCTTCTGTTGGGATCATTAGCTTGAGTCTTCCGCTGGGACCTTTTGATGTTGTTTTTCTGCTGATATAAAATATGGACGTAAATTTTTTTTATACTTCTATAGTCATGTAATAAAAAAAGGTCTACTTAAAAGTTGTTACATACATATTATTTGCTTTTGGATTTCCATTGTCTTAGAACATCTTTTAAGGTGTCCTCTTTACGGCGTTTTAGGCACCATCTTGATTTATCAAGAGAACCACATCGAGGTTATGTGGTTGATAGATGATGGGTGCATTAAAAGGTTACACACAATGCTTAGATTACAAGTGAGATTGTTGATATTTCTATGTTGGTGATTAGATATTTCTCAATTTTTTCTGTGTTTGCAAATTGAACTCCAGTGACAACTAGCAATTTAGATAGAATATACCATTTTTCAATAATGTTACAATAATTTGACAGCTGGGGATTGCTCATTTGGTGTTTGCAGTGTTTCTTTCTGCTGACATGCTATAGATTCTGAGAAGGACACAACAAAACAAATTAGCGTACTGGCTCGGCTATGACCAACCTAAGTCACTGAAGTTTTCTCACAATGAATAAAAATATTTCTGATGAATGCAAATGTGTTTCATGCTGAAACCTCTTTCTAACTGTTAGAAATAATAGCAATATATCAGATATAATGCAGTTTTTTTATTGTAGTTCACATGTTATAAAACGTTGCATGTCGTCCCAAAGTAGAAATGTATTGACTACCGAAAATATTCGTGTTACTGGTGTTATTTTGTTGGAAATAAACTTTATTTTGTGTTCATACCTAGAATGTTGTTGATAATTTTAAAATATCAATGTTCCAGAAATGTTCTAGTATTATAGTTATAAAAAAGTTTAGAATGATCTATAGCAATATTTTAATAAATATGTAAATTCTTCCAAGAGTCCTATAAGTAGAGGTGTTCTTCGTCATCCTTAAATACTTGGCACGGTGCTTGGAACTCATTGCAAGTAGAGGAACATTGCATATTTATGCTCATTAGCCTCAAATACACCAGCATGAAGTGTTTATTGTTATATCATTTTCAATCAGTAGTAGGATGTTGTTACCTGCCTCAACAACGCTATCATAATGCTCATACCCAGAACCGGTCCGGAGGTTGGGTTGTCCTAGCGGAACCATACGTGACACCATGAGATATAAATATAGGTTTAAGCTAGATTTTGGTTGGATTGGTCCTAAGAAAAATAAATGACTTTGGGGTTGCCCTAATTTGGAGAGGGGGTTGTCCAAGTCCGAATTCTTGTCAGACATACCACTGGGCCGACCTTGCTTACATGGGCCGAGCTACATATATAAGATTGGGGTCCGCCAAACCCACTAAATTTTCTTTATATATAAAATTAGTATCTATTTTTTAAAATTTCTATTTTTTTAAAAAAATGTAGATAGCAATATTCTATTTGTTCCTTAATCTGCCCCACGGTCTAAGGAAAAGAATAACTAGACCCATATTTATGTTATAGAAGTTTTGTCCCCACATAGTGGAATGGCTACCTCCGCCCCTGCCTGCTTACCAACTCATCACGGGGACGCTACTGGACGCTGCTCGTAGCAATTGACCTCCAATGTTGAAGATCAGGGTCGATCCAAGACTTACCCTTGACACGACTTCGGATTTGGACAACCCATTCATATGGCAACCACTCAGACAATTTGTTTTTCTTACGACCGGTCCAGCCTAAACTCGACTCAAACCTATATTTACATCAGCAACGATCAAGGGCAACAAAAATTAGTCCGGACTAGAACAACCCAAAACTCTGGGCCGGCCCTGTTGATGAAAAGAAAGTTCAGAAAGGGCAAGTACATAGTTCCAAATCTTACTTAGCTGTCTCCATGAACCCACTATGTTCTATTATAGTTTTAGGTCAGACTTACTTTTCCTAGGTTACTTTGTGCTAGTTGAACCGGATCTTCGTCTGCTCTTCATCAAATGCTTGAAAGTGATGCATGCATGCATGCATGCATGCTTTTGAGTCCAAGAAGCTACAGCTGAGATAGGAAATAATATCATGATCACAAGAAGAATCAACTGGGCTGGTGGTGTGGAGACACTCTCGATGAAAAATCCAACTATGAAGTTCAATAATCTCTACTATATAATGCCAAAACTAGTCTTCACCGTGAAAAATTTTCGTTCTAAAAATACCCTTCAACATATTTAATAATTAAATCTCTACTATATAATGCCAAAACTAGGCTTCACCGTGAAAAATTTTCGTTCCAAAAATACCCTTCAACATATTTAATAATTAAAAAGAATACCTACAATAAATTTCAATGACAACCATTTAAGAGATGCAATAATGACAACCATTTAAGAGATGCAATAAATTCCACTGACAATCAAAGGGTTCATGCTAAAGTAAACTAACTCATCAACATCATTCACTCCAATATACGTGCAAAGTACGTGCATATATACTAGTATATATATAACATCCAAAGCACATATGCACTGTTAGCAAAGGCCTGCTTTGCTGTAGGCGACTTTCTTTAAAGAAAAGTTATGACTGTCCGAATAGACCAGAGATCATACTCCACTAGCTAGCAAACTAGTAATTCTTTAGCACCGACGTTTCTTTGTACAAGTTGTTAATACAACCTTAACTATAAAAGAAAGTCTAATTTCTTTTTTTAAATTAAGTCCATTATATCAAAATTTTGTTGTTCAACCACCACAATTTTTCTCTCTGTATCGGATCATCAAAAAATGGATCAGATCGAAAAAAATAAATTAGAAAAAAAATGATTTTAAATTGGAAATTAAATACCAGAACTTGTGATTGGAGAGGAACCGATCAATATTGTTTGCGCTTGAGGTTTGATGCGTAATAATCATTTTTTTTTTCTTCCATATCTGTCTGGCCTAGTTTGTAGTTTAGCAAAATTTTAGAGAAACAAAAAAAAAATTATTAAGGAAAAAAGTAAAACCTGATGTAAATATATATATATAGAAATTGGATTACATATTTCGGAGAGGACAAAACATAAAATTGATAAAAAGAAAAATTTAAGAACAAAAATATTTAACTCGGAAGAAAAAATTCAGTGTCGGCAACTGCCTCCACTCGTCCCAATGTAGGTCTTCCCCTGGGATCGAGTATACCATTCACGAGTGGTGCAAGCAGTCTTTTTTCTCGACAAGGAGTTGTACGTGCACCATATTCTAAGGTGTAAAAATACGTGTTGAAGATCTATCCCTCGTAGACGTAGTTTGCGTCGTCCTCGAAGGCTGGCGTCGGAATCGTACTCTTCCGGTAAGTATGTGTTGAAGATTTAATTTCAAAACCAATAATGATAACTAGGTCTCCTTCCACCATGCATTTCATGTTCAATCAATACAAAAAACTTGTTCACTAAGTTAAATCTCCTATAAATCATAATTGTAAAATTGGATTAACTGAACTTAGGTCTCCATCCCACGTCCGATTTGGCATAGAGAATAAACAGATTAATTTAATAATTTAGTTTGAAAGTATGGTCCAATATTAATTCAGAATTTCTGTAAAAGTTTCTAAAGTTTCTCATAGAAATTTTTTATCCTACATCAGCGCTCCCAATATATAGGATAAAAATTGAAATAAAAACAACTATTAGAAGAAAAAAATTCTAAAAAATTTCAACCATTAAATAGGAGAGAGAGACCTTTATTGAAAATGGCCTAACTGGGACAACTTCCCCACTGTGGGGTGGTTAGGTCAATATCATAACTATACATGGATAAACTGTCCAGCTATGCTGGGTCAACTTACTAAAGGCGATCCATCATTCTTGGCAGAGAGAGAGAATGAACTTTAATTTCTTCCCAAATTTAGCTGATTTGTGAAGTAAGTGTTGATTATATTATCCCCCTTCCTTCAGAATAATTTTTTTTTTTTTTTTGGGATTATTTAACCTCTCCTCTATATTTTTTCTTTATTATACAGTACTTTCTTGTTTTAAAAATAATTACACTAATATTTTCCTATGTTTTATATTTATTATACGGACCTCCACTATGTTTTATATTTTATGTAAATATTTCATGTAAATGACAATTAAACTAATCATCCTTGTAACATACAATATAGAAAAAGTTCATATAATTATTTTTAAAATAAGAGAGGTCCGTATACCTTCCTTATAATAAACATAAAACCAAAAAAAAATGTTAGTGTAAATAACTTTTTTTTTTCAATCTATCACAATGTATCCAAGTAAGAAGACTTTTAAGAAAGGTTTAGATGTTTATGTGACCTACCAACTTATAGTGTGGCACTAAGAGTCTTGCCACCAACTCTACAAGAGACCAAATTCCTGTTGGTCCCTTCAACTCTCTTACTACTTGTCAAGAAATCCTTGAATTTTTTTTTGTGATTAAACTATATGATCCAATTGTACAACAGTACAAGAATTATTTATTGGACTCTCAACAAATGTTCGAAGTATCGGTATCATATTCGGTATCAGACCATTCCTATGAGTATAGGGATCAACGATATCGACAGTCTCGAATCGGAGTATCAGACTTTTTTGGTATCGAAAAATAAATAATTATTAATATTTTAGAAAATATATTTTATACATTTAGTCATAATTTTAATATTTTCAGTATTGTCTCTTAATAGTTTTGAAATTGAATATGAATAGTAGTCACCATTGTCGATTGGTTTACATACGATAGATAAGTTTTCTTCTTTTACATACTTTTACAATTTTACTATGTCTTTACATCCTTCGTGATTAGTCTTTTTCGTTCAATTTTCTTTCCCGAATTGATCAAAATAGAGACCCTCAACATCGGTATCGATCGGTATCGGATATCGAATCGGTATCGGATCGTTAAATGTCAAACTATATCGGAATCGGCCGTATCGAATCGATATCGACCGATACTGCAAACTATACTCTCAACTTAATATTTTGGGAAGATTTAGGCTTAAGTTCTTAAGTACATCAACAATGTCAGAACTGTAACAGTTAAGTGAAACTGCTTTGATTAACCAACTTCATCTTCCTTAAATTCAACTCAAATCAGAAATTTAGCACAGCTGCACTAAACATTTGCTAAAAAAAAGTCGTTCAAAGGCATCAAAGTACCACAAGTTGAACGCTATATTATAAAGTCCAAGTTTGTTTAAAACTTGGACTTTGCATTACATTACCAGATGAAAAATGCAGGTTCAATTCCTTCGTCCAACCCCAAATTCGTTTTCATTCCTCAAATCAATAGGATGGTAGTTGTCTTCCTTGCTATTTTAGGGACTAGCATTTCTCAGGTTGAAGTCGGCTCTCATAACGAAAAAAATTCAACTTCGTCATAAAACTTTTCTTTTCAAATATATCCTTGCATATGTTTATCAACTAATATTGTTTATTAAATAATTGAGGACAGTTAGGTAATTACATAAGCTATCTTTTACTCTTTCTTAAGTAGTCTTAATAACGATTAAAATAAAAAATATCTTAGCAAATACCACCATTCAAAATATAAAAACTAGCATATACATCCACAATTTTTAAAAAATAGCAAATGCCCACATTGTTTTTAATGGTACAGTAAAAAAAAAGTTATACTCTCACTATTTTAACCAAAATTTTGACTTTTTTGCAAAAAATAGAGACATTTGCTAGTTTTTGTAATAGTGGAAGTATATGTTAGTTTTTATATTTTGAATGTGTACATTTGCTAAAATATTTTTTAAAATAATTACAACAGCTGTCTATAAAATATATATAATGCACGTACATATATACTGGTGACTTATATAGTGTACACTTGGTAAATTACTGAAAAGGTAGGACAGTGATAACTGCTTTCATACCCCATATCTGCAGGTTGAACCAGTGATTTTAACTCCTAGGTTAGCCAATCAATAGCACTTTCATTGAGCAACCAGAACTATGAAACTGTTAAAGTATTAAAAAAAAAAAAATTGAACTACAAATTTGTGGTTCTAATATGGACAAGTTCAAATCAGTAACATTTTTATGAGCACATTTTAGGACAATCATCAAACTATATAGTCAACATTTCTAGCATCTGGAATTAGAATAATTCAACAGTAGTCGGTTTCAGTTATGTAAAGGTTCAGTCAAAGTAAAATTTGAAGGAAAATACTTCTTAGATAAGTCAAAGAAAATTCCTCAACTAAGGTCTTCAAAAAATCATAAAGAGGTGCCAAAGGTTGGGCAAGCAATTATTCGAGATACCTTTGGTACAAGGGAGGAGAGGAAAGCGAAGGTCTGGGTTCGAATCTTACAAACAGGGCAGTCAAAGACTTCCTTATTCTTAACACACACAAAAATGGGAGGATAATTTTAGGTGGTGTTGGGAATCAAGTCTGCTGAAGGGGGACAGAATTCGGTCCGAACTCGGTCCCTGATCGAGTTCGGGCCGAACTCGGTCCCTGATCGAGTTCGGGCCGAACTCGGTGTGGTGTTCCAGAATCTTTGAACCGAACTCAGTCCGAGTTCGGTGTTGGCGGTAGCTGCTCAGATTTTGAAGTTTTTATGTTATATTTTGGACCGTGCTGGATCTTATGGTTGGCTATTTTTAGGGTTTCCTAACCCTAAAATAGGTTTCTCATCCTATAAATAGGGAGGAGGGTGGAGTCACAAAGAAGAAGCACAAGTTGGAGATTCGTGCTGCCTGTCCACAGGAAATCTAAGAGAAAGCCCGTGCTTTGCTCTTAGGACTTCGTCATCCAAGGCAGAAGGAAGAAGGAGATCTAATCGAGGAGTCGTCAACTTCGGTTAGGGAGATTGCTACGAGTTGGTGAGTGATTTCAATTGTAATCTTCTGCTTTTCTCATTGAGTGTGGTGAGTGGGTTGAACCTATTAGGGCAAAGGGTTTCAACATTAGTTTTTTGCTATTTTGTAATTTCATCTGAATTATAATGGTTGGGATTTGTCCTAACGTAGTCACTGCCATATACTTGTCTTCATCTGTGCTTGGTGTTCATAGATTGGTTGGTTATCTCAGGTGGGTTGGCAAACGCTTTCGCAACGCGCCCAACAAGTGGTATCAGAGCGCACGTGTTCCCAACACGTGGTATCAGAGCCAGGTTTTTCTCGAAAGAGAAGGTGCAACTATGTCTACGGAGCAGATGAACACTCGTATGATCACCCTCAAAGGAAAAAACTGGGCGATTTTGAAGCCAATGATGGAGGATCTACTCTGGTGCAAGGACTTGCATGGTCCGTTGGAGAGCGACAGCGCAAAGCCGACGGACAAAGGTGTTGATGATTGAAAACGACTAGATCGGAAGGCTGTTGGATTCATCCGCCAATGGCTGGACGACTCGGTGTTTCACCACGTGTCCATAAAAAATTCTGCAAAAGCATTGTGGGAGAGGCTGCATTCGTTGTACGAAAGAAAGACGGCTGGCAACAAGGTATTTTTGATTCGCCAACTCGTCAACTCGAAATACACGGAGGGTGCACCGGTGGCACAACATCTGAACGAGGTTCAGGGCATCATCAATCAGCTGTCTCCGATGAAGATGGTGATTGAGGATGAGCTTCAGGCCCTTCTGCTTTTAAGTTCTCTACCGGAAAGCTGGGAGACGTATTGGTGGTGTCGGTGAGCAACTCTGCTCCTGATGAAGTTGTCATGATGGAGGCAGTCAAAAGCAGCTTGTTGAACAAGGAGACCCGGCGTAAGCAAGTGGAATCGTCGCAAGAGTGCGCTCTGGTGGCTTCCTATGGGAAGGGAAGACCCAAGTCACAAGCGAGGACAGGGGGGAGTTCTCGGAATCTTGCGATTGTGGACCGCAAGGAGGACTGCTATCACTATGGTGAAAGGGGTCATATCAAGAGGAACTGCATGAAGCTCAAAGCTGAGAAGGCCAAAGGCAAGGATGATCAGGAGAATCTCATGGCTATGGAAGATCTCATTATCGCAGCAACCGACGTAGAGGAACCTTGTGGCATATGTCATGATGACGACTAGGTCATAGACACGGAGGCGTCGTATCATGCCACTCCATATAGGAGAATCTTCACGTCATACCGCGGTGGCAGGTTTGGACGTATGAAGATGGACAACAAGGGGACGGTTGCAGTTGTAGGTATCGGTGATGTGCAATTGACAACGGAGATTGGTGAGAAGCTCGTTCTCAAGGATGTGCGATATATACCTAGTTTGCGCTACAACTTGGTTTCAGTAGGGAGGCTAGCGGATGATCGCTGTTGCAGTTTGTTTGGGGACAAAGATTTGATGCTTACGAAGGGTTCCCAGCAGCTGGCTAGAGAAGATTTGTGTTGTAGCATGTACAGGCTCAAGCCGCTGAGGTGTACAGGCAGGCCACAAACACCGGATGGAGGCTCGAAGGGTATTCGACAGGAGGTGGATCGTCAACAACTTGTCTTGGAGGGGCTTCGAGATACTTTGAAGGATACAAAGGATTCGGTTCGTCAAGACAAAGTGACGAATGGTGATGAGTCAAAGATTGAGGGTCGGTCTGTCTGTCCCATGACAGCTGGTCGGTCTCCAGGTGGGGGTTGTTTCATGGATCCGATTTTGGCGACGGGGTTTTCCAAAACTTCACGGAGCGACATTGGTTTCAGCAGTTCGAGGCCAAGGAGGATATCAAGGTTTGCAGCAAACTCAATCTGAGGCAGGAGTATCATCATTCACACAGTTCAGAAAAAGTTGTGGGTTATCGACAGCATGCACAGTGCATGATGTTCTGATCGAAGACGCATGTGTAAGGGAGAGCTTCAAGTTTGAACACGACGATAGGCAGATTCAGGAGTTCGAATCTCGGAAGAATCGTACCGTCCACTTGGTTGGGCCAGCTAAGGGTGAAGAAGCTCGTCGGAACGTTAATACGTTCCGGTGAAAGATGGAAGTCGGGGACATGCAGCCAAGACTCATGGTGAGGCTGATCGTCAGGGACTTCGGTCTTGGCCGTGTCATCGATATCGGCAGGATCCCAGTAGTGCAGGAGGTGGTATGCATGGCAGCTAGCGTCGACGTGACGGTTGAGAAGCTGGAGATGACGGAAGATGCAAAGCAACTCGGGAGATCGGAGATCGGTGGCATGGGGGAGCAGGACTTCTGTCGTGGGACGAGAGGCATGGAGTCCAGTTGAGGAGCCATGGAGCCAATATCACTCATCAGACTGGAGGGGGAGATTGTTGGGAATCAAGTCTGTTGAAGGGGGCAGAGTTTGGTTCGAACTCGGTCCCTGGCCGAGTTCGGGCAGAACTCGGTTCCTGGCCGAGTTCGGGCCGAACTCGGTGTGGTGTTCCAGAACCTTTGAACCGAACTCGGTCCGAGTTCGGTGTCGGCGGTGGCTGCTCGAGTTTTGGACTTTTTATATTATATTTTGGACCGTTGGATGCTAGTGGACGGCTGAATCTTATTGTTGGCTATTTTTATGGTTTTCTAACCCTAAAATAGGTTTCTCATCCTATAAACATGGAGGAGGGTGGAGGCACAAAGGAGAAGCACAAGTTGGAGATTCGGGGTGCTCGTCCACAGGAAATCTAAGAGAAAGTCCGTGCTTTTCTCTTAGGACTTTGCCATCCAAGACAGAAGGAAGAAGGAGATCTAATCGAGGAGTCGTCAACTTCGGTTAGGGAGATTGTTACAGGTTGCTGAGTGATTTCAATTGTAATTTTCTGTTTTTCTTCTTGAGTGTGGTGAGGGAGTTGAACCTATTAGGGCAAAGGGTTTCAACATTAGTTTTTTGCTATCTTGTAATTTCATCTGAGTTATAAAGGTTGGAATTTGTCCAGGTGACGTAGTCACCGCCATATACTTGTCTTCATCTATGCTTGGTGTTCGTAGATTGGCTGGTTATCTCAGGTGGGTGGACAAACGCTCCCGCAACGCGCCCAACACGTGGTATTAGAGCGCACGTGTTCCCAACAGGTGGGCAACTAGTGTCTGCAACCTTTGGTATGGGAGTTCATATTCTCAAAAGAAAAGAAAAGAAAATGATACTTAAGAGGAGTTCATGTCACATTACAAGGAACATAGTATGAGAAAAATGTATGAAAACAGAACATTTATTCTTCCATACATTGTTGACTGAATATAATGCTCAAAGTAATCGTAGATCAAAATAAATTTTGACCCAAGGCTGCGTTTTTATCAGAAATATAATTATAATCTGTAATGATCTTTAAGGAGCCATCAGTCAATGTAACAGAAGAAAAGAGAACCCAAGGACTAATATAAACAATAGATAACAAACCAATGCCACTAATGATAAATGAATAAAAAGAAAAAGAAAATTACTTATTTTGTAAAGCCACTGGAAAAAAGAGTTCACAGTGTACTAATATTACTGATGAAACCACAAGAGGGTGGTCTAGTGGTAGCATTCGTAAGGGAGAGAGAGGAGTGGGTTTGGGTTCAAATCCTAGCTAGTGCAAAGTAAAAACGGAAGGCGGGTTCTGGTGATAGTAGTCCAGGACAGAGACGGTCTTTAATGACTACCCTTATCTCAGAATTAAAATAATAAAATACTGATGAAGCTCCCCAAACAAGCGTCCATTTTACATGTTATAAAGGAGCCAATAATCAAAATAAAAAAAAGACAAAAAGAAATAAAATAAGGACTACTAAAAAATAATAAGTCAGACACCAATATCACAATACTATGTTGCATGGACACGTATAAAACAAGACATGACAAGGTAAGGACACATCAACATGGACATGACACATGTTTTGGTGTGTCCTAGTATATTTTGGAGATTCGGATTGTGTCCAATATGCGTCTGACACGACAAAGTCCAGATTTTTGGAGTGTATGTGCATGCTTCAGTCACACTAGATTGAGAAATATGCGACAATAAAAAGAATCTAATAAATGTAAAAAGAACTAAAATGAACTTACATTGTAAAGTAGTAGGGCAAAACTTATCTTCTATTTCATCTCACACCACAGTTTAAACTGTGAATAGCATACTCAAAATACTGCATTCTGACTTAAACTTCTTGGTTCCTCCCAGCAGATTTGTTACAAATGTTTAGCAGTGTTAACCTCCCTCAAATCTAGGAGGGCAGGCAGTCTTTGAGAACAGAACGATGGGCCTTTATTTAGTTTAATTTTGTTAGGATATATGTGATATGTCCATTCACGGTATGCTAGGCTTGAGAACTGTAATTTATCGATCAAATTGTCCAGACCTTATCAAAGCCTTGTCCAAGCTACAAGTCTATTGGTCCAGCAAGTAACCCATCCATCTCTACCAGCAACTGACTTGGTCTGTTTTTTAGCATCTTCGAAAAACCTCATCATCCTCCAAGGCTTCCCCCATCTTAATGTGCTTGGATATGAAGCGTACAAAAACTCCATAAAGGAATTGACAAAGTTTCTATGACTAACTCTCGAGCCAAATTTCTAGACAAGGTAGCTACGAGAACGAAAAGATGCTAATATACCAGGGCTGGACTGAAAATTTGGCTAAGAATTTGGCTAACTTGGCTAGGAATCGAGCTCATTTTTACCCTGACCCTAGTCCGATCTGAAACACGACTTGTTGATGGCCCACTACCTATCCCACTCTTCTCATTTGAAATCCCTAAATATCGGAAATAATCCCAAACATTGCAATCTTATACACGAGGAATGATGGCGTTGCTTAAAGGAGATTGGTGGCCTCTGTAGACACACTTAATGCTGTGGTTGGAATGTTGTAGCTTGTGGTTTTGACCATTTCCCAAATTATTGTAGGAGACGTTATAGTATTTAAAATATTGGATAAGATATTAAGATAGGATTTTTGTGATCATAATCATTTTTTCTAGTTTCTCACAACATTTGTAACAATATTCGCCACCATTAACCTAGCCTACATGGTGGTTATCTCCTATTATATTTTTAGGTTATTATAGTGTATCAAACTGGGACAGGGAATCAGGGATATCACTATAGTTTTTGAAATCTCAGGTATTCCTAACTGCAAATTCTTGGATCCATACCCTCATGCCAGTAGTAGAACATTCAGGTTGTAAGAGTGCTTCGAAGGTGTGAATTGGTGTGTTAGTGGGGGGATGGGGATGAGTTTTTGATGGCTTGCATTTAAGGAGTTCAATAAGAAGCTTAGCTTCTCATCTGTTCTCGTATAAAAAGTGGAGGAGGTACAACTTCATGCTTGGAGTCCCCAGTCTGAATATAAAGATCATGAAGTTCGGCATATTATTTATTTTCTTGAGAAGCTAATCTGCTAGCACAATCATAAATCATTATACATCAATGGTTGCAAATGCTACTCCAATCTTTTCTGAGTACAAGTGAAGGACTGAAGGTAATATTCTGATTTTTTTTTTTCATGTCAATATTTAAAAAGGGAAAAAAAAAAAACCTAGCAGCATAAAATTATTTGGCAAATATCCCCGTGAGCTAGGG
Source organism: Iris macrosiphon (assembly GCA_036927795.1). NCBI lineage: Eukaryota > Viridiplantae > Streptophyta > Magnoliopsida > Asparagales > Iridaceae > Iris > Iris macrosiphon. Next base: position 150,467,933 of record JAYESA010000018.1, read on the forward strand.
GCACTAGTTGAAGCCTTGAAGGTTTAAAGATCATTTTTGGCTCATGGACTATCTAGTTATATTGTGTCAGGGGGTTTCTATTTCCATGTTGTTCCTTTAGGAGTTCACACAACTTGTGAAATATGTCTCCCTTGATGAAGGACATTTTCCGGGTAATTGAATGAAATTGTTCTCTGCTGTTTCAATATCTGGAAAGTTTGTTTTAAATATCATGGAGATGATTGTGATTCCCTAGAGCGTATCTTGTCACTCCATCCGGTCATAGAAGGATCTTGAAGCCTCTTTCGTAATTGCATGCAGCAAGCTCTTCTCTTGCCCATTTTACCTGTATCACATACCTGCTCACAGAGGATTACCAAAACCATCATGGCAGCCTTCAAACAAAACTTTGCTTCGATGCAAAGAACATAGTGATGCTAAATTGCTAATATCTAATTTTTCTTTTAAATGATAGACATGCCAATTGAGTGCTGGTCATTATTTCCCTTTTCATCGGTCTAACAGCTCCAGCTGCATTATATTTTGTCAAAGTACCAAACATGGTGGCCTCGGAAAGGGATTTTCTGTTGTGATTTCAGATATGTGTCCAGTTGTTACCGGTATCACCAACAAAAGATTCAGCCATAATTCTGCAAGCTGGGCAAACGAGCACTCTCAATAACTGTAGGTGCAAGAGTACCTGCTTCAGCCAATAAAAGTGCTGATGAGGAATTTCTAGACATTTCAGAGCCTGATGCAAATGAAGATGGTGTTAGTGGAAATATTATGATTAACTTCTTGGTGGAAATGGGTTGACATTGGACATTGGCATGTTTTATTTCGGCTGGTGCTCTGAATATGCTTATACATCTTCTTGAATGATTTGGCAAATTCTGCAAGCCATGTTTTAAGAAAGTATCGTGGTCAAGGCCAAAAAGGCTACTAGATCTTCCTCGAGGGATATCTATTTGATCTGTGAAGGTTTGTGGTAAGCCAGTAATGCAGTCACACTCTCAGGCGATTCATATGGTCAGTTATTCCTCAGTTCAGGTCTGAGTTGTCAGCTACGTTGATGCTATTTAACGGAAAGATTCGGAACTTATGAAATATGGTGGAAAACATTATATCCCGAGGAATGTGCCAAATACGATCTTTTAGTATTCTGAATGTTGATATATAAATTAACATAAATCTGATGGAAAAGAAAGAAAGAGTACAGCTGTTCTCTCCAAAAAAAAAAAAAAAAAAAAAGAATAATTAGTTTAGTTGCACTGGAATTAGATAACACAAGTGCAAATAAATAAATTCCAGTTAGACCATTTACAAACAAACAAGAACTAGAGGTAGTCCCAAGAATTCTGAATCTTTCTATCACCGAATGTGTGTCCTTCCCATTGACCAAACCCCAGAGTCTCGCACAGCAGCCTGTAAATCATAAATTCATCAGGATAAAGATTTCAACTTTGAGGAAACGTAGAAGCATTTGATCAGAGTGCATGAACTTGTATGACAACAGCGTGAATCTTACTCGTGCTTTCACTGAAGGGAAGATGTTCCAGAATCTAAGGGTTTCATCCCCAGCTCCTGTCACTATTGTCTGTACAACATTCCGAACAAAGTTGATAAGTCATTGATGCTATTTATTCAAGAAAAAAAACTCGATAATGCTTACAATACATACATAGTTATTATTGATGGTGGTAATGGGTCAGATCTCATTCTTTGTATTTCTTTAGGCTGTTCTTTTTCCTTTTTAGATACTTTCTTCTATGGAGTAATATAAGTGAAACAGACCAAGTATAAACGAGCAAGCTACAAAGCCACCTAGAAAAGAGTGGATGGCAACTGTAGTCAACTGAGTAGACCAGTTTTTTGTAGATATCAGATCTATTATGGGTTATTGATCAGGATTCTCAGGTATCAGGTTTACTATGGGTTATTGATCAGGATCCTCTGGTATCTAAACCTAGACTGGATTATGGGGTTAGAGTATCCAAACAATAAATTCTACATTTGGATCAGATTGTCTGGCCTTAGGTCCGTTGCTACCGCAACTACTTAGCATGAAGACGGTCATTTGATGAATTAGCAGCAAACCTGTCCATCTGGCGAAACGGCAAGGTAAAGTACCCGGAGAGTGTGACCAGTTAGAGTTGTGACCTGTTCAATTCATCCAGTTAGTTCTACTGAGATATATTTAACTTACAACAAAAAAAAAAGACCTAGCATATATTTCATGTCAAATTTGCAGATCACAACCATATTCTTCAAATGAAATATGTAACTAGAACTCTACACAAGTTGGGTATACTTAGAGTGGTAGTTGAGTAGAGTACTAATAAAAATAATGACTCTGGTGATCTGAGGAGGCCAATTTTTATTTGATGTCAGTTTTACAGATTGCACCTGCAACATGACTACTAGAATGAGTAGATAGAATCCGCAGGAGGAGATTCTCTGACCTCCTTCAGCCATCCGAATTATTGGGTTATTGGGACATGGACTCCAATACGGAATATGGCTTTTTAAAATAATCAGGATAGGGATATAGAATACCATATCAATGAAGATATCTACAATTGTACACAAATTATTTATATTAGATTGATAATATCCATATTTATGTATGTCTTTATGAATGTCCTGGATCGCAACAAATAAAAAACCTACATTAAAATAAATGTTACTTTATAATATCTAAACTACATGAATGTCGAGCAAATGTCATGTCCATATGAGCTAGGCATGGATAGTGTCCTCTGAAGGTTAGGCAAGGATGCAGATCCTTGCAACTTAGATTATCCACAATGTCTTCCTCCACTGAGGATAATGGTTTCAAGTTCTTTGCATAGTTTGCAGTATTGGCCGATACCGATCCGATACGGCCGATACAGTTTGACATGTCCCGATCCGATACCCATAGATACCCGATACTATACCCATAGATACCCGATACTGACCGATACCGACATTAGAGGTCTCTTTTCCGGTCAATTCGACAAAGAAAATTGAAGAAAAAAGACCAATTAGTAAGGGTGCAAGCATAGTAAGGTTGTAAAAGCAAAAACATAAAGAGGAAAACTTATATGTAAATCGACAAGGGTGACTACTATTTCATTCAATTTCAAAAATACTAAAAAACAATACTGGAAATACTTAAAATTATGCATAAATGTATAAAATATATTTTTTAAAATGTTAATAATTTACTAATAGTTATTTGCTTTCCGATATCAAAAAATCTGATTCTCCGATCCGAAACCGCCGATACTACCGATACCGCCGATCCCGATACTCATAGTTGTAAAAGAACTTAAGACCTAAGGAGAATGGAAGTTATGATTTTTTTTTGGAATTGATTCCTGTGATAGACAAATTATGGAGACTTGTCATATTACTAAAATTGCCATTCTTTTCATTTAGAATGTGTAATATATTGGATAGATCCACAAATATACCAAACATATATCTAATGACTTACCATGAGAATCAAATACAAAAAAACTCTACATTGTCATGTGGCTTGACGTACTCAACTTATTAAACAATTATGGGGAAAAAATGGTAATGTTCGCGCAAAAGTTTACAATGCAAATTTTCACAAGAGGATTGATAACAGATGAAAGAACAATCATTGTTTGCCACTTTCTATATACCTATCAACAACGAAAAGTTCATATGAACCGCCTTTTGACTATATTGAAGGAAAAATGGATACAAGATATATGTGGTCATATACTATTAAAGAATTTCAGAGAAACTTTGTAATCATGAAGACAAACTTTTAATGGCAATAAAAACAATGTTGTAGAATTAGATAAAAGTTGTCCTTTCCTTTCATTCGAGGGGTACTGTTGACTTTCTATACCTATCAGCGACGGATAGTTCATATGAACTTTTTACTATTTTGAGGGGAGAAGTTGGATATAAAACATATTTGGACATACATGTACACTACAGTCATTTATTATTAATTATTAAGAATTCAGAGGAAATTTGAAAGTCATGAATGAAGAAAAACTTGGCAATGATAGTAAAAAGGTTGTTGCTTAAAATGCATCTCCTAATATAGATAAAATGGATAACAACATAAATGGATAAAAAATCATTAACATCAAATAATAAAAACATTGTTGCTGAAAATGCTTGCTTAAAATGCATCTCCTAATATAGACAAAATGGATAACAACATAAATGGATAAAAAATCATTAACATCAAATAATAAAAACATTGTTGCTGAAAATGCATCTCCTAATAAAGATAGAAATGGATAAAAAATCGTTAATATCAAAAGTCAAAGTTCTCATGGTCAAATAATTGAAAGTCAGAAATGTACACTACAGTAATTTATTTTTAATAATTCAGAGATAATTTGAAAGTCATGAATAAAGAAAAACTTGGCAATGATAATTTGCTTAAAACATAGTTTAAGAATTCAGGGGTACAGTTGACTTTCTATACCTATCAGCGATGGATAGTTCATATGAACTTTTCCTTTTTACTATTTTGAGGGGAGAAGTTGGATACAAAAAATCGTTAATATCAAATAGTAAAAACATTGCTGAAAATGCATAAACATCTATCAAAAGTCAAAGTTCTCATGGTCAAATAATTGAAAGTCAGAAATGTACACTACAGTAATTTATTTTTAATAATTCAGAGATAATTTGAAAGTCATGAATAAAGAAAAACTTGGCAATGATAATTTGCTTAAAACATAGTTTAAGAATTCAGGGGTACCGTTGACTTTTCTATACCTATCAGCGACGGATAGTTCATATGAACTTTTCCTTTTTACTATTTTGAGGGGAGAAGTTGGATACAAAACATAGTCAGAAATGTACACTACAGTAATTTATTTTTAATAATTCAGAGATAATTTGAAAGTCATGAATAAAGAAAAACTTGGCAATAATAATTTGCTTAAAACATAGTTTAAGAATTCAGGGGTACCGTTGACTTTCTATACCTATCAGCGACGGATAGTTCATATGAACTTTTCCTTTTTACTATTTTGAGGGGAGAAGTTGGATACAAAACATAGTTGGTTATACAATGTACACACGACAGTCATTTATATTCAGAGGAAATTTGAAAGTCATGAACAAAGAAAAACTTGGCAATGATGATTTGCTAAAAAATACTTTTAGAATTTGGTAGACATTATAATCAGATTCAAACTTGCTCCTAATAAAGACAGAAATGGATTAAAAAAATTACATTAAAAATAATAAAAACGTTGTCGCTGAAATGCATCAACATCTATAAAAAACCAAAGTTCTCATGGTCAAATGAACTTTTCCTTTTTACTATTTTGAGGGGAGAAGTTGGTTACAAAACATAGTTGGTTATACAATGTTTGACCAGTTGGTTATACAATGTTTGACCATGAGAACTTTGAAAGTCATGTAACGAAGAAAAACTTGGCAATGATGATTTGCTAAAAAATACTTTTAGAATTTGGTAGACATTAATCAGATTCAAACTTGCTCCTAATAAAGACAGAAATGGATTAAAAAAATTAACATCAAATAATAAAAACGTTGTCACTGAAATGCATCAACATCTATCAAAAACCAAAGTTCTCATGGTCAAATAATTGAATGTTTCGGATAAGCATAATTCTCATGGCCTACCTTGTGATTTGCTCCTGGGCCAGTCATAATTGAATGCATCTACGTCTAGTATTATTCCTAAATCTGAGGAATTTTTAAGGGAGTAAGGGTTATGCTAAATTCCTAATTGATGTAGCCATACTACTACCAACCAAGAGTGTCAGTGTGATGACTCTTCAGAGGACAGGAAGGACTAGAGCAAGTAGAGACTAATAGTGGGCTTAATGTGCTTCCGACTTTCCATCAACAAAGACAAAGTACTGCTTCAGCGCTTATTCATACACCACAGTTGGCACATTACAACTAAATAGTTAATGATGTGAGAAAAAAGGGACCAAGGTTCTGCTAACTGGTTAAATAGATCATAGTTTATTTTGGTAACAAAATATGAAGGGGAAATTTTGTACGGCCCCCTCCAACTTTCTGAAACATGGTTCACCCCTGTTGGTATATTAGAATATTCTTAGTATATTTGTTGGGATATTAGAATATTCTATAGGGGGTTTTAATGGGGTTTAATGATGAATGGTTGTAAGGCTATAAATAGCCAAGAGATTATCAATAAAAAATATAACAATTACTCCAAAATATTCTACATGGTATCAGAACCCAAACCCTAACCACCAACCTCCCAAACCCTTGCCACACCGCCCGCCACCACCGTTGTCGCGCCACCACCGCCACTGCCGCGACGCCCGCCACCACCGCTGCCGCACCGCTCGCCCGCCACCACAACCGATAAGCCGCGACTCCCACGGAGCCTTCTGCCGCGGTTCCAGACGTTGACATCGAAGGCCTAGATCTGATGGAGAAGTGACATGATCGGGTCTAGGAGAGGACGAAAAGGGTGACGTGAATCGTGGGACAGGTGTGAGGTGATCGGAGAAGAGGAGGATCGATGGAGGAGATCATAAAGAAGTTGGACTCTGCGGAGGTCGCAACGTTTATGAAGCTGATGAAACTGTCGGCTGGCGAGAGCGCGACACGAACATTGGCGAAGTTAGAGTTTTCATCCATCGATCTGAAGCTTGATGAACCGGCCACCTACCTGAGTTGGTCAGGACGGGTGAGGAGAACCCTCGCAGGGAAGAACCTTGAAGGTTTCTTATCATGAGACAAGACAGAGCCGGATGAAAGTCCACTCATATGGTGGTATATATTTGCCTTCTCAATTCTTTAGTCCAGTCGATTGCCGCCACAGTGGATGGCCTTGAGATGGTGAAAGACGTGTGGAGAAGTTGAGGAGAACCTACGACGGTGTTGGAAATAACTTGAGGGTTTTCAGATCAAGGGGGAGATCGACGACACCGTACAGGAAGAGAAGACGGTACAGGAGTATGCCACAGAGTAGGAACGTCTGTGGTTTGACCACTTCTCAGATCGGACGAGCTATACAGGAGTATGCCACGGAGTTGGAACGTCTGTGGTTGGATTATGACCACTTCTCATATCGGTCGAGCTACGAGGACCCGAAGTGTAAGGAGAGACACGTATGTCTGCGGGAGAGGACGATAAAGTTTTTTAAGGGGCTGGCCGCAGTGTTTGCTCAGAGGACAACACTACTTCTAGCCCAACCGTAGATTCCTACACTTGAGGAGGCTATCTCGGCTATGATCCAGGAGGAGACTCGTATTAAGCTACAGGTAGGGAGATGTGGTCCTCCTGAAGTGAAGACAGCACTGGCGGTTGCCAGTTCAGGCGGCACATGACCTAAGGGAGACCCCTGGCAGTGTTACAACTGCAGGAAGGTGGGCCATCTGAGGTATGCTTGCACCAAACCACCCAAGGAGGAAGATTCAGGTGACGGACGTGAATAATTTGGAGGACGTAGCCGTGGTCGTGAGGGTCGACGGGGTGATCGAGGAGGTTATCGGACGAACCTGCTGGTAGCAGAAGGCGATAAGGGAGTTAATGGTGCCTATACTGAGGAGGATCAAGCACTACTGGACATTCTGGAAGTAATCAGGAGAAAGCAGAGAGCGTCAAGCGATAGAGACAGGAGGAGTGGGACTGAGGAGGCGTCCACCTCAGTCTTCATCAGAGGCAACGCTACCATGTATGTCCATCCATCGGAAGGTACTGATGACTCACTCGCCCTTTCATCTATGTCTTCCCTTAGATCGTCAGACTGGATTGTGGATTCTGGTGCGTCTCGACACGTGACATGGAATGCTAGTGAGTTCTCTTCCTACACTCACCTAGCATCTGTAGACAGCATTCAAACAGCCGATGGTACTTTCCGGCTAGTGGCCGGTAAGGGTAGTGTCGATTGTACAGGTTCAGTAAGATTATCCAATGTTTTACATACTCCTTCTTTTCCAGTCAGTCTTTTGTCCATTAGTTCTATAATCCTCCAACTAAAATGCATTGTCTCTTTTGATATTCCTAAGGTGATCTTCCAGGAGAAGAAGACGGGACGAAGACTTGGGACTGGCACTTGGCATGATGGACTGTGGTACATAGATCGGGAAAGACTGAATTTAGCATTGGTGTCTGTGGCAGAAATGGCAGGAATGGGAGGACCAAAGATGAGTACCAATGATTCACTGATACTCCATCACAGGTGGTTGAGACACTTCTCTTTTAGTATTTTGAGTAGGTTGTATACATCTATTTATGAGAAGGCAAAGAAGGAGAAACTAGTATATGATGCATGTGATTTAGGCAAACTTACTAGGAGCTCATATTTATGAGAAAGCAAATAAGGAGAAACTAGTATGTGATGCATGTGATTTAGAAAAACTTACTAGGAGCTCATATGTTGGTGCGGGCCATAGGAGCTCTTCTGTTTTTGATATTATGCATTCTGATGTCTGGGGGTTGTCCGCCACAACTACTATGAATGGTTATAAGTATTTTGTCTCTTTTATTGATTGTTACTCTCGTGTTACCTGGCTGTATTTGATGAAGAATAAGAGTGAGGTCTTTGCCTATTTTTGAGACTTTCATAAACATGTCCAGACTCAGTACAGAGCAGTGGTAAAGGTACTAAGATCTGACAATGGAACAAAGTATACCAACAAAGCACTTGAGGAATACCTGTCAGCCCAAGGGATACAGCATCAGACCACCTGTGTCAGCATCAGACCACCTGTGTATACACACCAGCACAGAATAGAGTGACAGAAAGGAAGAATAGACACCTTCTAGAGGTGGCAAAGAGCATGATGATTGCCATAAATGTCCCACAGAGTCTGTGGGGGCATGTAGTGTTGACAGCAGCTCGATTGATCAATAAGATGCCCTCGAAGGTACTGGGATAAAAGTTTGCATGTGAGATATTACAAGAAAATAATAGTGGAATACTCCCACTTATACCAACAAAGCACTTGAGAAATACTTGTCAGCCCAAGGGATACAGCATCAGACCACCTGTGCAAACACACCATCACAGAATGGAGTGACAAAAATAAAAAACAGACACCTTCTGGAGGTGGCAAGGAGCATGATGATCGCCATAAATGTCTCACAGAATCTGTGGGGGCATGTAGTATTGACAGCAGCTCGATTGATCAACATGATGCCCTCGAAGGTACTGGGAAGGAAGTCTCCTTGTGAGATATTGCAAAAAATAATAGTGGGATACTCCGACTAAAGGTGTTTGGCTGCGTATGTTTTATGAAGGACAACAGACCGTCTGTTGGGAAACTTGACCCCAAAACAGTCAAGTGTGTATTCATGGGCTATTCGGTGACTCGGAAGCATGCTCACAAACTTCTTCTTCTCTACTGGGCTCCAGCACACATACCCCTTCCGAGTCACCAAATAGCCCATGAATACACACTTGACTGTTCACTTCAGGGAGTTTGAGCTATATTACTGTCAGGGGGGGAACCTCATCCATGAGCAACTCACCTGATACTGAGAGTATGAGGCGAGAGGGGGAGATTGGTGACAGTGTAGTGACCGATTTAGGAGTATGTCATGGAGGAACGTTTGAGGAGGAGCAGGAGAGTGAAGAGGAACAGGGGAAGGCGATGAGAGTTGTTAGGTCCATGGCTCAGTAGGCTATTCGGCGACTCTAAAGGTGTGCTGGAGCCCAGTAGAGAAGAAGAAGTTTGTGAGCATGGATATTCACTTCAGGGAGTTTGAGCTATACTACTATCAAGGAAAAACCTCATCCATGAGTAACTCACCTGATACTGAGAGTATGAGACGAGAGGGAGAGATTGGTGAGAGTGTGATGACCGATTTAGGAGTATGGCATGGAGGAGCGTTTGAGGAGGAGCAGGAGAGTGAAGAGGAACATGTGGAGATGAGAGAGGTGTTAGGCCCACGGCTCAGGGGGAGTTACTTACCTACGGGGGAGTTACTTACCTACAGCAGGAAAGGGAAACAAACTGCAGGACCAGTACCTATAGTGTCAGTGCCAAGTCTCTTGCATCCGTCCATCTCAACTCCTGAGACACCTACACCACTACCACCAGATTTTCCTTCAGGTTATATCATTCTTCCTACTCATCCCACACCATTATCACTATGGAGGACCACTCACAGCAATGCGAAAAATCTTCCTGATAAATTTGGTTGGGACCTTGCTCAGTTTGTTTCATATAATAAAATCTCTTCTTCTCATGGAGCATTCATTGCGTCTTTGGATAGTATTATTGTACCTAACAATTGATAGGTTGCCAAGAATAATCCAAAGTGGAAAGCGACGATGCACAAGTTAGACGCTCTTGAGAAGAACCATACTTGGGAACTGATAAAACTGCCAGGTCGGATGCAAGTGGGTCTTTACTGTGAAGCAGAACCCAGATGAAAAAGTAGACCGCTACAAGGTTCGATTGGTGATAAAAGGATACAGTCAGACTTACAACATTGACTATGATGAGACCTTTGCACCAGTGGCGAAGATGAGTACCGTCAAGACCCTGATTTCTTTGACAGTGAATGGTGAATAAAACCTACACCAACTGGATATAAAGAATGTATTTTTTATGTGGATCTTGTGGAGGAAGTGTACATGAAGATACCACCAGAATTCTGCACCGATAAAAGAGTAGACAAGGTCTGCAAGTCGAAGAAGTCCTTTTATGGACTGAAGTAGTCTCCTTGAGCGTGGTTTGACAGATTCAGGAAGGCGATGATAGGGATAGAATATCAGCAGATCAATATTGATCATATTATGTTCTTCCGTCGGAGTAGAGGCTACATCACCATGCTTGAGTGTATGTGGGCGATATGATTATCACAGGAGATGATGAGCAGGAGATTGTCCAACTCAAGGGAAAGCTTAGCAAGGAGTTCGAGGTGAAGGACCTTGGCCTTCTTCGGTACTTCCTTGGGATTAAGATTGCTCGAGAAGCAGTAGAGATTATTCTTTCTCAGAGGAAGTATGCGCTGGACCTTCTCACAGAGACATGGATGTTGGGATGCAGACCTGCAGCGACGCCGATCAACCAGGGATTCAAGCTGTGTGCTAAGGCTGGAGAACCAGTTGACCGAGACAGATACCAGAGACTGGTGGACAAGTTGATCTATTTGAGCCCCACACGTCCTGATATCTACTTTGTAGTGAGTGTGGTGAGCCGCTACATGTATGACCTGAGAAAGGGTCATATGGACGCAATGTACCAGATTCTAAGATACTTGAAGGATACCCCCGGAAAGGGGTTGATATTCAGGAAGAATGATCACTTGAGCATTGAGGGCTAGTGTGACTTTGACTGGGCTAGCTGTACTGATGACAGGAGCACCCTTCAAGTAAGAAGCAGTCGGACTATTGCATATTTGTATGAGACAATTTAGTCTCTTGGAGGAATAAGAAGCAGCCAGTGGTGGCCAGATCGACAATTGAAGTGGAGTACGGCCTTGGGAGTTGCAGAGCTGCTATGGTTGAAGAGTATACTGGTGGAGCTGAAGCTGGATCAAGAAGCCAAGATGAAGCTGTAGTGTGACAACCAGTCAACCATCAGTATCGCCAACAATCTAGTGCAGCATGACATGAGCAAACACATCGAGATCGATAGGTTCTTCATCAAGGAAAAGTTGGACCGTGGACTACTGGAGCTAGGTCATGTTCCAACCAAGGAGCAGGTAACAGACAGTATGACCAAGGGACTTAGCTCTGCAGTTATGATTAGAGAATGTGACAAGATGGGCTTAGTGAATATATATCTTTCGTCCATCTTGAGGAGGAGTGTTGGTATATTAGAATATTCTTGGTATATTTGTTGGTATATTAGAAATTTTTTGGTATATTTGTTGGGATATTAGAATATTCTACAGGATTTTTTAATAGGGTATTAATGGGGTATTAATCTAAGATGAAGGGTTGTAAGGCTATAAATAGCCAAGATATTATCAATAAAAAAATATAATAATTACTCCAAAATATTCTACAACCCCCTCTTGGCAAGTCTTTATGTTTAAAACCCCTCCACCCATTCACTTTGTATTTTTAATCTATTTTTAAAACAAAATGAAAGAACTATTATGCCCTTCTGTGCATCTTTCAATTAATATATTTATAAAATTATATGTTAAATTTCATTCTCTTCAAATAAAATAGAATGGGTCCGTTTATAATGTTTTACAACCATAGTCCTTTGTAACCATTTAGAACTATTTTTAACCAATTGTCGCAATTATAACCAACTACACCAAATTGTAATCATTTATCATGTTACTTTAATATTTTTTTTTCACTTTATATTTCGACATATATTTACATAACACAATTTATTATCTTCCTAACCAATAGAAAAATTACATGAACTTACTATGAAAAAACTATAACTTACTATGGTTCCTCCGGAGGTTGGTCAATGTGACATGTATATAACTTACAAATCCAGATATAACTAATTTTGATCATGTGTGACATGTATAACCAACTATAACTTACTATGAAAAAATATAACCACATGTAACTAATGTTAGATAATTATGACGACCATGTCAACTTTGTTGTAACTTGTTGTAACAAATATAACCAAGTATAGGCAATTGTACCCATTGTGATACAAAGATGATAACACATTTTTTGTTACAATTATTTTTGTTTGTCATAGTTTGTATTAATTGTCTTTGAGAGCAACTCTTTCTCAACAATTGTCTTGGTATATTAGAATATTTTTGGTATATTTGTTGGGATATTAGAATATTCTACAGGGGGTATTAATGGGGTATTAATGGGGTATTAATCTAAGATGAACGGTTGTAAGGCTATAAAGAGCCAAGAGATTATCAATAAAAAATATAACAATTACTCCAAAATATTCTACAACCCCCTCTTGGCAAGTCTTTATGTTTAAAACCCCTCCACCCATTCACTTTGTTCATTAATCTGTTTTTAAAACAAAATGCAAGGACTATTATGCCCTTCTGTGCATCTTTTAATTAATATATTTATAAAATTATATGTTAAATTTCATTCTCTCCCAATAAAACAGAACGGGTCCGTTTATAATATTTTACAACCATAGTCCTTTGTAACAATTTAGAACTATTTTTAACCAATTGTAGCAATTATAACCAACTAAACCAAATTGTAATCATTTATCATGTTACTTTAATTTTTTTCACTTTATATTTCGACATATATTTACATAACACAATTTATTATCTACCTAACCAATAGAAAAATTACATGAACTTACTATGAAAACACTATAACTTACTATGGTTCCTCCGGAGGTTGGTCATGTGTGATATGTATATAACTTACAAATCCAGATATAACTAATTTTGATCATGTGTGACATGTATAACCAACTATAACTTACTATGAAAAAATATAACCACATGTAACTAATGTTAGATAATTATGACCATGTTAACTTTGTTATAACTTGTTGTAACAAATATAACCAAGTATAGGCAATTGTACCCATTGTGATACAAAGATGAAACACATTTTTTGTTAGAATTATTTTTGTTTGTCATAGTTTGTATTAATTGTCTTTGAGAGCAACTCTTTCTCAACAATTTTTTTTGGAACTCTAAATGGACAAAGGTTATATATCGAATGATTTTTCCACGAACAAGTCTTCAATTTTTTTTCCAAGAACATGGTTAGAGTGAAATTAATTTATCAGTAATCTGGAGACAAAAGGTTATATATCGAATGATATTGATTTATCAGTAGTTTCATCAAATGCCACAGAACATCCCAAAATTCACATTAATGAATTTTTTTTTCCATATGATTAGAGCTTATTTTAAATGACTATAATTGCTAGAAATGGTTAGAATTACTTTTATTTGGCTATAGTTGCTACAGATGGTTATAAATGTTCTTATTTGGCTACACTTAGTTTTAATTACTACATTAGCTATAATAAGTATTGTTATGTTATAAATGTTTCGATTAACGTACATTGGTCATCCGATCTGTATGATTTTGCAATGGCCAAGCGACAAAGGCTGTCATATGCCTGAGCTTTTATAGAGATCCGAGCACTGCAGCCGTTACTGAAAGTGATTCTCGGTGACCAAACAGAGAGGATTGAGCAATGAATGGATATATGAATAGATCCCCCAGGTGATCAGTATGCAAGTTTTTCGATCATTTAGCGACATATTCGACAAGAGAACTAAGGAAGCTTTAAGGAAGTATTGTGTGAGGAAGAGCAGAAGATTTCCCTAGATATAGTACCTGGCAGTTAGTGTAAACTTACTAGTTGTCATTTTGGGTGATGACCGAGTTCACCCATATGAGATGCCTTTGGTCTCATTGTCGTGGCGGCTAGTGTAAACTTACCAGTTGTCATTGTGGGTGATGATCGAGTTCACCCATATGGGATGCCTAAGGTCTCATTGTCCGAGCAGACCCCCCACCCTGAGTATCCTAGGGATGGGCCTAAAGCGAGATGGGAGTTCAGCCATGGTTCTCCGGAGGTTGATTGAGTGACCAACCTCCGGAGGAACCATGGCTGAGCTAGGTATGAGGCTAGCCTTGTTGCCTGGCCAGATCAACAAAGTTGGATGGAGGGGTGAGCAGAGAAGAGAAGAGAAGCAGAGTCTGCTCCCACTCCCAACTGGACATATCCCCACCCTCTTTGGGGAGTATGCCTAGACGGACGGTAGGGGCACTCAGTTGTTGCTCTTCATCTATCGCAGCTTCCACATCTTCCTCCATTCCTACCTCGTTGTACTAGCTATCTCCTGTTGGACGTCTATAGCAGCTAGATGATCCATAGCAGCTAGATGATCATCTCCCTTCCCACCCACTATCTAGCCAGGGGTAAAAGCTAGATCACCTCAAGGATAACTCTCCATCTATATCTACATGTACCCGAAGGATGTAGCTCTCTGTCTATCTCTACATGTACCCGAAGGATGTAGCTCTCCATCTATATCTACATGTACCGTAGCTTCTGCTCTTCCTCTCATCAAGTACATAGAAGAGGAGGGCCACAACTTAACTTAAAATGATGGGACAAAAATGACTTTCCAATTTATTTGAATTTTTAAAATTGGTTTCTTGAGAGAGGGAGGTTGTAGCAAAGAGACAACATGGGGTTAGGGTTAGGGTGTACCACATTTGGAGTGAGCCGTACAAAAATTCCTAAAATATTAACTTCAGATGCATTAAAGCAAAACATGACGAGAAAATCCAAAGATGACGAGAAATTCCAATATGGGGTTAGGGTTAGGGTTAGGGTTAGGGTGTACCACATTTGGAGGGGACCTACAAAATTTCCTCCAATATTAACTTCAGATGCACTAAAGCAAAACATGGCGAGAAAATCCAAAGAATATATCTTTTGCATCTTATTAACAGAAATATTTTGGGTCGGATTAGAGTGCAATGTAGATCAAGTGTCATGTTGTGCGGGAGATTGAACATGGGTTTTAGGGTGTACCATAATTTGGTGGTGGTGGTGCGGGGGGGGGTGGGGGGGGGGGGGGTGGGGGGGGGGGGTTACAAAAATTCTTCGCAATGTTAGGCAGAGATGGAATAGCAAAGGAGGGGGGGTGGGGGGGGGGGGGGGGTTACAAAAATTCTTCGCAATGTTAGGCAGAGATGGAATAGCAAAAATGAACGGGCTCATTCAATTATTAGCAGTACTTGTTCGAGAGGGTGTTAAAGATTCCTTTTTGTTAAAAACTTATGTGCTAATGTCCAAAGAATATAACTTTTGCATCTTATTAACAAACATTTTGGGAAGGATTAGAGTGCAATGTAGATCAAGTGTCATGTTGTGCGGGAGATTGAACATGGGGTTAGGGTGTACCACAATTTGGTGGTGGTGGTGGTGTGGTGTCGGGGGGGGGGGGGGGGGGTTGGTGGGGGGTTTACAAAATTTCTTCGCAATGTTGGCAGAGATAGAATAGCAGTTGTTGGGTTAAAGATTCCTTTTTGTTAAAAACGAACGGGCTCATTCAATTATTGGCCGTAGGAATCTTTTATTGACCCTACGAACAGGTGTTTTTTATTTCTATTTGTTAAAAAACAACGGGCTAAATGTTGGATCAATTATTGACCCTACTTGTACAAGAGGGTGTTCAATCCAAAGTTCTCCCCAATTGCATACATACAACAAAGATAAGTAACTTTGTGTAACATTGCAAATTTTATTGAGAGGAATCATCAAAGAAAAGAAAAAACTGATCAATCTGTATTTCAGAGATTGTCCATAATTCTTCATCATTGGATCCTCATATTAGTGTTCCAAATCGATAATCAGTATTACTTGATCTACTAAGGTGCGAGTAATTTTCTTTGGAAAACTTGAGCTTACCTTTGTCAAAGATGGATATTTCCAGACCATGATCTGATTCTGGGAATACCCATGAGTGCTAACCAGTTCATTCACATTTTTAGACCATGCTAGATTGCAAACCTGCAAAAGAGTTGAAATTTTTAGAACATCTGTAAAGTTTCTATAACATAATCTAGATGTGCAGTACCTGGCTCCCTGTGTCGACACACTTCAGCATGGCACTATTAGTGGTGTTCCAGAAGCGGATGCATCGATCAGCAGTTCCACCTCCTGATGCAAGAAGGCCATGTTGGTGAGGAGACCAGGCAATGGCTTTGACAGCAGCTGTATGATCTGTAAATTTTGATACCGGGCGCTTAGAATGTTGGTTCCAAACTAGGAGCTGATTCATAGAGTAAGGACAAAACCAATATGAGCACAAAATCGAAGTATCAAATTAAAACAAATGGAAGGAAAAAATTGAGTAACAATTTATTACCTGGTTGTCATTTCCACCAGATGCAAGTTCTCGATCATCATGTGACCATTTCAATCCGCACACCTAAAAATAATAATAAGCATTCAATTTTGTATGGTTACAAGTAAAAAAGAATCTAGTCTCTATTCCCTCTTATCAGTATTTATCTTGAAGCTCACCTCCGACCTATGACCAACAAGCTTGCTAGTGAAATCATTTGAAACACGTAGATCGTGCTGAAGAATGTTCTTGTCTCTGCTTCCAGATGCTAAAATGCAAGAACTCCATGCTAAAACTCCGGCCCTTGTTGGATGGCCTCCCATATTCCGAACTCTTTTGCATCTCGTGCCGTCCCAAATCTGTCCACAGTTTTCAACCATGATTTACCTTTGGTGTGTTGTTTGGTCAAATTGGTTAGTGTTTTAATGCTCATCCATAGATGCTATATAGCATGTCATGTATCTATATATGGAGATCCAATTCTATGTAGGATTGATATATGTTTCCATATTAAGTACTCGTTGACTAGGTAGGATTAGAAAATTTCTCCAATCCAATCCAATCATATTTGTGCTCCAAGTGAAAAATGGTCATGGGCCTATTTTTGTCTGCCATTTTACTTTATATGCATTCAACAACTAAGTTTTCTAGCATATGCAATGAAACTAGTCTTGTTCCTCGGAGATTTATATAAAACTAAGATGAATATGATGTTGCTATACCTGGATATCACCAAGGGTGGTTCCGATCGCAAGGTAGGAGCCCTCCCTAGTCCATTGCACCGCGCAGACTCCATCTCTGTTCCCCAAATCACATAGCTTAGTCACCTGGAACGCAAGTTGATGTCGAAGTGTTAACTTGAAACAAAAAGAGAAAGTTACGTATCAAAATTGTATGATTGTTCTGTGAATGAGAGGGGGGGTCATGCACCTTGCTGGAGGATGCATTCCACAGGTAGACACAAGTACCGAGCCCGACCGCCAGCATGTTTTGGGACGACCAATCTACAAGGTTCAGATAGAAATCATCTTGAAGAGATGGAGCATCCAAAACCTACGAAAAGGAAAACAAAAGTGGACCGCCTTGATAAACCATTCAATTCAAACTAGCGAAAGCAATGCACATGAATATGTAAAACATGTATATGCATAATAAGATATCCTGGGTCATTCAGCTTCAGTACAAGCAGTATATGAAGCTATCATTTTCAGCGCCCATGATACTCCTAGCTATGCTAGTTTGTTTACATCATGCGGGCCGGTTATCCAGTTTGCATATGAATAATCTCACATGCGCAATCAATCGTGATTTGTCCGTGAGTTAGTCGATCTCTATATATAAATATTCTTGTTATTACTTTGGACTACTCTAGTCATATATGTTTTAGATTTAGTATTTTGGTTGCACATGAATTACATTACATTACATTACATTACATTACCTTGTGGGCTGTCTTGGGTATCTTTCTAGGTACCTTGGGAGGGATGGAGGTCTCGCCCAAACCCCCTCCTCCATCCTGACCCAAGACCGACAGCGGCGAGGTCGGCGCGGAGTGGTCCATCTTGTACCTGAAGATGTTCTTGTTGGGACTAATCGGGGACCCCTGCCCGCCGGGGGAGCTCGGCACGGCCGGATCGGTCCCGAAGAGCTCGGCGCGGAGGAGCCTGGAGTAGAGCTCATTGCCTCCCTCCTTCGCCGGGGAGTCCTTCTCGAGCAGCGCCAGGTTCTGGAGCCTTGACGAGGACCGGCACGGGATGAACCGGTCGCTGTAGGTGGTCTTGGAGGGGGAAGGGGTCTTCGGGAAGATCGGGAGGTGGGTCGGCATCGGGTCGAGCCTCAGGGAGCTCTCCATTCCGGCCGGGAGGTTCAGCCGACCGCTCTTCTTCGGATCCATTGAAGCTCAAGAAATGCCTCCTTTCTTGAGAGAATGGATGGAGAGAGACAGAGAGACAGAGAGAGCTCAATGGGAGAGGGGGAGTGTGGTTATTATGGTTGGGCCGGGGTGGCTTTGCTTTGGTTTGGTTTGGTTTTTTTTGTTTCTAACGGTCATATTGGACAGGTTGGGGAAGGGTTTTATTTTAGTATGCAGGTGGAAAAGGAAAGGAGCGTCTGGCAAAAGTAGCCGTTGGAGGGGGGCTCTTCTCTCGAGTTTGAATTTTAATTATTCGGGAGACAGAATAATAGCAGATGGGCAGATATTCGTTTGGTAAGTGAAGAAGCTGAAGCAGCATGTCAAAGAAATCTTCGACTCTGCTTTCATAAGCTATCCAGGATATAAACTAGCTACTAAAAATTAAAACAAGCATGTTACCGACCGACAGCTTTGGATACTAAGTTTTACAAATTGAAAAAAAGAAGCAGCTTAATCCAACTTTATACCCTTAACTATTTCAATTTTTCAACTTGATACTCTAAACTTTGATATGCATCGACTTGATATCCTAAGAAAACGAAATTATACCTGCCCCTCCCCCACCCCCACCCGGCTGCACTCCCCCCTCTCTGCTGCCGCCACTGCTGCTTCGCCATTGCTACAGCGTGTGTGGAGAGAGAGAGAGAGAGGGGATGCGGTGGTGCAGCCAGGAGAGGGCCAGTCGGGTGGGTGGTTGAGGGGGCAAGGGCAGTGCAGCCTGGAGAGGAGGAGTGGGGGGAGGGGTTGGGTGGAAAATGGGGGTAATTTCGTGTTTTCTTTTTTGGTATTAAATTAAAAATATTCAATAGTTGATGGTATCAAGTCGCCGTGTAAAAAAATTCAGAAAATCAAGTTGAAAACTGAAATAGTTGAGAGTATCAAGTTGCAATTCAGCTAGTAAAAAAAGGAACTCGACAGCAGAACTAAGACAATTTGGGATTGTTGTATCTTTTAAAAAAATTGATAAGATAAGCAACTTTTCGAAGCCATTTCAAAATCGAACTGACATTCTGAAAAAAAAATTAGAACTCTTTTAAAAATAAAGAACCAAGATAAGAAATCATAAACCTAACCTAAGTGTTACTAATATTAAGCCATGAACTCCACAATGCGGGAAAATGTGGTTTGGAATGTCGATTGTAATGTCTCTATCTCCAAGTAGAAGCATTGTGTTGGTTTCTTGGATTGAGTAGGCTGATTGGATGGAAGTTGTGCGAAAAATCGAGGGATTTTAATGATGATGCCAACTTGCTTAATTGGGTTGGATTGGATAGTTTATTGAACAGCGTACGCTTGTATGGTTATACTAATTAAGAAGATCATACATCACATCATGTAGTCTCTTTGAGGAATTGTTCGGTATCTTCATGATCGAGACAGAAAAAAAATTCATATTCATGGTGTGTGGCTTTGATCATCCTGTAATTTATCTTCATGCTTTACCAAAAGATTTTCTTTCATTTCTGCATTTTCCTTGGATCAATAATACCTTAGCAAGAGTTTAGAGAGAAAAAATGATAGTAGGTATATCGTTGTTAACTTATTGTAAATAATGATAGAAATGTTGTACCATTGTAACAAAGCAATAGAATTATGGAAAAAGGTTTGGGACGATTGAGTCGTCTATGATGGTAAATTCCTGCATTGGGAATAGTCGAATTACGAGCGATGGTTCGAGGCAAATGTGAAAATACAAATGAGAATGTGTGACATAATTATTTTAAGTTTTTTGTTAGCATGCATGTATACTTGCATATGCGTACATGATCATAGACAACTTGTAGACAAGATTTTGTTTCCTCGAATGGTATATGTGGCCACAAAATCCATTCGGCCTAGGAGGAATAGGAATAACTAGTGCTAAAGTACATGCACAAGAATTTTGGGACCTTCAGTGGGGTTAGCTACCTGCACTGCAAGGGACACCATAATTCTATAAAGAGTCCAAAATGGTGTGTCAACATCGACCTTCATATAGACAGGTTGCATCGCTAACGATATCTTATGTAGAAAAGAGTAAGTTAATCTTTATTTACAGGAAAGAAAAATCGACCGTGGGTAAGAATCACTGTATGGTGAAAGATATTATGTTTTTATATTTCTATCATATATGAATTGTTAATTGATCTTAAGAAAATAATAGAAAGACCACTTTTAATATTGCTTGTTGCCACATGATTACTATGTTGATTTTAGATAAGTTGGGTTACGTTCTCTCGCTAGTACATTCTCCAATGTAGTAACCCACGTCTCCACAGGTGCAGAAAACATAGTAGACGACCGAAGATCTTGAAAGCTCGTTTGACACTTTAAAATCTTTGTACTCATTTTTGAACCTTTCAATTTCGAGAAGAAGATTCCTATTAAAGGTGTTTTTTACTTCTTTTTTTAATAAGGGATATGATGATGGAATAAGTTATATCTCATTTTGCTATTCTGAAAGTTGTAGGCCAAGTTTGACATTTTCTGCTCTACTTTTTAAGAGCCTAATATTTTTGCTCCAAAAGTTATCAATACAGATCTATTTCATTTATATTTTGTGCTATTCAATTTCTCTATTATCCACTGTAAATTATATTAAAAAGATTTTTTTTACAAAATGAGCATGAGTATGTCTTGTATAAGTTGAATTTAGGCTTGTACGTCATCACGTCTAGTAGAGACTTATCGATTCGATAGAACCCAAGCATGATACCATACACCTCTCATTAGAATGGTGATGGAGTTTGCTGGGTTCCAGCCTTTACTTGAGTTATGTGAAAAATAATCTTGGCGTCGTAAAGCATCATTGAGAGTTGTGATGAAGGTGATAGGAGATTGGTGGTTGGATTGGGGTTCAAAACTGAGACAAAATTGCAATGACGGTTCACCATGGTGTACCGTCGGTATACCAGTTTGAGGGTTTTATTTTAGAACCTTTTCTAAAGGTCTGGCGATACATTACGATATATCGGCGGTATATCGCCTGTCGGGATTTAGTTTAGGCGTGGGCTCAAATAACTATGTGTTTTGATCGTGTGTTCTAATTTGCAAAGTCGTGATTATTGTTGGACTAGTTTAGAAAATTTTTAACCCTAAATTAGGTTTTCTTAACCTATATAAGGAGGCTAAGGGGTTTGCATAAGAGAGGATCCTAAGATAGATTCAGGAAGACAAGTCCCCAAAATTCTACGAGAAAGTTCCTACTTTGCTTGTAGGCTCATTTTTTGAGATAATCTGAAGAGAAGATATGTCCGAGGAGTCGTCTTCTTTGTTCAAAAGGATATCACATGGTTGGTGAGTAATTTTAATTGTAATCTTCTTCTTCTTCTTCTTCTTCTTCTTCTTCTTCTTTATTGAGATTTACGAGGGGTTGAACTTGGGAACATAGGGTTCAACATATTATAATCAATCTTCTACTTTTTCAGTTACATGATTAGAATTTGTCCAGGTGACATATTTACTGAACATAAACGACGTGCTGATATGTTTTGGTTCTTGCGAGAGACTGTGGCTCGTTATCTTCAGGTGGATTTTTGTCATTTATGTAGCATTTTTGGGCCAATAATAAGGCATATATATAGTGCATATTTTTCTCCAAAGGTATCTTTAACTTTTATTTTAAATCTATGTCAGATTACATACCCACCTTAAATCTTAATATTCCTGCTCTTTTCACATTTATTCATATGTACGATGGAAAATGAGAAGACTAACTTGGTTAACAAGTTCTTTCGATCAAGAAGAAGAATATAATCGGTTCAATCGAAAAAGCTTTCTAAAAATTTTCTGTAAAAAACATCATTAATAACTTAACAAGTGATTAACTCTATTAAGTATCCCCAACGAATTTCAAAGGAATAAAAAAAAAACATAATTTATACATAATTCGATTGAGAAAGAAGAAATATACAAGGATGAAGCAATTAGCTAATTCTCTTCTTTCTGTTGATGATCAGTTAGTCTCCAGAAATACTTCTGAACTTGTCGACGTGTTTCTTGTTGTTAATGATCAATTAGCTCTCCTTAAGTACGTGAATTTCCTCGAGTGATCATGTAACCACCTAAAATTAGGACTAGGAATATTTTGATAATTTTATCCTTTGGTTGCTAATTATATTGTTATAGTTAATTAAGTAATTAGTGATAATTAATTAGTGTTAGTTGTCATGGATATAATATTTTCTTCTAGAATAGATAGATACCCTCTCATGACTAATTAGATTTCTCCCTAACCAAAAAGATTATATTCATGTCTATTCTAGAAACCAATTAGAGAATGGAGAGGGGCAAACTTGACATTGTATCTGTAAAACCCCTATTTTTTAAAAAAAATTGTATTTATTATATTTTTTTATTAATTAATAATTTAATTATGGTAATTATGTGCTAAATAGGAGAAATAAATTTTTTAATAATTTTTATGTTAGGTGTTCGGGCACTTAGAGGACTTATGCGACCATCAGGAATTTTTCAAAATTTATTCCATGTAGGAGACCCCTTGAGCTGTTGCTAGCCTAACGATGTGCATTACCCTAATATATAAATTTTTCTTATGAGTATATATATATATGTATATACAAATATATATATACGTATATATATATTTTATAAAGAGAAGAAAAATTAGAAAATAAGAATTTAAAATTTAACTAATATAATAAGATAATAATAATTACTATGCTTAATACCCACTCTTCCAGCAGGAACTTTAGCTTTTGCTAAAGTTGTTATTAAGCGGACTTTGGCTGTTGACCGTCCGCCACTTCAACCATTAGACCCGTCCAATATACATTAGTTGCTGCAGCAACTTCACACCCAAGGAAGCCTGCGGACTCAACCCATAACTCTCTCTCCCTCTCTCCTAATTATATATAATATATATATATATATATTAGCTCTCCAAAACCCTAACCTAATAGTTCCAGACCTTCTCTTCCCATCTATAGCCGTCACCGCAGCCAGAGAAGCCCCAAGCCATCCAACCATCCCGTCGACTCCGACCTCGTGCGCTGCAGTTTCTCACTCGAGGCACCTTCGCTCCGGCGCGATTTCCCGTCGACTCGCTCGACCAAACGCTGTTCCGTTTTCATAGGTATGATCTCCCCTCAACCCTCTCCAATATTCGTTTTATAGCCAACCTCAGAAAACGTGTTCCCCTAGGTGTAAAACAGCGTCCAAAGTGGACGGACAGACCCAATTCTGGGATCGCAGAATTCCAGAATGACCACCCGTATTGCCGAGTTCGTATCTCCCACCACAGAGATCCGAATTCGGTGATTCTTTTTGATACCTGTAGAATACCTGACCTAGTTTAATTTCTGTAAAATAACCCTAGGCTAATAGTTGCTGTGGACATAGTTATATTCGTCACAAAACTGCGCACACCCACTTTTTTCGGTTTTCCAAAAGTTGGAAAACGGAGCGCGCCCCGCCAAACGGGACCGCCCCGCCGTGTGCCAAGTGTACCCAATGGTGCACGAAGCATAACCGGACACGTAAAATTTCGTGGAGACTGATTCGGACGCGTGTACGCGCCGGAATCAGGCCGTATCCGTGGACACATTTCGTGTCGCCACTTTTGTGTAACTCGCACGTATTTTGTGCACGCTTGTCAGATTGCGACGAAACTTATGCCACTGGACTCGTGGTAACACGCTGGTCCTGTGACCCAATTTTCACGCAATTCTGAGACGGTTGACCAAATCGCCAATTGGCGGGCCCCACAGTTGACTTTTGGACCAAATTGAGTTCGGCCCATCGGAATCCACATTTGGACATACCGTTGGGTTCGTATTGACATTTAGAGTTGTTTGACCTATAGTTTGTCCCATTTAGAGACTGTTACCCTTGGCACGCTTTTCGGTACAAATTGGGCCACATGTGGACCCCACTTTTGCCCGAAATTACCGTTTTGCCCCTGTGTCCAAATTGGACGAAAGGGAAGTGCTTTTTAGCTATTTTGCTTATTCTGGGAACGTTGGTGATGTTTATTTCAGTATCCGGAGACGTTCATTCTGAGGCCGTAGCTTCTGACTCTTGGTGTTGACATTGGGACACTACATTTTACAGCCTTCTTGCCAGGCAAGATACCTTGCCAAATTGTTACAGTACCTTTACATGCTATTTATATTTCTTTATATTTATTATATTTCTGTTTAGTCTTGCATGTGTAGTTTTCTTTCAGTCATTAATATATATTAGATATGTTGACACACACATGACACTTAGTATCATAGAGGACAATCATTAGGCGTATGGGCTTTTAACCACTCTGGTAACACCGTAGTCATTAGCACGCACTATGGTGGGTCGTGTCCGATGGTCGCTACCCCCGAGGTATGTCGATTGATGGAGTCCGAGGGTCGCTACCCCCGAGGTATGCCGGCTGATGATGTTCATGGACGAGTGCATGAGTTGTGAGGCTTAGATCGAGTAGACTACCCTTGCCCATACGTCAAAAAGTTGTCCTCATTTGCATTCATATAGATTGTCTTGTACAGCGTACTTATTATTTTCAAATTAAATGCATGTTTACTGTATTCAAGTTGGCTCGTATTTTTTGTATCTTGTTACGTCCCTCTGAGGACCTGGTCCTCTGCCAGGTGTATCTGCTCTTGAGTATTTGCAGGAGTACGGGCCTGGACCTGACGCATTATTTTCTGTCGAGGAGGTCTTACCTTCTGAGCATCGTTGATTATCTGGCGATGGATTCTTTTAGCTGATGCACTTCTGTCTTCACATTATTTTACATTGGAGACTTTATACTCCTCTCTCATTTTAGTTTTGGATATAGTCATTGGTAGTGGATTTGTCTCCACCCGACTATTATTTTAGATATTTCAGACTCCTTATTCTAGTTTAGTATTTCTTTTCTACGACTTGTTGTATGGAAGGAGATTAGCATATCTGTGACTTGTGACATTATATATACCACATGTGAGTTATATTCATATTACAGCGTACGTATGGGTTATGGTTTCCATATATTGGAGTTGCCATATCCATGCGGCTGGCATGCTTACGTGTTCCTAGTCCTACGTATTTGGGACTGGGACGTGACAGTATCACCACCAATCATCACTAATGTTGCGACCCTAATTAGGGGATGAATCAATCCTTTATTTCCACCATTTAGCTCATTCTTCCTCCCCAAGATTCTTATTTCCCAAGTTATTCCAATTCCCTACCAATTTTTACCCAAAATCTCTATATTCCCATTCATTCTCATCCCCATGGAGACCTAGATATTGGAACACAAGGATGATCATTGGAGAGGAACCTAGCTAGGAAGATCGCGTAAATTTTACCCTCATTGTGTCCATTGGTAGAGTTTTATTGGGATCCAACTTTCAACAGGTAAAATTTCTTTTCCTACCAATTTTTGTGTTATAAATCTAATTTGAATCAATAGGAACATATCCATAGTGAGATCCGACCCCATAGGTAGAGAATTAGGTGGTAGGTAGCCTATTTCTAGTTGTTACATGTATTTTTATGGGCCATTCAGTGGAATTACGAAATTATGACCACCAAGTGTTTGTGTGTTGACCTCACGAGAGATTTTTTTGTCTAATTGAGTGTGTGCTTGTGTCCTAGTATCCACAATTGGATATGTGGTGATCGTTTCATGATACGCCATGATACACATGGTTAGAATTGGTAATTTCTATGTATTGGTGCTTCCTTTGTGTCAATTTATATATATTACTTGGATCTATTTATTCTAGCTAATTTTATGTCATATTCCCTATATAATTGGTGTTTTATTAGTTTGGTAATGTGTATTATGAGGTTGTATTAGAGTATCATGGTGTAGTGGTGTATTGCGCATGATACTAGAATATCATGTGAGGGGTATTGATGTTGGTGTATGATAGTATGGTATCATGAGTAATGGGTTATTGGTGTGAGTATTGTATTAGAGTTGTGTTTGATGGAGAGCGACTGCCTTGGTGTGATGATTGAGAGTGTTGGTGTGGTTTTGGTTGTAAGAAGAGTGTGCAGTAGGGGGAAACATCTGTGTAATATGGGAGAGTCTTAGATCAGTGTGCAGCGTGGGATGTGAGTACTGTAGTTATAGTTGCAACCTGAGCAACTCAGGCATGCTGCGGCAGCATGTATTACAGTCAGAGCTTGTAACAGCTACTGTAAGAGGTTTTAGTGTACTGAGTATCAGTTGTGGGGAGCCTGGGTAGCCAACAGCAATGGAAGGATTCTTGCAGGCATCAGGCATTGGCAGCTGCTGTGTAGTAAGCAGATTGATGTAATTGTAATGCAGAATTGCAACTGCAGGTGAAAGCAAGGGCAGTATGACCAAAAGCTAGTTGCTTTTTTGATAGTATACAGGAGGTCTGTGCAGTGCACAATGAGGAAGTTAGTGCACTACAGTTGCAAGTGTCTGTGCAATATGGGTGAGAAGTAGCTAGTGTAGTATTTAAGTGTATTAGAGTAAGTGTTTGCGTGAACCTAGTGTAGAGAGTGATGCGTAGTATAGGGTATGTGAGGGAGTGTGGTATTCAAGTGTGATAGTGTTAGTGTTAGTATTAGTG
Organism: Iris macrosiphon; assembly: GCA_036927795.1. Classification (NCBI taxonomy): domain Eukaryota; kingdom Viridiplantae; phylum Streptophyta; class Magnoliopsida; order Asparagales; family Iridaceae; genus Iris; species Iris macrosiphon. Next base: position 150,495,101 of record JAYESA010000018.1, read on the forward strand.
TCAAGTATAATGCATGAGTATAAGGGGTGTAGTTAGTGTGGTTTTGGAGTGGAGGTTAGTATCATGGGATACTTGGGGTATCCATGAGGTAGTGATACCTTGAAATCATATGCTACTTGATATGTGGTACCATGGTACTCATGTACCAATGAGTAGGGTAAGTGAGGTAATTGAGAGTGAGGTATCCTAATTAGTACCAATATGTATTGGGACTAGAATTGTGTAATATCTTGGATATATGGTATGTGTCTAGGATACGGGCTGGGAATGGGTATTAGTCAAGGTAAATGTGAGGTATTGGGTAATTGGCTAAGGTATTATGAGATATTGGTATTAGTACCAATATTGGTATTGGGACTGGGGCGTGACAATGAGTCTAGATAGTAATATATGTAGTGCCCCACTCCGCGTAGGCATTATGTACAAGTGATATCGCTTTGCTTGCTTGAGCGAAAGTCTTCTCGGAGAGTTTTCGATCGAAACACAAGACGATTGATCTAAGTGAGTGGGTAGAACTTCATTCTCTGATTCTTGCATGCATTAATAATGAATCAGAGTTTTTGCAATGCTTGTTTTGCTTAATAAGATAATGTCCGCATTGAGAATGATAGAACGAGAACATGCATGCTTAATAAGAGAACTTGTATGCTTGTTTGAAAGAGATAGAACCTTACTATGCTAAGTCAAGATAGAAAGAAATATTGTATGCTTAGTTACACTGACACCGCTATCAAACGAACCATTGCCATGCTAAAATATAAGTAAAAGAATTGCTTGAACAAGTCCCTTTGTCATATGCTAAGTAAGAGATAGATATTGCATGCTAGTTGTTATGAAATCGATATCGTGCTTGCTAATATATATTTTGCTTGCCTTTCTTGCTATATCGAACTGCTATAAGTCTTTGATTCTATAAGCAAAGACTAATAGTGCATCCTGAGGTACGGTCCTTGTGATCTAGTGGGGTATGCTATTAGTTGTGTGAAAGAACAAGATGTGTTTTGCTTGACAAAATATATTTTGCCTGACCAGATATATTTTTCTTGATCATTTGTTTGCTTTTATTATAGATGATTCATGTTATTGCATTGGTCTCGAACAACTTGTGCACAAGGTCTTGTCTCTCGAACGGTTCATAGGGCACTGGAAATCGCTCGGTCCAGAAGAGATTTTTGTTTCACCCAGAGGATACGGTCCTACGGGGTCTAGTGGGATGATGTGTCTATTAGTGTTGTGCGGAACCTATGATGTCACAGCTGCTAGTACTCGTGTGTGTTGGTGGAGAGCTAAAACTTAAGTCACAGCTGCAGACACATGCGCGTGCTAGTGAAGAGCTGAACCTTGAGTCACACGCTGCTAATCATGGGGCTACCCATGGACCATCATCTAGTTAGGGAGCATGCTAGGTTAGCCTTCTTGCATACCTAACTATTTGATGCAGAGATGGACAGGGAATAGAACATATATGTTTATGCAATTATTGCTAACTTGTATATCTGCTGCAGGGATAACCGTTCGACAAGGGGTAAGAAACACAAAAAGTATATATATATAGCTTGCTTATTCATTTCGTCTACATCATAGAGTTTATCTGATAGTGATTCATGCATTCATATCGGTTAGACAATGGCTATTAGTGCAGAGCTGAACCTTGGTCCCGGCTGCTACTATGTTAGTGAATAGCAACCATGAGTCACAACTGCTAATAGCATCAGATAAAAGATGACTAGTAGGCTTGCTAATCCTACTAGTCATCTTCATACTAGCCGAAGAACTCCATAGTTGTGGAGAAAGTCATAGGAGTCTATTCCAAATTGGGATCATAGAGAGACTCTCCCGAGAAAAGTTGGATGATGGATTCCATCATTGTATAACAATCAGTATTCCCTCAAAGGTCCATGGACCATCTCGAGAACCCTATTTAGGTCGTCGACAAGCCCAAATTTGATAAAGTAGAAGCTATTTTTACGAGAATAAATCTCTATGGTCCCTTTTGGCTTCCAAATTCACATAACATAGCCATAGATTTGTCCATAAAATGAATGAGCACCTATCAAATATAGGACGATGGTGTTATTCTAGAATTCCTCCGTCTCTGACAAGTCATCCTTTGTGATTTCGATGACTTTTCTTTCGGCCACCATCTTGGGTTCAACATATTGCATCAAAATCTCTTCCACGACCTACGCAAACTTACACATATCCGCCCACAAAATTTATGAGGACCTAGAAATATTCAAAGAGAACGAAGTCAAAAGAGGCGAAGAGACAAACTCCTGGGGTATAGTTCCCTGATTTTCGATCGAGTGCCTTCGATCGAGAAATGTCGAGAACAAATCTTCTCCCTTCCGCTTGGGTGTTCCAGCCACAAACGTCTGGGTCATAGAAGTGTAGGATTTTTGAGTAATCTGACCCCCTTTCCTGTCATCTTCTTAATTTTTTGATCTCCCTAGAAACATCTCTCTTTGGCTTGGAGACACGAAACTCTCTCCTCCATCTTTCGACTATAGTCTAGCCCTCCTCTCAATCCTCCCCATTCACCAGCCTCTCCCAATCTGGAGGCGCCTCCTCGGCAGATGGGATATTCGTAGAAGTGCTGATTTTCTTCCCTTTTCCTCCTACCCTTTATTTTTTTTCGAGTATATATATATATATATATATATATATATATATATATATATATATATATATATAACCAAAACTTTTATTGTCTGATCACCAGGAAAGCTATTTTAAGGATTACATGATTAGTCATCTCCAAACCCAAAAAAGCTTTGAGCTGCTAGAAAAAAAGAACCTGACCCTATGATCACCCTATGGAAATTTTGGAGAGAGCTTTTGCACGAAAGGAGGATAAAGACCGAAAGTTCATGAGTTACTGCGATGTAACTGTGTGTTGGTTTTTTGTCTCCTGGAATTGGCCACCTTCCCAGAACTTGGAGCACCCATTGAGTAGGAACACCCCCCCACTGGAACAACTCCAAGAATATTGGTCATAGGCGCCAGACACGACACAATACTATACTTGCCAAAATATCTAAGATCTTTAGCAAAAGCCAAGATGAGAGAGATGTAAATGCCCCTTCTCAATCGCAACCCCCACCTTAGCAGGGTCACTACCAGGAGGAATGAAATACACAACTGCCGGAGCCGACCGAGAAGAAGAAGCAACTCCGAGGAGTTACCCCCGGCTAAATCGACCTCATCGGCCCAGCCGCCAGAAAGCGATAAAAGAGCTAAAAATTCAGTAAGAGGGACGGGATTCACCATCCCCTCTGTTAGAGTTAATCCTGTTGAGGAGGTTGAAGCGGTTGTTATTTGGATTTCAATAAATCCCTAGTCTTTAGAAATTTTGTTACTTGTTCTATGCCTTTGATTTGTTTTGATTTGTTATCACTTAGTTAGAATATGGTTAGAGGGTGTTACTTTTATGCATTCTGTTAGAGTTAAATGGCTATTTAAAGGCCAAGTTGAGGTTGAACATAATAACAAATTATTTATTCCCAGAATTAAATACTCCTCTCATCTTACATTTGGTATCAGAGCCATGGCAACCAACGACGAGCAAAGCCCCACAAATTATTCATTCCTATGAAGGAGACCTCATTCACCTTCAAGTACCCTATGCTGACACGGACCAACTATGCGGATTGGGCTCTCTTAATGAGAGTCAACATATAGGTGCAAGGCCTGTGGGAGGCAATCGAACCTGGGAAAGCCGACTACCGTGACGACAGGATGGCCCTGTCCGTTATACTCCGTGCCGTACCGCTAGAGATATTGCGAACCTGGCAGTAAAAGACACTGTCATGAAAGCATGGGATACTATGAAGATGATGCAGATGGGGTCGAGCGCGTGCGCGAGGCCAAGGCACATAAATTATGCGCCGACTTTGAATCAATGAAGTTCAAGGATGGCGAGTCCATCGAGGACATCGCGATGTGGCTCACTGGACTCGTCAGCGACCTGCAACTACTCGACGACAAAATGGACGACGAGAAGGTAGTTAAAAAATTTCTTCGAGTCGTTCCATCCAAGTACACGCAAGTCGCCATCGCTATTGAGACTTTAGTGGATCTCAAGATGCTGTCAATTGAAGAGCTTACCGGTCGTCTTCTAGCCGTCGAGGAGCAGTACGATCTTGGTCGCAACTCCGACGACACAAGTAGCTGCCTTCTCCTCTCCGAAGAGGAGTGGCTCGCTCGCATGAAGTAGAGGAAGGAAGGCGAGGCCTACTTCGACGGTGGCAAAAGTTGTGGTCACGGGCGAGGCAAGCCAAGAGGTTGTGGCCGCGGCAACACAAACTACGGCAACGACAACGCATCCGGTGGCACGCGCGACAAGAAGGGTAAGTGCCACAATTGTGGCATCTACGGCTACTGGGTGAAGGATTGCCGCAAGTTGAAGAGTGATGAGCGCACCAATCTGACGTAAGTCGACGACAATGAGCCCGCACTACTGATGGCGCAGGAGTACACGCTCGCCGAGACCACTGTGGGTACGACCAACAATGTCGTACTCGATGAGGTGCACGCTTAGGTGCATCTGGGCCGTGAGGACGACCACCACGGCGAAGCATGGTACCTCGACACCGGCGCCAGCAACCACATGACTGGATGCAAGAAGGCCTTCGCCGAGCTGGACACTGGAGTCACGGGATCAATCAAGTTTGGGGACGGATCCATCGTCACATACGAAGGTGTGGCACGGTGTTGTTTACGTGCCAGCACGACGACCACCGCGCCCTCACCGGCGTCTACTTTATCCCGAAGATATGAAGCAATATCATCAGCCTTGGGCAGCTTGATGAAAACGGCTGCCAAGTCTTGATCGAAGACATCGTGCTCTCAATTCGAGATCGTCAGCAATGCCTCCTCGCCAAGGTAAAATATGCCCAAAATTAACTTTACATTCTATCTCTTGATATTGTACAACTAGTATGTTTAGCAGTATGACTTAATGACGATGCCTGGCGGTGGCATGCACGGTTCAGCCACCTCAACTTCGAAGCACTCAGAAAGTTAGCTCGCCGCAATATGGTGCACGGGCTACCACAGATTGAACACATCAATCAAATCTGTGATAGTTGCCTTGCCGGGAAGCAGCGCCGCACGCCATTTCCGTAGGAGACCAAGTACAGTGCTGACAACCTGCTAGATCTCGTTCACGGTGATATCTGTGGGCCGATCACACCGGTGACACCCGGTGGTAACCGCTACTTCTTGCTCCTCGTCGACGATTTCAGCCGCTATATGTGGTTGACGCTACTGGGTTCGAAGGATGAAGCACCGACAGCCATCAAACACTTTCAAGCCCACGTCGAGGTGGAGACAGGGCACAAACTATGCACGCTCCATACTGATCGTGGGGGCGAGTTCACATCCGTAGCATTTGGCGAGTATTGCGCAGGTCTCAGCATCAAACGATAACTCACAGTATCGTACTCACCATAGTAGAACGATATCGTCGAGCGCCCGAACCAGGTGGTCGTCGCGATGGCGTGCAGCCTTCTGAAGGCAAAGGATATGCCAGGAAAGTTCTGGGGCAAGGCGGTCACGACGGCTGTCTACATCCTCAATCGCTCGTCGACACGGAGCATCGACGGCAAGACGCCGTACGAGGCATGGCATGGACACATAGCCAAGCGTGCACTTTCTTCGCACCTTAGGCTATGTCGCACACGTCAAGGTGGTCAAGCCGAACTTACAGAAGCTTGAAGATCGCAGTAAGCACATGGTCTTCATCGGCTACGAGCCCGGCACCAAGACATACCGGGTATACGACCCCGCCGGTAAGTGCGTGCACGTCACACGTGACGTTGTCTTCGACGAGAAAGCCAAGTGGGACTGGGGCATGCAAGACACCATAGATGAGACATTTACTGTTGAGTATACTATACCACATGTTGAACACACAGGCACACTAGTGCACGGGGGTGGCAATCCATCAACACCAGTGGCACCCAGTCTAGGGCCGTTGACTCCGGCATCCGGGGCAGAAACATCTGACTCGGTAGTACAACATGGAGTGGAATTTGTCTTGCCACCCACCAATGCCTCGTCCATGCTCGACGCCGATGACGACGGGCCGCGCAGGTACAGGACCTTGGCGAGCTTGCTTGACATGACCACCGTCCGCGAGCTCGATGTCGACGAGCTGCTTCTCATGGTTGACGAGGAACCTACCACTTTCTTTGAAGACGAGAAACATCGATGTTGTCGCCAAGCTATGCTCGAGGAGATAAGCTCCATTGAGGAGAACCGTACGTACATGGTACCTCGTAGACCTCCCACCCGGCCACCGTCCGATCGGTTTGAGGTGGGTCTACAAGCTCAAGAAGGACGAGCAAGGCGCCGTCCTCAAGCATAAGGCACGGCTCGTGGCAAAAGGCTATGTGCAAAGGCAAGGGGTGTACTTCGAGGAAGTGTTCACGCCGGTTGCTCACCTCGAGTCCGTCCGTTTGTTGGTCGCACTCGCCATGCATGAGGGGTGGGCGTTGCACCATATGGACGTGAACACGGTGTTCCTCAATGGCGACCTCAAGGAGGAGGTGTACGTCGCCCAACCTTCCAGCTTTATTATCGAAGGACAGGAGCACAAAGTGCTGAAACTTGATAAGGCACTGTACAGGCTGCGACAAGCACCGAGGGCTTGGAACACCAAGCTTGATAATTGCCTACTGTCACTTGGTTTCCACCGGAGTGCACAGGAGCACGCTGTGTATACACGTGACAAAGGTCCAGCTCGCCTACTTGTGGGTGTGTACGTCGACGATCTCATCATTACCGGAACGGACCCACAAGATATTGCCAAGTTCAAGGAGGAGATGAAGGCCTTGTTCAAAATGAGTGACTTGGGATTGCTCACCATCTACCTCGGCATCAAGGTGCAGCAGTCCAATGGCTTCATCACCCTCAGTCAGGAGGCATATGTGCTCAAAATTTAGTAGAATAGTAAATTGCAACCCGTGCCACGTCCTTATGGAACCGAGGTTCAAGCTAAGCACGGTGAGCTCATCCCCTCCGACTGACGCCACATCCTACAGGAGCATCGTCGGGAGCCTCCGGTACTTGGTGCACACGTGCCCAAACATCTCGTACGCGGTGGGCTACGTGAGTCGGTTCATGGAGAACCCGACCAACGAATACCTTGCTGCTGTCAAGCACATCCTTCGCGACGTTGCCGACACACGTCACTTTGGTTGTCTCTACGCAAAGAAGGTGGAAGAACCACGGCTGATCGGCTACAGCGACAGTGACATGGCTGGTGACATCGACACCCGCAAGAGCACCACCGGCGTGTTATTCTTCCTCGGTCGTAGCCTCATTAGCTAGCAATCTCAGAAGCAGAAGTTCATGGCATTATCATCCTGCGAAGCCGAGTACATTGCCGCGACAACGACGGCATGCCAAGGTATTTGGTTTGCAAAACTCCTTGGTGACTTGAAGAACAAGGAGGCCGACAGCGTCAGGCTCAAGGTAGACAACAAGTCCGCCATCTCCCTCAGCAAAAATTCTGTCTTCCATGACCGAAGCAAACATATTGATACAAGCTAAATCCCTTTGCCCTTTATTGCAAGTTCCAGAGAATCGCTCGCTGGAAGTGAGGGGCCAGCAATAGCACCTTCTCCCCTCTTCTTGTTGAATTTGCACGTAGCCGCCAAAAGGAGCAATAAAGGGGAAGAAATTCATACATTATAGGATGCCAGTAGCTTCCTCCATTAGGGAGGACGATCCAAACCTTCTTCGGGTGGGTATGCTAATATACACTTCAACAAGAATCCTACGGTACACCATAGAAGAGGCACCATCAATAGCGAGCGGAGTCCCGAAACACTCGGCGATGTCAAAGAGAACAGACCTAACAAACAAATATAGCAGGAGATCGGGCAACGACACCCACACCGAAGCCAATGGGGATTCCAGGAACGGAGAGAACTCTGGAGTCCGCCTAAAAATCCCCATTAGGCAATTCACAATGAACCCGAGGCCTTTCGTTCTTAGACGCAGGAAGTCCAGCTTCAATGTCACCTAATCAGAATATGTTTATAGTATAACATCCCAATTCGGACTTCCCTGCGAAAGCCTAGGCCAGTACGAATTGTCGCCAATGAATGTTTGCCGAATAAGAGATCCCGCGAGCTGGAGGGGACGCAGACACAGTCGCCACTGCGCTTGGGCTCAGTAGGCAGAGTTGCCAGATTACAGGACACAAGAAACGGTGGGGGAGAAATGATAATTGTGAGACTAAGTCAATAACTACGATTAAGTATGATTTTTGTTGGGATCAGACACACCCTGCAAGTGCTCTGATACCATGTCTGATACTGACTGTATCGAACACTTATATCAACCCACCTGAGATAACCAACCCATGTCTAACAAATACCAAGCACAGATAAAGACAACGTATATGACGGTGACTACTTTACCTGAACAAATTCCAACCTTTATAACTCAGGTGAAATTACAAGATTGACAAAACCAATGTTGAACCCTTTGCCCTAATAGGTTCAACCCCCTCATCACACTCAAGAAGAAAAGAAAGAGATTACAATTGAAATCGTTCGCCAAACCCCGTAGCAATTTTCCTGAACGAAGGCGATGACTACTCGATCAGATCTCCTCTTTCTTTTCTCTTGGATGGAAAGTCCTAAGAGCAAAGCATGAAGTTTCTCTTAAATTTTCTGTATACGAGCACCCCGAATCTCCACCTTTTGTGCTATCTTCTTTGTGCCTACACCCTCACCCATATAAATAGGATAAGAAACCCTATTTTAGTTCATAGGAATTTCTAAATAGGAAACCCATTATCTAAAATAGGAAACACCAATTATGGACGTCCAAATATAGTCAAATTAAATATTTGATATAAATTTAAAAGCTAATCAAAATATTATATATTTTCAAATCAAATCTTTTACAATATTTGGGCTCTAAAATCTACTCTTACCATTTCAAACTAGACCATAACAATCTTTCCCTCCAATATAATGAGAAGGTGTTGACCCCATGGCTCCTCAACTTGATTCCATGTCTGTCGCACCGTGACAGAGTTTTTGCTCCCCAATGTCATCTATCTCTAATTTTTTGAGCTGTTTTGCATCTTTTTTCGTCTCCAACTCCTCGATTGTCATATCGACGTTAGCTGCCATGTGTAGCACCTTCTGCACTAATGGGATCCTGCCAACATTAATGACACGACCAAAATTGAAGTCTCTGACGATCAGCTTTACCTTGAGTCTTGGCTGCATGTCTTCGCCTGTAACGACCCATTCTGTTCAAGCGGACAACCGATTCAAACGGCACAAGTGCAATAATCCGACCCGCTTTGCTCAGTGAGAACACTAGTTTGAGGCAAATAATTTTCAGACTTGGCCCTTTAGGAGTTCAAATTTAGACTTTCAAAGGCTTGCTCGGAGTATCGCTCGACCGAGGCGAATCATCACTAAGGTGGGTGGCTACGATAAACTTGTCTTTTCTTAGTCAGCACACTTAAAATATGGATGATACATGCTAGTCGCTAGGTGAATCACCCCATGCATGCTAATAAAGAATATAACGCATCTAGCTAAGGGAACAATCCCATCTTTTATTGCTTGTGTTAGAATATGGAAATAAAACATGGCTTATAGTCGGACCCTCACATGCTAACTTTGCTTCGTACAAGTAGACCCCGCTATGCCTCGAGTAGATCACTATGGACCCTTCGTAATGCACGATTTTACTTGTTTACACTGCACGCCTTAAGAACTATATCGCTCGATATGTCCCTGTATGGTTGCACTCCTCGTACTACCACTTAGACCGTGCCAACATAAAATGCTTACTTTTCATATAAAATGCATGCTTGCCTGCTTACACTGTAGTTTGTACTCGTTGTCTCATTTCATTGCTTGTCACATAATTTATGCCACAATAAAGTAACACTATCCGTGTCGTGCATGCATCTAGTTAGCTAGAAGACTATCAAATAGTCCTTTTATACAATATAAACCTGCAAGTATACAGTGTAGCGCCCTGTTTACCCCGGTGCGGGGAGCGCGGCTAAGAAACACAAGACGGTATCGTTCGATCGGGATAGATTGAAACAAGAACTCGTCCTCGTTATGGATTTTTTTCTTCGAAATAGATTCCCATATTCAGTGGACCGTGCCCCCGGGATCGATTTAGCGGCAGAGTCAGGAGGGACCTCTCCGCTGTTATCTTTGTTGCCTCAGATTTTGATGTCGCTTGTTGCTTTTATGCTTTGAGTTGGTTTTCGAATTTGCTTGTTTTCCTTGAACGGTTTCGATGGATTTTATTGTTTTTGTTCATTGAACTGCACTTTAATTCTGAGATTGGAAAGAGAGAAAGAGGTATTGATCGAAGTGTTCGTGATGCAGGTGAACGAGCAGTAGGCGGCTGCGAGCGGAGTCGTGAAGTGCCTCTTTCCTTCTCTCTTCCAACTATCTAAGTGAGTGGCTACCATCCCGATTAGCTAGCCCTGCTTCCAAGTCTTCACACCTAATAAATCTTGCATTCCTCTTCGCCTCGATCAAACGATACCAAGTAATAACTAAAAGACTACAAGATTAAAAAGGGAATAGACTTGGATATTATGCTTATCGATTAAACTTGTAAACTGTTATCTTATTGTATGCTAGTTCATTCCAAGTGTTCTATGAAATATGCTAAGTATGACACACACCTTGTATTGTGCATAATTGTTCAGGAAGGCTATGCAAAATGAATCATACACGTGTACTCGTGTTCTTGCACTCGTGTTGCCTCAACTGCATGACTTGTTAACTTAATAATCGTGTTCGATCATGGACAACTTGTGCACAAGGTATTGGTTCTGCGGACGATCGCTGGGGCACTAGCACTGATCCGATCCGGGCGAAACTCGTGTATAGTCATATTGTACGGGTCAGGATGGCTTACAACGCCTCGTGTACTCTCGTTGCATGCTATCCTTGTCCCGGACTAGTCCATAATGGCAATCAAGCCAGTGATCATCGTGTATATTTAAACCTGTTGCAAACTAACTTGTATCTTCGTGGCAGGGAATGCATGGTAAGTATTGTGCAGGTAGTTCACACGGACAGATAAAATCCACCGAACGATGACAAGTTCATTTCAGTAAATTCTATATGCTGCTTACTTGTAAATGAACTAAGGCAAGATAGAAACCCACAAAAATATGCATACTTCATTAAAACAACGTGTTGATTGGTATAGTTGGGTCAGCTCGCCTTCACCAGTATGTTTCGACATACTGACCCTCGTTGAAACAGGTTTTCCGCACCAAGGCGAACCGAGCGAGGAGCCAAAGTCGTCTTCCCGATCTAGTCCAGCTGTAGGCGCATCCTATGATCGCGCCGCTTTTGAAGTACTTGAAAAAAGGAGCTTGCAACTCTATATACACAATGCAACTTCGTGGCAAAGCCGTCCTCCAGCCCGGAGGTCTATACATTTTGAAGTTTAGTAAAAGGATATAATGTACATGACTGCTATCTCATTTTGAGTCAACACTTTTGTAAGCCCGTGCGGCAATTTAGCTGACTCGTTCAAGAGTTTGTAATAGATGTTAAGAGAACTTTTCCATGTTTCAATCTGTGTTTCAATTTAACTGCATACTCTGAATAAGTGCTTGTTATACAAAATACTTAAGCCTTGTACGGGCGCAACCCCAGGCCCGCACGGCGGTCACGCAGGGGGATGCCCCTACGATTCGGTACTGATTCAAGTTCCTTAGACTCTCGCACTGGAAAAGTTCCTTTAATGATCAAATTCCTGTACGAACTCTTGAACTCGCTAGGCCAAAATGAGATACGTTCATGCAATGAGTCCATAATACATTATGATCCTAATGTAATTTACCTTCTTTTGAAGGAGTGGCACCAGCGCAATCTGCAGCGCTAGCACCGGACGAAACGCAAGGCCAAGAAAGTAGTTCGGGCACTTCCGGAAGTTCAAGGAGCCAGTGAGCCATGCCAAGCATTGATCCCATCCAGCAAATATTATGGATGTTGGAGGCAAACCAACAAAGGGACGAGGCTCGCTACGAACGGGACGAGAAGTGGGCGGAGGAGAGTCAACTCAATTTTCAAGACAATATAGAAGCTCGATTCTCAGTCCAGCAAAAGCAGGTAGATGCCCTGCAACAGATCGTTCAGACTTTGGCTTCCAACCATTCCGCTGCAACAACAACGACTCTGGTGGAACAGCCCACGCTTGAAGTAGAGACGCCGTAAATTCCAAGGACGAGGGACGTGACTGCCTTCGACTTTGGCCACTTCATGAAAGTCTGCAATACTCCATTCAACGGGACTGAGGACCCAATCGTTGCTCTAGATTGGTTGGCCGAACTTGAAGACCACTTTACTCTGCTAGAGGTCCCCGAAGAGAAGCGCGTCGCCTGCGCGCAACTACAGCTCTGCCTCAACGCGCACGATTGGTGGGACGTGCATCAACGATCTCTTCAATTTGATCATGGAGAGGAGGCAATCTCGTGGACGACTTTTCGTGCCGCATTTGAAGAGAAGTTTATACCTCCACCAGTACAACGGCAAATGGAGAATGAGTTCGTGCAGCTGCGGCAGGGCAGTATGACAATTAAACAGTACTCCGTCGAATTCAACCGACTCTCTAAATTCGCTAGGGCCTATTTACCTGATGTAGCGAGTCGAGCTAGAAGGTTTGAAGGTGGATTACGCCCTGCCATCCATGCGCACATAGTCGTTCATCAGTATCACACAATACGTGAAGTCATGAATCATGTCCTATCGTTTGAACCATACTATCCTCACGTTTCTGCCGGCGCTGTGCATACCTACAATCATAAACGCCAAAGCAACGAAGGAGGAAACACCGCTGCAAAGTGCCCCAACAATGGTGGTCTGTAGAGAGGGAAACCAGGGCAGCTATGTCACTTCTGCAAGAAGCCAGGATACCTGGCCAATAAATGTCGTTTGAAACAAGGATTATGTCTCATCTGTGGCGATGCAAACCACAGAATTTATGACTGCCCTAAATACTCTGCTGGACATCCTCAACGTAACATTCCCTGATGGTAGGTCCTATTCCTAAGTTTCGAGGATGAAACTTCCAATTAGTTGGGTAGGATGTAGCGCCCCGTTTCCTCCGGTGCAGGGAGCGCGGCTAAGAAACATAAGACGGTATCGTTCGATCGGGATAGATTGAAACAAGAACTCGTCCTCGTTATGGATTTGTTTCTTCGGAATCGATTCCCATATTCAGTGGACCGTGCCCCCGAGATCGACTTAGCGGAAGAGTCAGGAGGGACCTCTCTACTGTTATCCTTGTTGCCTCGGATTTCGATATCGCTTGTTGCTTTTGTGCTTTGAGTTGGTTTTCGGATTTGCTTGTTTTCCTTGAACGGTTTTGATGGATTTCATTATTTTCGTTCATTGAACTGCACTTCAATTCCGAGATTGGAAAGAGAGAAAGAGGTATTGATCGAGCTGTTCGTGATGCAGGTGAACGAGCAGTAGGCGGCTGCGAGCGGAGTCGTGAAGCGCCTCTTTCTTTCTCTCTCCCAACTATCTAAGTGAGTGGCTACCATCCCGATTAGCTAGCCCTGCTTCCAAGTCTTCACACCTAATAAATCTTGCATTCCTCTTCGCCCCGATCAAATGATACCAAGTAATAACTAAAAGACTACAAGATTAAAAAGGGAATAGACTTGGATATTATGCTTGTCGATTAAACTTGTGAACTGTTATCTTATTGTATGCTAGTTCATTCCAAGTGTTCTATAAAATATGCTAAGTATGACACATACCTTGTATTGTGCATAATTGTTCAGGGAGGCTATGCAAAATGAATCATGCACGTGTACTCGTGTTCTTGCACTCGTGTTGCCTCAACTGCATGACTTGTTAACTTAATAATCGTGTTCGATCATGGACAACTTGTGCACAAGGTATTGGTTCTGCGGACTGTCACTGGGGTACTAGCACCAATCCAATCTAGGAAAAACTCATGTATAGTCATCGTGTACGGGTCATGATGGCTTACAATGCCTCGTGTACTCTCGTTGCATGCTATCCTTGTCCCGGACTAGTCCATAATGGCAATCAAGCCAGTGATCATCGTGTATATTTAAACCTGTTGCAAACTAACTTGTGTCTTCGTGGCAGGGAAGGCATAGTAAGTATTATGCTGGTAGTTCAGATGGACAGGTAAAATCCACCGAACGGTGGCAAGTTCATTTTAGTAAATTCTATATGCTGCTTACTTGTAAATGAACTAAGGCAAGATAGAAACCCACAAAAATATGTATGCTTCATTAAAATAACGTGTTGATTGGTATAGTTGGGTCAGCTCGCCTTCACCAGTATGTTTCGACATACTGACCCTCGTTGAAATAGGTTTCCCTCACCAAGGAGAACCGAGCGAGGAGCCAAAGTCGTCTTCCCGATCCAGTCCAGCTGTAGGCGCATCCTCTGATCTCACCGCTTTTGAAGTACTTGGAGAAAGGAGCTAGCAACTCTATATACATAATGCAGCTTCATGGCAAAGCCGTCCTTCAGCCCGGAGATTTATATATTTTGAAGTTTAGTAAAGGGATGTAATGTACAGGACTGTTATCTCATTTTGAGTCAACACTTTTGTAAGCCCGTGCGGCAATTTAGCTGACTTGTTCAAGAGTTTGTAATAGATGTTCATTATTAATAAATAGAAAATTTTCATGTTTCAATCTGTGTTTCAATTTAACTGCGTACTCTAAATATGTGCTTGTTATACAAAAACTTAAGCCTTGTGCGGGCACAACCCCAGGCCCGTACGGCGGTCACGTCGGGGGACGGCCCTACGATTCGGCGAAATCGGGGCATGACATACATGACCATTGGGTCACCAAGACAATTTTTGAACCAGGGGATTGCATCATGTCAAGTAAAGTAAGAATTATAGCTCGTGGAGCATACTCGTTCTAAACAAGAATCAAGAATCACGGGAATCTGAAACCCTAGACTTGCATGGTCACAGACAACTCATGCACGAGGTAATAACATAGATTTCTCGGATGATCATCGGGGCACCGGGATCGTACCGTCCTAGGAGGAATATGAGTATTGCGTAACCAAATTGGTAGGATGCTCTCCGGTTTGGGGTGACATAATATATTCAGTAGTCGGACCCTTGGTAGTGTATCCTACACTTGGATAACCCGTCTGACTTCATGATCTATGGTAATCTCACCATGTTTGGTTGGGATAATGGGTAACGCCCAATGACTCTTGCGATACGTCTCATCTCCGTCTGAGACTATGCATCATCCTTTATGACTAAGCTAGTGACCTTATGTTCATATAGATAAGTCATCATCGCTTAGCGGTAATCTGCGTGCAAGTCATTGCATCGCATTCAATAATCTGAAATACATGAACGATTATGAGTATAAGGCATCTATACATAAATTGAACAACCTGGGAAATCTATTGAAACACACCTGAGTAATCCGTGTAACTCGTACACCTGAAACAGAACCTCGCTCACGACACTTGTGTTTGCTTATGTTATTGCCCCTGGATTTTATTATATATGCTCGTGCTTGGTTTAACTTAGTTTGACTTGGACAGGAAAGGATAAATGGTAAGTTGGTAAGTCTAGCAATGTTACTCTTATATCGCACGGCGTACTGCCAGACGATTTAGGATATTCATTATGCCATAAAACTGATCCTAAGGCAAGACTAGAGAGATAACTAAATAGTTGGTGCATGGAACCTATATAACATTTTTGGATTTATCGAGCGGACGAGAAGCCTCTCCACCAGTGCATTCATGTACTGATAACCCACCATTGCTTGAAGGGTGCGGGAGAACCTCGTTCGGTACCAAAACCCCCTCCGTGCTTGCTAAGGCGTGAAGTTCACTCTGGAGCCTTGGAACATTGCGTCCGAAACTGAAGCACATATACAAGACATAATATTAGAATATCGCCTATGTATTATTCCACAAATATAGCAACTTCGTACGCTTTTACTGTTTCGAGAGTGAGAGGGCTTGAGCGACTTGTAATCTCAGTTTAGCACCGCTTGTAACACTTGTTCAATATCAATAAAGAGCTTATTTTACTTCTATACTTGTGTTATTCAATGCTTCCACTATTAACGAATCTGTGAACTTGTTACCAATCGCCTGTTCGTTTCTTATTCTGCTGCACTCGGACTATCTATGCGACTCTGTGGCTTAGACATTTTATCGCCTGTTCTGGCCTTGCACGGGCACAGCTTGTGCTCATGCGACATCACGTCCAGATGGGAATGATCATTTCGCAGGAGCATTGTTACGGTGATTCGCGCCTAGCGGGGACGGCCGATTACTCCTTTGGACTTCTTATCGATCTTCTCAGTTTTGAAAGCTCGTTCGTAGGTTATGTGCATACACTCTCTCTCGTTGACCCGATTGGGATATTTCATACAATGAGTCTAAATAATTTCAAAAAATTATATGTAAATGATATGATTACTTATACGAAATTGTGATACAAAGACCCTTATTCCAACCTGTATTAGACTTTATGGGAATAGACTCATGCTAGAATTTGCAAGTTATGTGCAAACCCAAATACCTATATGTGATTACCCAACTGGTTAGTGTGCGAGATAGAATATCGTTCAGACGGTTAGCTATGCATATAGCCTTTCGGCTAAGTTGTGTTGTGTATCGCGTGCCAAGACCTTTTGGTGCAATCTAGTTACAAGCTAGATTGTGATATCGTTCAGGTAAAGATAAGTCAGACATAGAATGACAACTGATAAAAATATTACCAAATTATCGCTAAGGTGAATATAGAGGATCGTGCTTGGATTTTGAGAAATAGCTCGGACGGTATTTTGTGTCAGTAGATACAAATCAGATATGGTTTACTTGGATGACTATCAACAAGGATATATACGAGACTAAGATTTATCAGCCGATGGTTAGGTATCGTGCGAGAATTCTAAGAAAATAACTTAGTGAATATGCTAGCTAGTGATACGAACACGATTGAGGATTTAATTGGGTGACTCAATTCCTGATTGATGTATGGATCATTTTAGAAATATTCAAACAAATTTATAAGTCTCGTGCGATAGTTGGTTTAAACGATTGAGAATGTCTTGAACAAGTGATAAGGCTTATATCGAATTGGGATTCAAGGTAATAAAATCGATAACTTGGTCAAGAAAACTTGGTGGAAACTTGATGGATCATATGAGCAATTTTAAATTGAATCAAACAGATTTCAAATTGAATCAAACAGATTAAACTTGAGTAGGATATCGCTCGATAGAAGTTAGCATGAGAAATGAATATTGTGGTTCGATGAAGAGGTAAGCGGTAACATATTTGATTTGGAGTTTGGAAGAACGATCTTGAATCTAGTTCAAAATATAACTCTCGATAATCAGTCCCAGCCGAGAACGATTATCTTGCGGTAGCACTGGCATGGTAATTTTATGTTCGGCGGGGATGATCGAACTCACAAAAATATGTTCGGTGATTATTCAAATGAACTCGATGAATGGAACATAACAAAGTGAATAGACTTTGGCTTGAATATATGAAATATAATATTTGAGGAATGCCAGAAGTAGACTATGGATTTGTCAAACGGTAACATTAAAGTTGGATAATTTTGATAGACGAATTATAATCACGGCATAAACGGACATGACTTGAAGGATATATATATATATCTTGGATGAAATGAAGGTGTAATGATAAGGTATCTCGATTGTTTTGATGATAACCATAATGTTTGATGTTCTTGTCTTGTGCGAGCGTAACTCTATGCTCGTACATACGTCATGCCCGGATTAGGATGATTATCCAGCGGGAGCAATGGCATGGTGATCTCACGTCCAACGAGGATGATCGAACTTGCGAAAGACCAGAGTGTGACAACTGATGGATTGTCTTGACTTATGGTTCAACAGGATAAGACGAATTTAGGAATTTAAGTGAATCAGAAGTATTTCAAGGATAAGTTAGTCTAGAACCTAGAGTAAATCATGCTTAATGGTTTTTTGAATGGATATATGAATCTTATGGATGACTTAGAGTTATGATTGAGATCAAAGATTTAGAATTGAATCATGGCTTGGTGGTCTAGACTTAGAAATGGATATATGGATTCTATTAAAAATTGTTTGAAGGAGATAGACTATGCGAATTGCTAGGCTTGTCATGCGACTTGGATATATCATGGATTTGACTGAACGTACTTAAATCCTGTACAAACGAATGTGTTATTTTAAGTAGTATAATTTGTGCTCGATGTTTAGAAATCTGAGTGAAACAAGATTGGTTAGAATATTCCACGTAATTGTATAATTGTTTGACCTTAGGAATTGGGGCGAGCATCGTGCGATGAATTTGTACGATGAATCGTGTGCTTAAACTTGTATATATGACCTTGTGAGATGATCTAGTAATTAGGCAGACGACCCTGTGCCGAGTGAAAGAACTTGTATTACCGACTTTACCATATTGCTTAAACAAGCCATAGAACTGGGGCAGCAAGACTTGGAGTTAGACTTAGAACGGTAAGTGTGTGCTATGTTTGACAAAAAAATAGATACGATATGACCTGGACGCTAGTCGGTTGATCGGATATATCATGCTTAACGATAGTGCAAAGCTTGATTTAAGTCGGATTGGAAATGACTTGGATTTTATTTTGACCTTGTTGGAGGTATCATCGTGATTTATGAGAACCCTTGAAATTTTCGTAAGTAGCTTGTCCGATTTTACTATCGCTAAGTTTGGTTGAATGCATATGTTTGGGGGACGCCTTGAACGTGTGCACGATCCACGACTCAATGATATATTAAACTCGAGTGCAAAGACTTTGCTATCGCTAAGTTGGTTGACATGTATATTTTTGAGGGACACTTTGAATATGTGCACGATCCAGACTCGCGATATGCTGATCTCGAATGCTAGTGCAAGTGAATATGTTATATTCGCACAAACGAGTATAAAAATTTGGATAAGTTTGCTACAGCCCTAGATAGTCATTCACGATGGATTATAGCGTACCACGTTAAGCGATATATATTTCGCGCTAAGGAGAAGTAGAGACCGAGTCAGAGCTTGGATTTAATGATAGAGTCCTTCAATGAGACAGATCCAGTATACACGTGACACGGTATAAGAAACGAGTAGAAAATTGTGTTCGAACATATCTAGTGGTACTGATTGTTATGCTTATATTCGATAGTACGTTAGAAGGGCTTGCGCTCAGGAAGTCTCAAGGATGAGACTTTTTTTGAGTGGTGTATAATGTAATGACCCATTCCGTTCAATCGGACAACCGATTCAAATGGCACAAGTGCAATAACCTAACCCGCTTTACTCAGCGAGAACACTCATTTGAGGCAAAGGATTTCCAGACTTAGCCCTTAAGGAGTTCAGACTTCGAGTTTCAAATGCTTGTTCGGAGTATCGCTCGACTGAGGCAAATCGTTGCTAAGGTGGATAGCTACGATGAACTTGTCTTTGCTTAGACAGCACACTTAAAATATGGACGATACATGCTAGTCGCTAGGTGAATCACCCCCGCATGCTAATAAAGAATATAATGCACCTAGATAAAGGAATAATCCCATCTTGTAGTGTTTGAGTTAGGATATGAAAATAAAACTTGGCTTATAATCGGACCCTCATATGCTAAATTTTCTTTGTGCAAGTAGACCCCACTATGCCTCGAGTTGATCACTATGGACCCTTCATAATGTACCGTTTTACTTATTTACACTGCAAGCCTTAAGAACTATATCGCTTTGTATGTCCCGGTACGGTTGCACTTCTCGCACTACCCCTTAGACTATGCCAACGTAAAATTCTTATATTTTATATAAAATGCATGCTTGCCTGCTTACACTGTAGTTTGTACTCGTTGCCTCATTTCAATGCTTGTCACATAATTTATGCCACAATCAAGTAACACTATTTGTGTCGTGCATGCATCTAGCTAGCCAGAAGACTATCAAATAGTTCTTCTGTGCAATATGAACCTGCAAGTATACTGGACCGTTGGGTCGTCAAGGCAATTCTCAAACCAGGGGATTGCATCATATCAAGTAAAGCAATAATCACAGCTCGTGGATCATACTCGTTCTGAACAAGAATCAAGAATCAAGAATCAAGAATCAACATGTCATGTCATAAATTTTATGAATCTGACACCCTAGACTTGCATGGTTACGGACAACTCGTGCACGAGGTAATAACATGGATTCCTCGGACGATCATCGGAACACTGGGATCATACTGTCCTAGGAGGAATATGTGTATTGCGTGACTAAATCGGTAGGATGCTCTCCGGTTTGGGACAACGCAATATATTCAGTGGTTGGGCCCTTGGTAGTGCATCCTACACTTGGTAGGATGCTCTCCGATTTGGGGCAACCAAATCGGTAGGATGCCGAGGTTAACAAGTGGATTTCTTCTTCCCTGCTCGTCATTGTACATTTTATCTTTTGGGCATTTAGCCACCGACACCTGTTAGCAGGCACGTCTAGATATTTAGTTTTCTTACATGATTGTATATAAATCTGACTGCATCTGATCACTTTCATGTACTTTTATTACTCTACCAGCTTCTTATTTTGTACAGCTGGTCTCCATAATATTTTGATTAAAGCGTTTGGGATGCCTTACTGCTTTATCATATATGCTCTATGATTAATGTTTCTTGTTTAATTGTTTGACATAGATGTTCATGTGACTCTAAGTGACCTGATTGTAGAATGCACCCTTTGTCTAGTTACAGTCGTGATCGCCATATGACGTATAGTACCTTGTACGGGGTAACTGGCCATTTTTGTTTCTGGTACTAGGGCATGGCAAGGTTTTATTGGTGGCCCATACAGGTCTATTCTACATAATTGTGGGATGTCATGGTCATAGAAGTCTCAATCAAACATGATCCTTCTTAAAATTTTGAATTTGTCTGCTTCGATACTCAGCTTAAAATTTTCCAGATTGGTTGCTTCCTTGTTTCTTTTCGGCCTGTACTTGATATTTCTTGTGCTCTTCTTTAGGGGTTTTCCTATTCCAGATATTGCAGCAACAAGAGAGGTAGAGTTGCCAGTGGAACAATTTCCTGTAGAACCCTAGTCAGGGATCCAAGTTATGCCTACGATAAATGCGGCAGAGCAGTAGGCTCCAGATGTTCCCGTACCTCCCGTAGTACCTGCATTACTAGATACCCCTGCCTTGCTAGAGATTATCCAGGGAATGTTGGCTGCCCAACAACATCATATGGTGGTTCAGCAACAAAAACATCAGGAATAGCAATGTCAATAGCTTCAACAGCAAGAACATAATGTCCTATTGAACCAAGGGTTGCAAACGGTCCTGGAACAAGGCGGGAGAGTAGATTCTGGGGCATCTGTTAGGTTTTGTAGACTGAATCCAAGATTTTTTATGGCATGGAGGACACCATTATGGCATATGATTGGCTCTAGGATATTAAGACCATACTGGTAGCAACTAAAGTTTTGGCTGAGAAATATGTTGACCTGGTTTGCTTGCAACTTCAGGATATTGCAAGAGATTGATGGGTCATGATGGAGGTAGGATTGAGGTATCCTATTTTGTTGGACGATTTTAGGACTAAATTTAGGATGAAGTACTTTGGGATTGTGGCCCAGTACAAGCTACAATAGAGATTCACCAACCTCAAGCAGGCAGGAAGGATAGTACATAGTTACGCGACGGAGTTTTGCCAACGGAGCAGGTTTATTCCAATCATGGTGGAAACATAGTTGGAGAGAGCGATGAGGTTCCAGCATGGAATTTATTTAGAAATCTTATAAATGCTAGAGGTGCATGACTACCAGACCTTTGAGGCAGTATTGATAGCGGCCAAGACAGTTGAGCTTACCTCTCAGAGAATGGCATCAAGAAGAGTACACCGGAAGAGACCTCATGGACAGAGCAGCGAGGAAGAACCAGTACTCTAAACATCAGCACCATCCCCTAGCATTCACATCCATGACGTGACACAAAGGAGGCCAGTGGCCTTGATAGTGATAGCATCTACTCGACAGCAACAGTCGAGGCAACAACAACAACAATAATAGCGACGGGGAGCGCCGACGGGTTATACGTATTATGGCAAGGAAGGTCAAACCCGAGATATTTGTCGGGCGAATGGACTATTCTTGAGATATTGAAGCCTCGATCATAGGGTTTCCATTTGTCCAATGATATAGAGGTCAAGAGGGCAGTACAATAGTTTCCTGGATTGCCGGCTCCAAGGACAGTATAGCAAGGAGGACCAGCAGAAGTGTTGCGGCCTATAGCTCAGCGTCCGTTATCGACGCAGGCTCAATTATAATGATAACAACAACAACAGAAACAATAGAGACCGCAATAATGACACCAGGGAAGGCAACAACAGGGAGCTGGACAAGGCTAAGGGCAAGCATTCACCTTATCCCTGGAAGAAGCTATGGCATCAGGCGACGTAGTAGCAGGTAACATTTTCGTTACAACCTTTTCTACCATAGCATTATTTGATTCTGGAGCTTCATACTCATTTATATCTGCAAAATATGTAACACATATTATATTAAAGTTTGAGGCATTGCCAAAGAGACTGAATATACTCACTGGAAATGGGATCATAGGAGTTAGAAATGTGTGCCTAGCATATCCAGTCGTAGTATGTGGACATCTATTGCCCAAGATTGATAACTTATTTGACTAATTAAGCATAGCAAGAGTCTTCTCCAAGATAGATCTGCGATCAGGATATCATCAGGTGCAAGTTCGGGAGCAGGATATACCGAATAAAATATTTAGGTCACGATATGTGCAATACAAATTCTTAGTTATGCCATTCGGACTGACTAATGCTCCAACGGTATTTATGGATTTGATGAACCGTATTCTCATGCCATACTTAGAAAAATTTATGGTAGTATTTATCGATGACATCCTTGTGTATTCTTGTAATGAGGAGGAACATAAAGAACATCTCACGATAGTACTGCAGACTTTGAGTAGTATAAAGTTTAGTGATGCCAACAAAAATCCTAAGAATTTAGTGACGCCAACAAAAAATGTCACACTATGTTGCAGTTGACAACGTACAGCGACGTCTAGCAACTAAAATTATTATTAGATGCCAATAAAAGTCGATGAACGTCGCTAATATTTTAATTACAATGACGTATTTAACGATGTTATAATATTTATGTTGCAGTATATTAAAAAATGACATTTAGCGACGCCTTTTTGATACGTCGCTAAAATTTTAATAAAGGTTTTTAATTTCCCCCCATTCGTTTTAATTTTCACATTTTTGAACCCCTCCCCCCCTCTATTGAGACCCAGGCGACCTCAAGACCCAGGTGAACGTGACCCCCTCTGGCTCCCCCTCCGGCGCTCCGGCTCTCAAACCCCCTCCGGCTCGCCCTTCATTTCCCCATATCCGTGACCCCCTTCGGCTCCCCCTCCAGCGCTCCGGTCCCCTCCCCCCCCCCCCGATTGAGACCCAGGCGACCGTGAACCCCTCCCGCTCTACCTCCGGCTCTCCATCTCCGTGACCCCCTTCGGCTCCCCCTCCGGCACTTCGTCCCCCTTTACACCGCTCTCGATCAATTAGCCCCCCTCATCGGGCAGATAAACCCTAACCCTAATTCTCATGACACCGACACGGACACACACATAAATTTTGACATGGACATAGACACTAATTATTCTGACATTGACACGGACACACTAACACTGACATAGAGTGTGTGTGTGTGTGTGTGGTGACTGGTGCAGACATATTGACACTAATACTAAAACATTTATAGCCTATTCAAAATAATACTGTCACTACCATATTGACACTAAAACTGACACGAACACACACTACAATGGGAGGTGAAGGCCTACAGGCCATATGCTTGAGATACAAATTAGGGTTTGTGAACTTAAGAATCATTTATAGAGTTTGCTTGCTAGTTTTTTTCTTTTCATATAGTGATTATCATGATGTCTAGGTATTGTTGGCTTAGAAATTTGTAGTATTAAATCCATTCCACTCATCTTGTGGACTATAAATTTTTCTAGTTGTAGTTGGATTGGATATGATCATGTTTTGTTCGTTCTATTATCCAATTTAAATAATGTTCATAAGTGTGTAGATTTGAAAAAATACTTTAAGGCAACCATACCCTCCCGATATTTGTGTTCATGTGTGTTAATTAGTAGTGAATATCAGTGTCGAGTGGTAGAGTGTCCTTGGGTGGATGATGGTGTATTGTACTAGTGTATCGTGTGTGTGAGTGTGTGTTTAAGAGAGTGGGGTCCGGGGTGTGTGTACACAGTGTATTGTATGTGTGTGTGTGTGTGTGTGTGTGTGTGTGTGTGTGTGTGTGTGTGTGTGTGTATGTCAAGTGCATGAGAGTGTCCAAGTGAGAGGTGTGTATGTGTATATGTTTAAGTGAGGGATGAGTGAGCTAGTGAGGGTTACTAATATATATAAATAGATACATATATAAGGGTATAGAAATATACAGTTATAGAAGTAGGTATAAATATGTGTTGAGTTTCAAGATTGAGTAGCCTATAGTGTATGTTGGTACCAAGTGACGTGACATCACATATATCTTTTTCAAAGAATGGCTCACATTGAGTACGTGATATCATACATATCCTTTATTAGTGTAAACATGTGTATCCATCTTTGCATCCATTTATATAATATACTTGAACGGTGTCTATTCATCTTTGTAGAATTATCTAGAAATGGATCTGAATTATTACATGTGTCATCGTTCGTGGATGTACAAACATCATCATGATGATATGTGCGGTGTACGAGATGAATTCATATAGGGGGTAGAACAGTTCCCACTGTTCGCCAAGGTGTTCCCTCAGTACATGGACGACACCAAAATTAAGTATCCGTGTGTGAGATATCGCAACTTAAAACATCACTCAGAAGTGGATGTGATATATCATTTGTACTCGAGGGGTTTTATGCCAAATTAATATCAATAAAACTTACACCGAGAACTTGTGTCTTTAGCATCAGAGCCAGAGCCTTATGTGGAGCCGTATATGGATGTCCACGACCACGCTGATTATGACGATGGGTGCGTGGACATGTTTGTTGACGCTCCCATACCTAGTTTTAATCCAAATAATCATGATGCAGTTGAGGAGGCACCAAATGCAGATCCTGTAAAGTTTTTGGTGTTACTGGAGAATGCAAGTACTCTATTATATCCTGGTTGTGTTGATCATTTACCGTTGAAGGTGGTTACAAGATTGTTGATCATCAAGTCCGACTTTAACATGTCTCAAGAATGCTACAACCGAATAATAGAGTTGATTATAGAGATCTTGTCGGAGGGTGCTAAGTTGCCTAAAGACTTCTACCGATCTAAGAGGATAGTGAGATCGTTCTGTATGGGATACGAGAAAATTAATGCATGTCGTAACGGGTGCATGTTGTACTACAAAGACGATAATGATGAGGATGCGTGCAGATTCTGTGATGCTGATCGCTACAAGGCCACTGGTAGAGGAAGGTCTGTCAGTGCAAGGAAGCCTATCGATTCGATGTACTACTTGCCTTTGACGTCGCGGTTGCAGAGGTTGTTTATGGTGAAGGAGATTGCAGAAAACATGAGTTGGCAAAGGCAAAAAAATTGAAAGAGTATTGGATCACCCATCTGATGGAGAAGCATGGAAGAACTTTGATCGAGAGTATCCAGATTTTGCTTTGGATGCGTGTAATGTCAGAATGGGTCTCTCCTCCGACGGTTTTACTCCATTCGAACTTTCGGGCTCTTAGTATTCGTGTTGGCCTGCGATCATCACTCCTTATAATCTACCGCCTTGGATGTGCATGAAGACTCGGTATATGTTCCTAACCATTATTATCCAGGGTCTGAATAATTCGAAGAGGAATATTGATGTGTATTTACAGCTATTGATGGATGAGTTGAATCAGTTATGGGTAGTAGGTGACAACACATACGATATTTCTAAAAAGCATAATTTTTAGATGAGGGCAGGACTTATGTGGACCATCAACGAATTTTTGGCCTATGGAATTTTATCGGGATAGAGCACTCATAGACGTCTCTCATGTCCATATTTTATGGACCATACTAAGGTTTTTTGTTTTAAATACGGAGGCAAACTGTCCTTCTTCGATTTTTATCGACAATTTCTGCCTAAGGATTATCCGTACCGGAAGAACATGAATGCATTTTGTGCCAAAATTGTGGATAAAGCCAATCCACCGCCAAGGTGGCCCGAATACACGATATGGAAAGAGGTAAAAGATTTACAAAGTTTTATCGAAGATCTTGCTAAGGGGTAAAAGTATGATGGATTTGGTTGCACTCATAACTGGACGAAGAGGAGTATATTATAGGATTTGTCATATTAGAGCACTAATCTGATCAGACATACCTTGATATCATGCATATCAAGAAAAATGTATTTGACAACATAATTAATACTGTAATGGACATAAAGGGGAAGACGAAAGATAATCCGAAGGCCAGGTTGGAATGGAAAGAATTATGTAGACGTTCTGCATTGCATTTGATAGAGGAGGGAAATGGAAAGTTAAAGCAGCCTAAGACAATTCTCTCACTGGAGAAGGAGGATAAAGGGATACTTTGTAGGTAGATTCAGGGCCTAAAATTTTTAGACGGGTACGTGTCAAACTTAAAAAAATGCGTCGACCTCAAGGGTAACAAACTGACGGGTATGAAGAGCCATGATCGTTATATATTCATGGAGAGGTTAATTCCAATTGTATTTCAGGAATTCTTACCGCAGGTCATCTAGGATCCATTGACAGAGCTCAGAATATTCTTTCAAGATATTTGTTATATTAAGTTGCTCATCGATCGTCTAAAAAAATAAAAGAAGAACATTGCAGTAACACTGTGCAAGCTCGAGAAGGTATTTTCTCTTGGATTATTCGATTTCATGGAGCATTTGATAATTTATCTTTCCTATGAGGCATGTATTGGTGGGCCTGTCAATTATCGGTGGATGTACCCGTTCGAGCGGTATTTGAATCACCTAAATAGAAGGGTAAAAAATAAGGCACGGGTTGAGGGTTCTATTTATGAAGCTTATGTTCTCAAAGAGATTATAAAATTTTACTCGACGTATTTCAAACCTCAGGTTGATACTAATAGAACGGTAGCTCTGAGAAACGACGACAGATATCGGGAATCTAATGATGCAATACTGAAAGTATTAAATATGTCTGAAAAGACTTATGGGAAAACAAAAAAGAGATATTTGAATAACGACGAGCTAAGGGCTGCTCAGTTGTATATATTACTCAATTGCGATGAGGATGAAGTGGAGAAGCTAGAGGGGTAAGTAATTAATACGTCCATATTTACGTCATCTCAATTTAATAGTATAAGCTAATATTATGCTACTAATCGGCGGTTGCTTCTTTGATTTTTAGCAATATAATTATGAGTTAAGGTCGGTTAGACCCTACGTAACAGGCGAAGAAGTAAAACAAGAAATGAGACGTCATTTTTCTTCTTGGTTGAGCGCATATGTAAGGAGCTCGATAATTACTTTTTATGTATGCACTTGCACAATAAATAACTTACTATTGCTTCTTTGGTATTTAGGTCGATTGTCTAATAATACATGAGACTTAATCTATTAGAACTCTAGCCAAGGGACCAATTACTGTTGTCAAAATATGGCCAAGTTACTGTGTGAATGGGTTTAGGTTCAAGTTAATAAATGCTCTGATCAGAGACAGCTTCATGTATCTTAATTCCACGAAAAATAGTTGTTTGTGTATAAAATCTTTGAACTACAAAGACGTCAATCCGGACAATAATTTTTTTGGCATCTTACGAGATATTATGGAGTTGACATATAATTATGGCACAAAACCTGCTAAGATCGTGTTATTCAAGTGTGAATGGTTTAATCCGATTCAAGATCAAGGTTAGAAAATTGACAAGCATGGTCTTGTGGATATAAACTATAAGCGTAGATATCAAGGCTATGAACCATTTGTCCTATCAAGTCAGGCTCAGCTCGTGTAATTCATAAGTTATCTCAGACGAGGAACAACGAGGTCAAACTGGTGGACAATAAGCAAGACTAAAGCTAGAAATACCTTTGACGTTGACAAAATAGTTTATCAGGAGGAAGAGCTACCTCTTGTAACAAATATTTAGATGTGGACTCAACGAAATTTACTCATTACACGACTAATAATGTAGACGAGGTAGAATTATCCGAAGATGAAGACAAAGACGAAGTAGATAAAAGTAAAGATGAGGAGGAAGAGGAAGAGGAGGACGAGGAAGACGAAGAAGATAAATTTTCTGAAGATGATTAAAAATAAAATAAATCAATTTGGACTTGTAACATGTATTACATTTTGACTGTAGGATATACTATCCATTTAGACTTGTGATACTACTAGTTATTTACTGTATAATTTTATTAATACTGTATGATATGACACAGACACAAGTAAACCCTAACCCTATCTAACCTAATCTGACATGACACAGACATAGAAACAGATACAGACACAGACAGAGACAAGTACACACACACACATAGACGCGTACACAATATGACACATTCACATATACACAGATGAGACACTCATACTGACATGACACATACACGATGACACGATACACCGACACAAACACACTTTTCGTCCAAAATAGTGTTGCATATGTGTATTTGTGCATTTGTCTTGCATTTGGTTATATGTGTATGACAGGCCCTATGTGTCGTATTTGGTTATATGTATATTTGTGTTACAAAATAGTTAGGTAGGGTGTCAAGTTATGACTATAATCATGCCTATTTTTTATCATCATATGTTACAATCAGGTATGACAGGAAGATGATGATCATTCAGAGGTAGATCCTCTAGACGGATTGCTCCTCCGGTTCTGACTACTGTTTCTGGATCCTCGTCGTAGAATACTCTAGTGTACTGACTAGTCATATCTTCGAATCCGTCGATGGTATGTGATAGTACTCATGGGACAAGAAGTTCTAGGCTTGAGACTAATCCCCTGTCCAGCCTTCCTCCTGCTGACGGCACCATGGAGACAGGAGCAGATGGAGGAGGTTGAGCACTCTGTATGTGCATGATCAGAGCGATCCTCCATGCGCGCCTCCGGACGAGACGATGATGGAGATTTGGAAGGACGGGCCTAACAAGTATGTTAAATAAGTTAACATTTTTTAAATAATTATATCTATATATTCATGAATTTAATTATCGTTGTATAGATATCATCCCTCAGTGGTACAGAGAGCACTGTGGCATTTTTTGAGGCAGAACAATGGTGGACCTTGGATCAACTACTCAGATGCTCCTGAAGATATGAAGGTATTCAGGTTTTCCCACTTCAAGGTAAAAATATATTTACTTTTAATATCAATAATTATTTATGCATATTATGTAACTCTCTATTTTACTTGTTCTAGAAAACCAATTTCTATCCACCACACAGGGCTGAGAAGATCGAGGAGCAATTTTCTGTCATCGCCGTTACGCTGATCCGTGATGCAATTAATGACCAGAAGGCTCGTGATCCCTCCGGACAACCGATCCATGGTTGGATCATTCCTGAGTAGTGGACTGCGATGAAGGCGAGATTCGATGAACCTAGGTACAAGAAAAGGTCGGAGAAGGCAAATGCGACTAGGTTGAAGGCAGAAAAGTGGTGTGGTGGCTCGATTCCTATGACAGAATATTTTTATCGTCTGGTATGTATTATATAAAATATATATTATTTTAATAAAAGTAGGATAAGATGTTTAATTTTAATAATAAATAATATAATTTTCAACAGGAACAGAGGGGTGAGGACGCCAAAATGGTGAAGTTTTCCTAGCCACCTATTAGAAGGGTGAAAAGCTTATCGATGAGAAGGCTACACAAAATTATGTACGTTTTTCTACTCTATGTTAGTTTTAATATAACTCAGAAAATATGCAAATAGATACCTAAATAGTTATTAATAACTAATTTAGACGTTACCAACCAATTTTTTAGGATGAGTATCTTAAACTACGTGAGCGGGCGACTGCTAATGCACCTGTAGAGGGAGGGGCTGGTACTTCCTCGTAGCCCTCTATGGCTCCGTCGACGGACGAGCTCTGGATGACTACCGTTGGTGCTCTTTAGAGGGGTACGTACTACTGTACGGGATCCTACAGTGCCTTTATTGCGACGGAGTCATCCAGCGCCCCCTTTGTCAGTATGCATTCCTCAAATCTTTTGCAGGCATCGGCACAAGCCTAGGAGAGCGTTGACCGTCAGATTTTTGACCTGTGTGACAAGTTTCTATGGAGGATTATGGAGCAGCCGTAGTCTGCGTCTGTCATGCCACAATCCCAAAATACCAAGGGACTAGCCACGTGGAAATGGCCAACAACACAACTCCAATGGACAAACCCAATTTAATGGATCGTTAGAGTGCACTTAAGCTGTAATACATAAAAATTGTCTATGAATACCTGTCACAGTTTATATATCTAATCTCATCCACAATAAGTAATAAAATCACAAAGAGATAAGTTCAGTCACAATAATATAAAATGATCCGTCCAACCAAAGCAATATAAATAATGTCAACGGGAATAACCCGTCATCAAAATAGAAAGAAAAATAACTCCAAGTACAATATCCAGAAGTCACTACAAGATCAAATATCTAAGAACACTAAGCATAAATAATAAATGGTTAGAATACTGTGTGCTCAAGAGAAGTCCTTTGGAACAACCTCATCCTCTGCAACATGTACCTCTCCAATAGTAACACTTACCCCGTAAACCTCGGGATAGTTCTCCTTGTTTACACCTGGGGACATAATTCGGATCCAGGTCCTTAGGGGACATAGCAAGGTATAATAAACAATCAAGCCAAATAAAATACAGCAAGTAAATAGAAACAGATCCTCAGGGCAAGCTATGTAACCAGCTAAGTGAAATACAAAATGAGAGCATCACTAATACTCAGGCTGAGATTACTACAGGCTATGTGTAAACACCCTAAAATTTTAAAATTTTTATTTTAAGTATTTATTAAATTATTAAATTTCTTTAAAGTATTTTTATAGCTAAATAAAAAAATAAAATTTATTACTTATATAAATACTCAATTAGAATTATTCCAAAAAATAATTCTTATTTATTTTTAGAGTCTTGTTAAAGGGCGGTAGATTTTTTTAGAATTTATTCTATGTGCAAATGTTCTCTTTGAATTTTTTATATAATCTCATCTATATATGTAAATATATGTGAATAATAATAATAATAGAAATAGTAATAGAAATAGTAATAGTAATAGAAATAATAATAATAATAATAATAATAATAATAATAATAATAAGTCATACTAATATTAATAGCAATACTAATAGTAGTAGAAATAGTAATAATAATAATATTAGTAATAATAATAATAATAGTAATAATAATAGTAATAGTACTACTACTACTAATAATAATAATAATAATAATAATGACAATAATAATAATAATAATTAATATTAATGCTAATGCTAATAATAATAATAATAGAAATAAAAAGGAAAGGAAAAGAAAAAGAAAAAAAAAAAGAAAAAGGAAAAGAAAAAGATACCATAAACCTTAACTAACTAAATCAAAAACCTACTCCTAATTACTAACTAACCCAAAACTACAACTAACTCCTAAACTAGCAAAACCCTTCCTAACTAACCCCCCCCTGAACCACAGAAACCCCCGCTCTCCCCATCTCTCTCTCTCTCTCTCTCGGTATATATATATATATATATATATATATATATACATATCATACTTCAAACTCTAAACCCTAACCCTAGACCGACCTTCGACCGACCCCCAGATGCCGCCGACGATGCCGCGCTGCGGCCCCGCAGCCGCGGGCCGCCGCAGCAGCCGTCGTCCGCACCGATCGCGCGAGCGCACACGTGCAGCAACACCTTTCCGTCGCCCCATCTTCAAGGTATCATATATTCTTCATATTTGATTCTTTTTGCGAGCGGTTTATCCATGTACGTTCACAACCTAACCCTCTAGGATTTTCATTCAAGCAGGACAAGTTTTTGTGTCCCGGATTGGTCGAAAAATTGACCGAAAAATGGCCGAAAAACTGACCAAAACAGTCAAGAATTTCAACACCAAACCCCCATGTTCATGCCTAATTTGCCACCAACTTGTTTAATATTTTTAAAATATAATTGAAAGGTTTTCTTCTCAATATAATCGAGAATATTTTTGTTCTTTTAGTTTTTATTAATTTGTTTTATGTGTTAAATTATTTGGCCTCCAAAACGACCAAAAACTTAATTTTTTAAAACTAAAATTCTGTTATACGGAGTGCGCCCCGGCAAACGAGACCGCCTCATCGTATACCAATTGTACTGAAAGGCGCGTATGGTATATCCTGACGTGTGGGCTTTGGCGGAATTTGATTCGGACGTGTGTGCGCGTCAAAATTAACCTGTATCCACAAAAAGTTCCTGTATCACGACTTTTACAAAATATCATCCTATTTTGTATACGCTTGTCAGAATGCGATAAAACTTATGCCATTGGATTCGTGGTATTATGCTGGTCCTGTGACCCAAGTTTCACGCGATTCTGAGACAGTTGACCAAGCCGCCTATTTGCGGGCCCTACGGGTTGACTTGAAGGATGAATTTGTGATCGGCTTACCAAAATCCAAAATTGGAGATACCGTTGAGTTCGTATCGACGTTTAAAAGTTGTTTCACTTATAATTTGTCCCATTTAGAGACCTTTACCTCTGACACACTTTTCGGTGCAAAGTGGGCCACATGTGGATCCCACTTTGGCCTAAAATTACCGTTTTGCCCTTGTGTCCAAATTGGACGAAAGGGTAGTATTTTCTAGCTATCTCGCTTATTCTGGGAATATTGGTGATGTTTATTTCAGCATCTGGAGACATTTATTCTGATGCCATAGTTCTGATCCCTTGTGCTTGACGTCTGGACGCTTACACTTTGCAGCTTTCTTGCCAAGAAAGATACCTTGCCAAATTGCTTATAGTACTTTGCATGCTTATCATATTTTTATATATTCATTATATATGTATTTTCTTTCAGTCATAATTATATACTATATATATTGACACACACTTGACACATAGTATCATGGGAGGGGAGGACAATCAGTAGGCGTATGGACTACCCACTCTGGTAAACCGTAGTAACTAGCACGCACTACGGGAGTTGTGTCACGATGGTCGCTACCCTCGTGGTATATCGGCTGATGGTGTCACGATGGTCGCTACCATCGCGGTATGACGGCTGATGATGTTCATGGACGTGTGTGTGAGTTGTGAGATAGATAGAGTATCCTACACCTACCCATACATCAAAATGACTGTTCTTATTATGTATTTCATATAGATTGTCTAGTACAGCGTACTTATATATTTTTTGTCTATTTTGCATATTTTACTGTATTCAATTGGCATGCTTCTATGTATCTTGTTACGTCCCTCTGAGGACCCGATCCCTTTCCAGGTGTAGATGATCATGACTATTTGCAGAAGCACGAATTCGGACTTGCTACTCTATTCTCTTTCGAGGAGGTCTCTCTTCGAGTCTTATTGTTCATTAGATGTATTTATTTTTGTTCCTCTTATATTCTAGTTTGGTAGTGGATTTGTCTCCACCCAACTACTTGTTCTTATCAAGCATTTTATACTTGATTCAGTTATATAGTTGATTAGTTATTTGATTCTGTAAATGAGATCTAGTTATGCCCTGTGACTTATGACAATATATATACCACATGTGAGTTAATATTCATGATACAGCGTACGTTTGTATTATAGTATCCATATATTGGAGTTGTTATATACATATGGCTGGCATGCTTACGTAATCCTAGTCCTACGTATTTTGGGACTAGGATATGACATGTTCTTGTGGTGGCCCATGCAGGTTGAGAGCATATTGTCTCGGTTACGTTACTGTACCGAGCAAGCCTGCGCATAGGATTAGAGTATAGGATCTCATCCACTCATTTAATTACCTCCCTTGATTTTATTCCGCATTCTTATTTGATAGCTTGTATTGCATCTTGCTTGATCCTTTCTCAATGTTAATCTTATCTTTTCTTTCATGCTTGATAGGGGTTAGGAAGATGACTTGTACTAGGTATACACACTCTATTGTTCAATAACACTATTAGTTAAATTCTTGTAAGTTTGGTAGTTTGCCTCATAACCTAGTATCACATAGTCCTTTTGACCCATTAATGAATTTTAATTTAATAATGCCAACTATAGGCTTTCATAAGAAGATAGTGTTTACCCAAACTGTAGAACTTAGAGGCCTATACCCCCATTTGGTCGACTAGAGACTTAGACAAGAAGTTAGTATGGCAATTATAGAGGAACAACACCGGACGAGTCTTATCTTCTTGGTGAACTTGAATTATTTTGTACCTTCCTTCATCATAATCCAGCGTACTTATATTTTCTGGACTACTTCGACTTATGCCGTTATTATAGCCTAGTTTTGCAAGCTTATTCTTTTATCGAGCTTGTTCATGACATATGTATTATTGGGGATGCCTACTAATATAATGTCTAAATCAGAATCAGTGTATTACGGTCTGATAAACCTTAATGCACTTGGTTCGTTCTTCGTATGACTACTTTACGTAGATTGAGATATAGTTGACTCAGCATGTTAGACGAATATACTTGCCCTCTAGATATGTTCGAGCATATCATATCGGTTACATAACTGTACTGATATAAGCATGCGAATAAAAATTTACCAAAATAAGATTTCAATCCACAACTGCCCTAATAACTCTCTTTTTGAATTATTTAATCGCCTTGAACCCCGTACTTGTATTCTATCACCTCCCCTTGAATTCTTTATTATTATTTTTCGTCTTCCCTTATTTCGGAAAGACGAACGTTCGTGCTTGGTATAATTTTGATACACGGAGAGTATTAGATATACCCTATAGGCCAATCATATTACCTTGTGAGTATCTTTTGTGATTAAGAGCATATCACAATGTGATATATTTAGTGTTAAAATTTTTGAGGACATGTTGATATTTTAACTAGATGGCATACCCCCGATGCTAATGGATGACACGAGTAGCAGTAGTAGTATTCTCCTTCCTATCACCATCTCGTCCCCTTGGGTTGCTCATCTTCTCTTCTGTATCCATTCCTTGTCACATGCTTAGTTCTTCCTATCATAGTTGCATCTTTTCATGCCATCCTGAATTGTTTGATTGCTTCAACCTCACCCTTATTTTGTTAGTTAAAACATAAATGGGTTAGTAATAATTACTAACTAAAAAGATGAGTTCATAATGATAACCCTTATGTATATGCACTATAACAATATCTGTATTCTCTTATTATTTTTAAACCTTAAGTAGCATCCTCTAGTCTAATATGAATTAGTTGGATTATTGAAATAGTTCATACCTCTAATAGTTTTATAAAGTTAGTCAAGACCTTAATTATTGTCCTAAAACTTAGACTAAGCTTAGGAAAGTGTTGAAGAAACTCGTTACAAACTGATGACTATGATAAATCATTTACGAGGTAGCGACAGTTGCAGCTCGACCATTATAGTAGAGTAGTCGAATTATTTGCAGACATACTGGCGAGGTGGCGTGGAAGTATTAGACTACGATACTTGACAGTTACAGAGAAAAATTATGGTTATGAGATTCCAGACAAGTATCCCAAAAATTTTTTTTGACCCAATGAATATATTCGTCTTACAACCTAGACAATAGCCACAAAAGACTTTGACTACTAGTAGAATTCTTGTAAGTTGGATAGTGTAGATGAGTTAGAGGATAAAAGAATAGTGTATGGACAATAAGGGAGAAAAGTGTTAGAATGACTGACCATAACCATTTAGGAAGCACTGTTAGCTAGCAATGAAGTGTTAATAGCTATAGTGATTTATTACGAATATGGGTTAGTGTTAATTTCGAGGACGAAATTATTGTAAGTTGGGTAAAAAAAACATCCTAAAATTTTAAATTTTTTATTTTAAGTATTTATTAAATTATTAAATTTCTTTAAAGTATTTTCATAATTAAATAGAAAAAAAATAAATTTTACTACTTATATAAATACTCATTTAGAATTATTCTACAAAATAATTCTTATTTATTTTTAGAGTCTTGTTAAAGGGCGATAGATTTTTTTAGAATTTATTCTATGTGCAAATGTTCTCTTTGAATTTTTTATATAATCTCATCTATATATGTAAATATATGTGAATAATAATAATAATAATAATAATAATAATAATAATAATAATAATAATAATAATAATAGAAATAGTAATAGAAATAGTAATAGTAATAGTAATAGAAATAATAATAATAATAATAATAATAATAATAATAATAATAATAATAATAATAATAATAATAATAATAGTAGTAGTAATAGTAATAATAATAATATTAGTAGTAATAATAATAATAATAATAATAATAATAATAATAATAGTAATAGTAATAATAATAGTAATAGTAATAATAATAATAATAATGACAATAATATGTAATAGTACTAGTAATACTAATAATAATAATAATAATAATAATAATAATAATAATAATAATAATAATAATAATAGAAATAAAAAGGAAACGAAAAGAAAAGAAAAAAAAGAAAAAGGAAAAGGAAAAGGAAAAGGAAAAGAAAAAGAAAAAGAAAAAGAAAAAGAAAAGAAAAAGATAACATAAACCTTAACTAACTAAATAAAAAACCTACTCCTAATTACTAACTAACCCAAAACTACAACTAACTCCTAAACTAGCAAAACCCTTCCTAACTAACCCCCCCCCCCCCCCACACACTTGAACCACAGAAACCCCCGCTCTCCCCATCTCTCTCTTTCGGTCTATATATATATATATATATATATATATATATATATATATATATATATATATATATATATATCATACTTCAAACTCTAAACCCTAAACCAAACTCTAAATCCTAACCCAAGACCGACCTCCGGCCGACCTCCCGACGCCGCCGGTGCCGTCGTGCCGCCGCAGCCGCGAGCCGCCGCAACAGCCGCCGTCCGAATCCGCCGCTCGCGCGCACGCGTGTAGCAGCACCGTTCCGTCACCCCATCTCCAAGGTATCATATCTTCTTAATCTTTGATTCTTTTTATGAGCGGTTTGTCCGTGTACGTTCACAACCTAACCCTATAGGATTTTTATTCAAGCGGGACGAGTTTTCGTGTCCCGAATTTGTCAAAAAATCGACCAAAAAATGGCCGAAAAACTGACCAAAATAGTTCAGAATTTTAACACCAAACCCCCATGTTCATGCCTAATTTTTCACCAACCTGTTTAATATTTTTAAAATCTAATTAAAATTTTTTCTTCTCAATATAACCGAGAATATTTCTGTTCTTTTATTTTTTATTAATTTGTTTTATGTGTTAAATTATTCGGCCTCCAAAACGACCAAAAACTTAATTTTTTAAAACTAAAATTCTGTAATACAGAGTGCGCCCCACCAAACGAGATCGCATCGTCGCGTACCAATTACACCAAATGGCGCGTATGGTATATCCTGACATTTGGGCATCCGCGGAAGTTGATTCGGACGTGTGTGAGCGTCGAAATAAACCCGTATCCGTAAAAAGTTTCCGTATCGCAACTTTTACAAAATACTTCCCTATTTTGTGTACGCTCGTCAGAATGCGATAAAACTTAAGCCATTGGATTTGTGGTATCACGCTGGTCCTGTGACCCAAGTTTCACGCGATTCTGAGACAGTTGACCAAGCCGCCTATTCGCGGGCCCCACGGGTTGACTTGAAGGACGAATTTGTGATCGGCTCACTTTTCGGTGCAAAGTGATACCTTTACCTCTGGCACACTTTTTGGTGCAAAGTGGGCCACATGTGAACCCCGCTTGGACCTAAAATTATCGTTTTGCCTCTGTGTCCAAATTGGACGAAAGGGTAGTATTTTTTAGCTATCTCGCTTATTATGAGAACGTTGGTGATGTTTATTTCAGCATCTTGAGATGTTTATTCTGATGCCATAGTTCTGATCCCATGTGCTTGACGTCTGGACGCTAACACTTTGCAGCTTTTTTGCCAAGCAAGATACCTTGCCAAATTGCTTATAGTACTTTGCATGCTTATCATATTTTTATATATTCATTATATATGTATTTTTTCAGTCATAATTATATACCATATATATATTGACATACACTTGACACATAGTATCATGGGGGGAAGGACAATCAGTAGGTGTATGGGCTACCCACTCTGGTAAACCATAGTAACTAGCACGCACTATGGAAGTTTTGTCATGATGGTCACTACCCTCGCGGTATATCGGCTGATGGTGTCACGATGGTCGCTACCCTCGCGGTATGACGGATAATGATGTTCATGGACGTGTGTGTGAGTTGTAAGATAGATAGAGTATCATACACCTACCCATACATCGAAATGATTGTCCCAATTATGTATTTCATATAGATTGTCTAGTACAGCGTACTTATATATTTTTTGTCTATTATGCATGTTTTACTGTATTCAATTAGCATGCTTCTATGTATCTTGTTACGTCCCTCTGAGGACCTGGTCCCTTTCCAGGTGTAGACGATCATGACTATTTGCAGGAGTACGGATCAGGACTTGCTGCTCCATTCTCTTTCGAGGAGATCTCTCTTCGAGTCTCATTGTTCATTAGATGTATTTATTTTTGTTCCTCTTATATTCTAGTTTGGTAGTGGATTTGTCTCCACCCAACTACTTGTTCTTATCAAGCATTTTATACTTGATTCAGTTATATAGTTAACTGGTTATTTGATTATGTGGATGAGATCTAGTTATGTCCTGTGACTTGTGACAATATATATACCACATATGAGTTAATATTTGTAATACAGCGTACGTGTGTATTATGGTATTCATATATTGGAGTTGCCATACATACGGCTGGCATACTTACGTATTCCTAGTTCTACGTATTTTGGGACTGGGGCGTGACACTCTGTGTCAGGGAGCCCATAGCAGCAAGTAGTATCACGACTCCAGTATATGTGCCAAAGACCTGAGACAGATTCCAAGGCACCTCCAGTAGTATATATATAAATAATTACCCTGTAGCTTGTGTGTGTCTTCCCACCCAATGTAACCTCATGTCTCATGTATACGATGTCTCATGTCTATAACACGCAAGATCATGACCTCTAGCTAGTACAATGAGTCATAATATTATCCATGTAATATGCAAGTCTCATATCACGAATCATGTAAGCCTATACAGAATCACCATGAATAACTCAAAAATATTCTGTCAGATGAAATAGTATCAAGTGTCCTACGGTATGGCATACTTGGTAAATAAGCACGTAAAAATAGGATCGTGGAATCAACTCTCTAGGTGACGTTGCATGACTCCGCGTACGGCGTCGACACCCGAATCTCATTCGGATGCTAAGCAACATCTCATGGTCCTAGGTTTAACAGGAACATAACAAGAGTATATATATATAAGAAGAACAAAAGCAAATAATATAACAGGATCTCTGCAGGTTTTGTAAGGTACACTTGTCAGGGTTCTGAACTCCGTCAACTGCTCCTGAAAAAATAGATACTGCACGTACACCTTCGGATGCTGAAACAAACAACACCATTATTTTTAGAATAGTTGAAATAACTAGGATTGACTACCCATAAGTCCAATTTGGACACAGGGACAAAATTGACAGTTTTTGGTCAAAGCGGGGTCCACATGTGACCCACTTCGCTGTAATCTCCCTGATTTTCAAGAAAATTTTAATTTTTGGATAATTACATTTTTCTGAAATTTTATGAGATTTTTCTCTAATTAAATTAAGATATTTTAATTATTAAGAGATTTTTAATTCTGATTAAATAATATTAAAATATTATGAAAATAATATTTTATGATGTAAAACAGAAAACCAGACATAGGGTAATTTTTCGGGAATTTATTGGACCCCGGATGGATTTTTAAAGCCCTAAATACTAATTAAATTATTAAACCAAAAATAAACCAGGTTTTTATTAAATAAACCAAACCAATTGAACCAAACCGGGTTCATTAAACCAAACCCAAATTTTTATCGGGTCGGATCCGGGTCCAACCCAGACCCGACCCCTTAACCCGCTAACCCGACCCGCATAATTGAATCCGGATCGGGTCGGATCTGCCTGACTCGACCCGTCCATCCGACCCGACCCGCAAACTTCATCTCCCCCAACCGCTCTTTCCCTTCCGCCGCCGGCTACCGGCCGCCACCTCGCCTCCCTGCGACGCTTCCTCTCCGGCAACCGCAGCCTGCTCGCATCCCGACCCTCCGCCTCCGGTAACGGCCGCCCCATCAGCTCCCCGCTCTCCGCCTTTAAAAACCCTCGCCCAGCCTCTCTCCCCAAACCCTAGCCGACGCCTCTCCTCCGCCGAACACCTCTGCCCAGCTCCTCCCCCGCCGTGTCCAGCCTCCCGCAGCGCCTCGCCCGGCCAATCCTCCTCCCCCTTTCTTTCCCTCTCTCCTCGACAGTTCCTACACGCCACTGCCGACAGCGCCGCCCTCGACGAATAGAAGGCAGCAGCAGGCGACCGTTCCCTAGCTCCGCCCGGACAACCGTGAGCTGCCCTAGCTCCGCCTCTGCAGACGTCGACTCTTTCCGGCGAGCTCCCCAGCCGCCGTCGGCTTCATCCCTCCCCGGCGAGTCCCTCCAGTGAACTCCGGCGAGCCTCGGACACGACCCAGACGCAGAAACCCTAGGCCGGACACAAACAGTAGACTCGACACAGAGGATTCGACTCAGACACAGTGTCCAGGACACAGGACACGAGGGAAACGCTAATCTTCAGGTATTCATAACTTCTTGCTCGTAGCTCGGAATTCGATTCCGTGAATTGTATCGCGAAGCCTGTATGACCCTCTCGGTGCCCGGATAAATCGCTCGGGGCATCGCGTCCTGTGGTGATCACACACCGCGATCCAAAAACAGGAAAAACCAGACCCTGTTTCACCCCAGGATCGAGTACGCCCCGCCAAACGGGACGACTTGGTCGCGTGCGGTCTTCACAGATACGTGCGCGTTATTGATACGGATGTGCGGGCTTTCGCAGAAGCTGATTCGGATGTGCGTGCACACCGGAATCAGTGCGTATCCGCGGACATCGCCCCGTATCCGACCATTCTGTTTCTCGCTGTAACTTAGTGTACACAAGTCAGATCGAGACGAAACTTGCGCCATCGGACTCGTAGCAATACGATGGTCCTGTGAGCCAAGTTTGGTTCAATTCTGAGAACATTGACAAAATCGCGTGTCGTGGGCCCCACAGGCTCCACCCGACGGGCGATTTTGAGAACGGCTCATCGAAATCCAATTCTGGAAGTTCCGTTGGGTTCGTATTATCGTTCCTGACCTGTTGACACTAAGTTTGACTGTTTTTGAGACCTTTGACCCTGACGCGTTTTCGGTGCAAAGCGGACCACATTTGGACCCCGCCTTGACCGAAAATGACGTTTTTGCCCTTGTCTCCAAATTGGACTCAAGGACAGGCGTTCCTAGCTGATTGATATGTTCTGGACCTGATGGTGATGTATGTTTTAGCAATCGGAGTAGTGCCTGCAATCCCAGCTGAAGCTCAAGCTACAATTGGAGCTGAAAACCCAGGCAAGTGTACCTTGCCATAAAATGCAGTATTTATTTCATTTTGATTCTCTTACTTTAATTTCTGTGACTGTTGAACTTGCCCTATCAAGTAATTTAAACCCAGGACACCTGACACAAAGCATGATACAGAATCTTCCTGATTATTCAAGGGGGTTTTGTATAGGATATAGATTTCATGGCTTGAGCTTTACATTTTATCCTGACTAGTTGCATTAGTTTAATCTTGCATAACATGAATAATGAGAAATGTGACGTGAGATTTCATTGGGTGGGGAGAGTATTACCATATCAAGGCTGAATATATATATTATACTGTGTAATCTGGAAGTGTCCTAGTCTCTGACACAGAGCTTTGGCACCTGTACTGGCCCTTCGAGAAAACACTGTTATGGTTTCTTGTCACTGATCCTGTAGTAGTCTCAGCTTGAGTATGAATAATAACTCTCACTTGCATGATCACTTAGCTGGTTTAATTATTTACTCAGATTTGTTTGATAGCAACATCGGCTTGCCACTGTCTTAGACTTATTAATTTCTTGTGCTTCTCTTGTGTTTAACATTTTGGTTGACTTGCATGCTCATTCACTGTATTTTGGCTCGTATTCTTCTGTACCTTGTTACGTCCCGCTGAGGACCTGGTTTTGTTCCCCAGATTTAGCAGACGAGATCTACCCTGAGGTGTACGAAACAGGGGCACTACTCGGAGCAGTACCTGAATCTGAAGACGAGGTGATCGCTGAGGACTTCTCCTAAACAATTGCTTCCCCATGCTCAGTCATTTAGTCTTTATTTTCCTATTTTATTAAACTCTTTATTTCCTGTCTTTGAGAACTTGTGTAAACAGACTTAATATCGGATTGTTCTCCGATTTATTTACTTTGTCTGTTGTTGTTTAATATTGATTTGCTAATATTGCTATCTTATATTTGTGGATGAGAATAGTAAAACCCTGACTGATGTAATACAGCTTAAGTATGCCCGATGGATCCATTAAATTGGGTTTGTCCATCGGTGCATGCTGCTGGCCATTATCACGCGTCCAGTCCCTCGGTATTTTGGGACTGGGGCATGACATGGTTTTTGTGGTGGCCCATACAGGTCTACGACTAAATTGTTCGATTTTAACTTAGGGACCGAACATGCCTGCAATAAGAGTAGGATAAGTTTTTAGGATCTCATCCACTTGCTTGAATCGTTTTTGATATCTGTATCGTATTCGAACTAATTTTGACTTACATCTTGCCTTGATTCCTGTGCGCCTCTTATAGTTTATTTTGATGCAGAGAAATGGATTCACAAGAAAATGACGGAACTCCAGCAAGAACACCAGTAGGTGCTGAAGTCACTTACGGAGAAG
Organism: Iris macrosiphon; assembly: GCA_036927795.1. Taxonomy (NCBI): domain Eukaryota; kingdom Viridiplantae; phylum Streptophyta; class Magnoliopsida; order Asparagales; family Iridaceae; genus Iris; species Iris macrosiphon. Next base: position 150,538,185 of record JAYESA010000018.1, read on the forward strand.
ATGAAGTGACGCTACTGAGTAGAGATCCCTCTACTCACCGAAGCAGACAAGCAGATCCGCAATCTTCTAGATTTCGGCGTGATGACATTCCACCTCCGCCCTAGTTCACTCCTCAGATGCCTGTCTTTCCACCAGGCCAAGCAATAGACGGACATCAGATGTTCTAGATGTTCTACGCAATGATGCAAGCTCAGCAACAAGTCCAAACTGAGGCCCATCGTCGCGAAGTTGAGTACTTGAGGAACAGTCTAGTAAATGCACTAGAGCAGGCCAACCTACCAGCTAGACGGCAACCGACGGGCTCTATCACAGACTTCCATCAACTGAAGCCCCGTACTTTCTCTGGCAAGGAGGGACCAACAGAAGTTCATGAATGGCTCACCAACATTCGGCATCAATTAGAAGCAGCTGAGCTTCCACAAGAACGTTGGATGACTGCCGTCAGAATATAATTGATGGATAATGCTCATCACTGGTGGATATCCGAGGAGACCAGGCTCGGACCAGACCGAGTTACTTGGAAAGAGTTCTCCAGACTCTTCCAGGAGATGTACATACCGGCTATCGCTCGATCAGAACTACGGGACAAGTTCAATCGCCTCACTCAGGAAGCTATGACGGTAGAAGAATACAACGCCGAGTTCATTCGTCTGAGTCGCTTCGCTCCTACCTTGATCCTGACAAAAGTAGAGAAGGCCGAGAAGTTTTTCGACGGACTCAACATCGAACTACAAAAACTGATTGGATCTGTCGCACCAACTTCGTACACGGACGACCATGCGGCAGCTGGACGCATGGAGCACGTCACCAGGAGAGAAACCAGTCTGAAGAGGCCTTCCACATCAGTACCAGCCAGAGCAAACAATGGAGAAGTTGCCAAGAAATCTCATCTGCATCAAGCACCACAGGGATCTGCAACCAAAACCCTGACTCTTCCTACTTGTTATTACTGCGGCAAGATAGGCCATGTTGAGAAGGAGTGTAGATGTAAACACGGACTGTGCTTAGGTTGCGGATCCAGACAGCATGCAGTGAAGGACTGCCCTGAGCATAGAGAAGTACCAAGGGCAACCCAACAAGCTCTACCAGCACCAGGAGGGCATCAACCAAGGCCACCCTTGGCACATCAAGCAGCACCCTACCAGCAAACCCAGCAACAGCAGAGAGCACCACCTCAAGGACGCGGCCAAGTTTTCACGATGACTGTGGGAGATGCGCAGAACCGTGGAGTTGCAAATGCGAGTAAGTTTTAGTTGTTCCGTTTCTAGCATTTCTATAATTCGTGCCTGCTGGTTCGTGACCCCAGACTTAAACCTGATTTGCTAATGACTGAATAACTTAGAATGTTTATAATGTTTAAACCTAATATATGTTTTAAAAGATAAAACTGATTTTCTAAAAACTGTAATCTTCTAGATTTCCCACATTTGGGAAATTGCATAACTTTTAATGCTTAGGAAAATAATTTTTCCTAGGTGCTCCTTGATTTTGATGTACCTCGAACAATGGTTGCAACTGTGTCATCTCTGTTGACCGGTTAATCTTTGATTGCGAGGATGCAATCCTCTTAAGGGGGTAGATTGTAATCTCCCTGATTTTCAAGAAAATTTTAATTTTTGGATAATTACATTTTTCTAGAATTTTCTGAGATTTTTCTCTAATTAAATTAAGGTATTTTAATTATTAAGAGATTTTTAATTGTGATTAAATAATTTTAAAATATTATAAAAATAATATTTTATGATGTAAAACAGAAAACCAGACATAGGATAATTTTTCGGGAATTTATTGGACCCCGGATGGATTTTTAAAGCCCTAAATACTAATTAAATTATTAAACCAAAAATAAACCAGGTTTTTATTAAATAAACCAAACCAATTGAACCAAACCGGGTTCATTAAACCAAACCCAAATTTTTATCGGGTCGGATCCGGGTCTAACCCAGACCTGACCCCTTAACCCGCTAACCCGACCCGCATAATTAAATCCGGATCGGGTCGGATCTGCCTGACCCGACCCGTCCATCCGACTCGACCCGCAAACTTCATCTCCCCCAACCGCTCTTTCCCTTCCGCCGCCGGCTACCGGCCGCCCCCTCGCCTCCCTGCGACGCTTCCTCTCCGGCAACCGCATCCCGCTCGCATTCCGACCCTCCGCCTCCGGTAACGGCCGCCCCATCAGCTCCCCGCTCTCCGCCTTTAAAAACCCTCGCCCAGCCTCTCTCCCCAAACCCTAGCCGACGCCTCTCCTCCGCCGGACACCTCTGCCCAGCTCCTCCCCCGCCGTGTCCAGCCTCCCACAGCGCCTCGCCCGGCCAATCCTCCTCCCCCTTTCTTTCCCTCTCTCCTCGACGGTTCCTGTACGCCACCGCCGACAGCGCCGCCCTCGACGAATAGAAGGCAGCAGCAGGCGACCGTTCCCTAGCGCCGCCCGGACAACCGTGAGCTGCCCTAGCTCCGCCTCTGCAGACGTCGACTCTTTTCGGCGAGCTCCCCAGCCGCCGTCGGCTTCATCCCTCCCCGACGAGTCCCTCCAGTGAACTCCGGCGAGCCTCGGACATGACCCAGACGCATAAACCCTAGGCCGGACACAAACAGTAGACTCGACACAGAGGATTCGACTTGGACACAGTGTCCAGGACACAGGACACGAGGGAAACGCTAATCTTCAGGTATTCATAACTTCTTGCTCGTAACTCAAAATTCGATTCCGTGAATTGTATCGCGAAGCCTGTATGACCCTCTCGGTGCCCGGACAAACCGCTCGGGGCATCGCGTCCTGTGGTGATCGCACACCGCGATCCAAAAACAGGAAAAACCAGACCATATTTCATCCCAGGATCGAGTACGTCTCGCCAAACGGGACAACTTGGTCGCGTGCGGTCTTCACAGATACGTGCGCGTCGTTGATACGGACGTGCGAGCTTTCGCAGAAGCTGATTCGGATGTGTGTGCACACCGGAATCAGTACGTATCCGCGGACATCGCCCCGTATTCGACCATTCTGTTTCTCGCTGTAACTTAGTGTACACAAGTCAGATCGAGATGAAACTTACGCCATTGGACTCGTAGCAATACGCTGGTCCTGTGAACCAAGTTTGGTTTGATTCTGAGAACGTTGACAAAATTGCGTGTCGTGGGCCCCACAAGCTCCACCCGACGGGCGATTTTGAGAACGGCTCATCGGAATCCAATTCTGGAAGTTCCGTTGGGTTCGTATCATCGTTCCTGACCTGTTGACACTAAGTTTGACTGTTTTTGAGACCTTTGACCCTGACGCGTTTTCGGTGCAAAGTGGACCACATTTGGACCCCGCCTTGACCGAAAATGACGTTTTTGCCCTTGTCTCCAAATTGGACTCAAGGACAGGCGTTCCTAGCTGATTGATATATTCTGGACCTGATGGTAATGTATGTTTCAGCAACCGGAGTAGTGCCTGCAATCCCAGCTGAAGCTCAAGCTACAATTGGAGCTGAAAACCCAGGCAAGTGTACCTTGCCATAAAATGCAGTATTTAATTCATTTTGATTCTCTTACTTTAATTTCTGTGACTGTTGAACTTGCCCTATCAAGTAATTTAAACCCAGGACACCTGACACAAAGCATGATACATAATCTTTCTGATTATTCAAGGTGGTTTTGTATAGGATATAGATTTCATGGCTTGAGCTTTACATTTTATCCTGACTAGTTGTATTAGTTTAATCTTGCGTAACATGAACAATGAGAACTGTGACGTGAGATTTTATTGGGTGGGGAGAGTATTACCATATCAAGGCTGAATATATATATTATACTGTGTAATCTGGAAGTGTCCTAGTCTCTGACACAGAGCTTTGGCACTTGTACTGGCCCTTCGAGAAAATACTGCTATGGTTTCTTGTCACTGATCCTGTAGTAGTCTCAGCCTGAGTATGAATAATAACTCTCACTTGCATGATCACTTAGCTGGTTTAATTATTTACTCAGATTTGTTTGATAGCAACATCGGCTTGCCACTGTCTTAGACTTATTAATTTCTTGTGCTTCTCTTGTGTTTAACATCTTTGTTGACTTGCATGCTCATTCACTGTATTTTGGCTCGTATTCTTCTGTACCTTGTTACGTCCCGCTGAGGACCTGGTTTTGTTCCCCAGATTTAGCAGACAAGATCTACCCTGAGGTGTACGGAACAGGGGCACTACTCGGAGCAGTACCTGAATCTGAAGACGAGGTGATCGCTGAGGACTTCTCCTGAACAATTGCTTCGCCATGCTCAGTCATTTAGTCTTTATTTTCCTGTTTCATTAAACTCTTTATTTCCTGTCTTTGAGAACTTGTGTAAACAGACTTAATATCGGATTGTTCTCCGATTTATTTACTTTGTCTGTTGTTGTTTAATATTGATTTGCTGATATTGCTATCTTATATTTGTGGATGAGAATAGTAAAACCCTGACTGATGTAATACAGCTTAAGTATGCCCGATGGATCCATTAAAATGGGTTTGTCCATCGGTGCATGCTGCTGGCCATTATCACGCGTCCAGTCCCTCGGTATTTTGGGACTGGGGCGTGACATTCGCACTAAAAAATGTGTCAGAGATAAAGTTCTCGAAATTTGTCAAATAGTGTTTATTTGTCCAGAACGATGATACGAAACCAACGGAATATCCTGAACTAAATTCTGATGAGCCGATCACGAAATCGCCCGTCATGTATAACCGTAGGGCCCACAAAATGGTGTTTCGTCAACGTTCTTCGATTTGAACCAAACTTGGGTCACAGGAACAGCGTAATGCTGCGAATCCAATGGCATAAGTTTTGTTATGAATTGACGAGTACACACGAAGTTATGGCGAGTGTCAGAACAAGCGGATATGGTACTTTTCGACGAATACTCGTTGATTCCAGTGTGCATGCACATCCAAATCAAGTTTCGCGAAAGCTCACACGTTTACGTTATGCTCCTTTTTGTGTAACTCGCACACGACGAAGTTGTCTCATTTGGCGGGACGTACCCCATATCGCGAGATTTTGGGTGTTTTAAAAATAAGTTTTTGGTCATTTTTGAACCAGAATAATTTAACCATTATAGCAAACTAATAAAAACTAAAACAACAGTAAAAATTTTGGTTATATTGTAAAAAAGTTCTTTCAATTATACTTTAAAAATAATTAACAAGATGGTAGAAAATTGGATATGAACAGGGGTACTTGGACTGAATTTCTGAACTGTTGTTGAACAGTTTTTCGGCCAACTTTCGATCGATTTTTCGATCAAATCCGGGTGCCTAAATTGGTTCCACTTGAAGAGAATCCTAGAGGGTTAGGTTATGAACATACCAGCGAAGACAGGGCACGAAACGGATGAACGAGGAAGGCGAAAGCTCTGCGCGAAGGGCGGACGCACGGTTGTGCGCTGCGCACGAGGAGGGGGGTGGGGGGCGGATCTGCGGCGGCTGCTACTGCTTCTCGTGCATGGCGGTCGTCGGGGCTGCGGTGGTCGGCGGCTCCGGTGGGTTGTGTAGGTAGTGTAGGCGTGGGTGATGGTTGAGGTGGTGTGGGATTAGGGTTAGGGCTTGTTGTAGATGCATATATATATATATATATATATATATATATAGGAGATATATATATGGTGGTTCCTGTATGTGGGTTGGGTAGTTTAGAGTTTAGGTTTGGGTTTAGTTAGGGTTAACGGGTAGGATTCAGGTTAATGGGTTTGGGTTTAATTCTTTTTCTTTTGTTTTGTTTATACAATAATTATATGTAGAAAATTTCCTAAAATAGTTAGGTTCTTGGAAAAAATTCTAGAAATTTATATTTCCTCCAATAAATAATTTACAACCAATTTATATTAAATAAGAAGATATTTACTAAATATTAATGAATATTAAAAATTTTAAATAAATCTATAAATTTTATTTTCCACTTAATATTATATTGGGAGCATGCAGGGGGTTCAAATAACGCAACTCGAGTGTCATGTGCGTAATAGGCCCAGTTAGGCTCATAGCATGGTGGAAGCAATGGATTGGTATGGCATGTTAAAATCATACATCACGACAAAAGGGTTAATTAAATCATCGTTTTCTCGTAATTGTGTCGCGAAAGTTGTGCGACCAAAATAAGTTATGGGATTGCGAATTTGTGAGGGACAGTCATGGTAGGAGCCTAATTTGACTCGTCTAAGTCGAGCATGCCAGGTTGGTTGGAAGAGAAAGGCTAGTGTTGCACTCAAGATCTTAAAACCATGGGGGTTGGTTTCCAAAGTTTAATTAAATAATCGAATAAATATTGAAATAAAAAAAATTTATTAATTACAGAACTAACCCTATGTAAAAATCAAGGTGCTCACAATATTGTGATCACCCTAATTTTTTATAGGGTTAGTTCGATAATTAATAATTAATAATTTTATTTTAATATTTATTCGATAATTTAATTGAACTTTGGAAACCAACCCCCATGGTTTTAAGATCTTGAGTGCAACACTAGCCTTTCCTTTCCAACCAACCTAGCATGCTTGACTTAGACGAGTCAAATTAGGCTCCTGCCATGACTGTCACTCACAAATTCGCAATTCCATGTCTTATTTTGGTCGCACAACTTTCGCGACACAATTACGAGGAAATGATTAGTTAATCCTTTTGTCGTGGCGTACAATTTTAACATGCCACACTAGCATATTACTTCCAACTAAATCCATGTTATGAGCCTAACTGGTCTTATTACGCACATGACACTCGAGTTGCGTTATTCGAACCCCCTACATGCTCCCAATATAATATTAAGTGAAACATAAAATTTATAGATTTATTTAATTATTTTAATATTTATTAATATTTAGTAAATACCTTTTTAATTAATATAAATTTGATTATAGATTATTTATTGGAGGAAATATAAATTTTCTAGAATTTTTTCAAGTGCCTAACTATTTTTGGAATTTTTTTGTATTTAATTATTGAATAAATAAGACAAAAGAAAAATAATATAAATTAAACCCAAACCCAAACCCAAACCCGTTAACACTAACCCTACCCGTTAACCCTAACTAAACCCAAACCTAAACTCTAAACTACCCAACCCATGTACAAGAACCACCCCCCTCATATATATATATATATATATATATATATATATATATATATATATATATATATATATATATATATACAACAAGCCCTAACCCTAATCTCACACCACCTCAACCATCACCCATGCCTACACCACCCACCGGAGCCGCCGACCGCCGCAGCCCCGATGACAGCCGCCCGCAGCACCGCCGCAGATCCGCCAACCCCTCACTCACGCGCACGCGCACAGCCGTGCGGTCCCCCCTTCGCACGAAGCATCCGCCCTCCTCGCTCTTCCTTTTTGGTCCCCGTCTTCGCTGGTATGTTCATAATCTAATCCTCTAGGATTCTCTTCAAGTGGAACGAATTTAGGCACCCGAATTTGATCAAAAAATTGACCGAAAGTTGGCTGAAAAATTATTCAACAACAGTTCAGAAGTTCAGTCCAAGTACCCATGTTCATGTCAAATTTTCTACCATCTCGTTAATTATTTTAAAAATATAATTGAAAGAACTTCTTCACAATATAACAAAAAATTTTACTGTTCTTTTAGTTTTTATTAGTTTGCTATAATGGTTAAATTATTCTGGTTCCAAAATGACCAAAAATTTATTTTTAAAATACCAAAAATCTCACAATATAGGGTACGTCCTGCCAAATGAGGTATCTTTGTTTTGTGCGAGTTGCACTGAAAGGCGTGTAACGTAAACACGGACTTGTGAGCTTTCGCAGAACTTGATTTGGATGTGCGTGCATACCAGAATCAACGCATATCCGTCGAAAAATACTATATTGTCCTGTTCTGACACTCGCCATAACTTCGTGTGTACTTGTCGATTCATAACAAAACTTATGCCATTAGATTCGCAGCGTTACGCTAGTCCTATGACCCAAGTTTGGTTCGAATCAAAGAACGTTGACGAAACACCGTTTCGTGGGTCCCATGGTTCTACATGACGGGCGATTTCGTGATCGGCTCATCGAAATTCAGTTCAGGATATTTTGTTGGGTTCGTATCAACGTTCTGGACTCGTAAACACTAAGTTTGACAAATTTGGAGAATTTTATCTCCGACACATTTTTTAGTGCGATGTAGGTCACATGTGGACCCTGCTTTGACCAAAAATTATTAATTTTGCCCTTGTATCCAAATTGGAGTTATGGGTAGTCAATCCTAGCTATTTTAACTATTCTGAAAATAATGGTAATGTTTGTTTCAGCATCCGAAGGTGTATGTGCAGATTCTATTTTTCCAGGAGCAGTTAATGGAGTTCAGAATCCAGGCAAGTGTACCTTGCCAAACTTGTAGAGATCCTGTTATATTATCTGCTTGTGTTTCTTTTTGTTTATATATTTATTCTGTGTTATGCCTGTTCAACCTAGGACCGTGAGATATTGCTTAGCGTCCGAACGAGATTCGACGCCGTACGCGGAGTCATGCAACGTCACCTAGAGAGTTAATTCCACGAACCTATTTTTTTGTGCTTGTTTTACCAAGTACGTCATACCGTAGGATACTTGACACTATTTCATGTGATAGAATTTTTCTTGAGTAATTCATGGTGATTCTATAGGCTTATAGGATTCGTGATATGAGACTTGCATATATAGAGAGATATCATTATGACTCGTTGTACTAGCTAGAGGTCATGATCTTGTGTGTTATGGACATGAGATATCATGGACATGAGACATGAGGTTACATTGGGTAAGGAGAGACACACGGGCTACAGGCTGATTATTTATATATATACTATTGGAGGTGCCTTAGACTCTTTCTCAGATCTTTGGCACATATACTGGAGTCGTGATATTACTTGCTGCTATGGGCACCCGACACAGAGCCTGTAGTGGTCTCAGCCTGAGTACTAGTGATGCTCTCATTTGTATTTCATTTAGCTGGTTACATAGCTTGCCCTGAGGATCTGTTTATATTTACTTGCTGTATTTTATTTGGCCTGAGTGTTTATTGTACCTTGATATGTCCCCTGAGGACCTGGATCCAGATTATGTCCCCAGTTGTAGACGGTGAGAGCTATCCCGAGGTTTATCGGGCAGGTACTACTATTGGAGACGTACAGGTTGCAGAGGACGAGGTTGTTCCGGAAGACTTCTCTTGAGAATACAGTATTCTCATTATTTATGCTTAGTGTTCTTAGATATTTGATCTTGTAGTGACTTCTGGATATTCTACTTGGAGTTATTTTTCTTTCCATTTTGATGACGGATTGTTCCCCATGACATTATTTATACTGCTTTGGTTGGAGGGATCATTTTATATTATTGTGAATGGACTTGTCTCTTTGTGATTTCGTTACTTATTGTGGATGAGATTAGATATATAAACTGTGATAGGTATTCGTAGACCATTTTTATGTATTACAGCGTAAGTGCACTCTAACGGGTCAATTAAATTTAGTTTTCCCAATTGGAGTTGTGTTGCTGGCTATTGCCACGTGGCTAGTCCCTTGGTATTTTAGGACTGGAACGTGACATGGTTTTTATGGTGGCCTATGCAGGTCTACAAATATATTATTTTGGTTTCAACTAAGGGACCGAGCAAGCCTGCGATTAGGATAAGAATAAATTTATAGGATCTCATCCACATGTTGACACGTTCTTGACCTCTATATCGGACTCGAATAAATTCTTTGACTTGCATCATGCTTGATTCAACTGTTCGAGCCTACACTGATCCCGACAGAAGAAGAGAAGGCGGAGAAATTCTTTGACGGACTGACTTTTGAACTATAGAGACATATTGGCGCAGTTTCACCTACTTCTTATACGGACGTCCTTGTAGCAGCTCGACGCATCGAGCACATCCACAGGAGGGAGTCCATCCAGAAGAGACCGTACGCATTAATACCAGCTCGAGCTCCATCCGGGGAGCCTGCAAAGCAACCCCAAATGAATCCACCCCAAAGAGCAGCATCACGAGCCCCGTCACTTCCTACTTGTCACTACTGTGGCAAGGTAGGCCATATTGAGAGGGAGTACAGACACAAATTGGGATTATGTTTATCTTGCGGATCCAGTCAGCATTCAGCCAGGGATTGTCCTGAACGCTAGGAAAGAACACCAATGGTTCACAGACTAGCTTTACCAGTACCGGAGCCAGTCCAACAGTCATATCGACCAGCTTATCCAACACCAGGAGCATTACAGATGGAAGATGGAGGATTCAGACCACCAGCACCGGGAGGATATCAGTCGAGGCCACCCTTGGTACCATAGGCATCACACTTCCAGCAAGCCCAGCAACAGCAGAGGGCACCACCACAGGGACGTGGACAGGCTTTTGCGATGACAGTGGAGGAGGTACGGACTCGAGGAATAGCGAATATGGGTAAGATTTTGTTTTATCATAGCCAGCTATAGTAACGAATATTTCTAGTAGTACTTTAGCATGTGCGTGTTAGTTCCATTCCCTAGTCTATACCTAGTATTATGTTAGCATGAACTTGTTGGTCTAAAGTTGTAATATGTAAGAGGTACCCAAGTTTTCAGAAGCTGTAGTTGATTCTCGTTCTAATCAGACTCCTTTACTCTTGAGTTACTCATCTCTAATTTTCTTGAAAAAAAAAGTTTTTATTGCTTCCCTATGTGTTTTGCTTTAACAAAACCCTCACCCTTCATCTCAATTTTTTCTTGTTCATGGTCTTTTATTCTTTGTGTCGTGCTCCAACAAATGTCATACAACCGCGTCATCTCTTCTGGAGCAAACCATTCATGACCGGTTATGTTTTGTTTTTCTTAATTGTGAGGATGCAATTCTTTTAAGGTGGGTAGATTGTGAGCACCCTAATTATTTTATAGGGTTAGTTCGGTAATTAATAATTAATTATTTTATTTGAATATTTATTCGATATAATTGAACTTTGGAAACCAACCTCCATGATTTTAAGATCTTGAGTGCAACACTAGCCTTTCCCTTGCAACCAACCTAGCAAGCTCGACTTAGACGAGTCAAATTAGGCTCCTACCGTGATTGTGACTCACAAATTCGCAATCCCATGACTTATTTTGGTCGCACAACTTTCGCGATACAATTACGAGAAAAATATGATTAATTAACCATTTTGTCGTGGCGTACGATTTTAACATGCCACACCAACCTATTGCTTCCAACTAAATCTATGTTATGAGCCTAACTGGTCCTTTTACGCACATGACACTCGAGTTGCATTATTCGAACCCCCTGCATGCTCCCAATATAATATTAAGTAAAAAATAGAATTTATGGATTTATTTAATTATTCTAATATTTATTAATATTTAGTAAATATTTTTTAATTAATATAAATTTGGTTGTAGATTATTTATTGGAGAAAATAGAAATTTTTCTAGAATTTTTCCAAGTGCCTAACTATTTTTGGAAATTTTCTGTATTTAATTATTGAATAAATAAAACAAAAGAAAAAGAAATAGAAACTAAACCCAAACACATTAACACTAACCCTACCCGTTAACCCTAACTAAACCCAAACCTAAATTCTAAACTACCCAACCCGCGTACAGGAACCACCCCCCTCCTATATATATCTCCTATATATATATATATATATATATATATATATATATATATATATATATATATATATATATATATATACAACAAGCCCTAACCCTAATCTAACACCACCTCAACCATCACCCATGCCTACACCACCCGCCGGAGCCGCCGACCGCCGCAGCCCCAACGACTATAGCCCATAGCGCCGTCGCGCACGAGAAGCAGCAACAACCGCCGCAGATCCGCCCCCCGCGTGCACGGGCACAGCCGTGCGCCCCCATTTCGCGTGAAGCTTTCCCCCTCCTCGCTTATCCATTTCGTGCTCCGTCTTCGCTGGTATGTTCACAACCTAACCCTCTAGGATTTCCTTCAAGTGGAACGAATTTAGGTACCCAATTTTGATCAAAAAATGATCAAAAGTTGGCCGAAAACTGTTCAACAAAAGTTCAAAAATTCAGTCCAAGTACCCCTGTTCATGTCCAATTTTCTACCATCTCGTTAATTATTTTTAAAATATAATTGAAAGACTTCTTCACAATATAACCAAGATTTTTACTGTTCTTTTAGTTTTTATTAGTTTGCTTTAATGGTTAAATTATTCTGGTTCCAAAATGACCAAAAACTTATTTTTAAAATACCAAAATCTCGCGATATGGGATACGTCCCACCAAACGAGGCAACTTCATCGTATGCGAGTTGCACCGGAAGGCGCGTAACGTAAACGCGAACGTGTGAGCTTTCGCTGAACTTGATTTGGATGTGCGTACACACCGGAATCAACGCGTATCCGTCAAAAAGTACCGTATCGGCCTGTTCTAACACTCGCCATAACTTCATGTGTACTCGTCGATTCGTAACAAAACTTATGCCATTGGATTCGCAGCGTTACGCTGGTCCTGTGACCCAAGTTGGGTTCGAATCGGAGAACGTTGATAAAATACCATTTCGTGGGCCCCATGGTTCTACATGATGGGCGATTTCGTGATCGGCTCATCGGAATTCAGTTCAGAATATTTTGTTGGGTTCGTATAGTCGTTCTAGACTCGTAAACACTAAGTTTGATGAATTTGGAAAACTTTATCTCTGACACATTTTTTAGTGCGAAGTGGGTTACATGTTGACCCCGCTTTGACCAAAAAATGTCAATTTTTCTCCTGTGTCCAAATTGGACTTATGGGTAGTCAATCTTAGTTATTTCAACTATTCTGAAAACAATGCGACGCTCAGCGATACTTTGATCCTGCTGATGCTTTTTATTATCCCAATCGTTCGGCAGAGACCGGTGATGATGATCAGTAGTAGTGTAGATATCATTAGCTTAGCATTTAGTCTTCATATTTTTCTTTATGAGATTTTATTCCAGTTATTCTACTTTAGTTATGGGACTTTTGATGTGATATTATAAATACTTTATTTTGATAAACGTTGGAAATGATGTCTGTTGTAAGCTATTTTTTAATACTCTTTTGATATTGTGTTGTATCTACTTCACTTTCTTTTGTTTTCCTTGTCTCTAATATTACGGGGGAGAGTTACCATTTTGATCAAATGACAACGGGGGAGACATCGATGATACGCACCTAACAACCATTACAAGCTATTGTTTTTTTGTGGGGGAGTCATTAATCATTAATAATCTTAGTTGTCGTATCAGTCGCAGTTTTGTCAATTATCAAAATAGGGGAGATTATTGGACCATCTGGTCATGATCAAACTTATTTTAATAATCAATCCAAACTACGAGTCGATACATTGTAACTCTGATGGATCTGAGAAGAAGACGACACATCACTTCGCCACAAGCTACGACTACAGATGATTGTGTTCGAGTTTCTTTTATGTGTTGTTATGTATTTTTAATTTATTGAGTCTAAGGACTTATGTGAGTCGGAATAAAATTTTGGCATCTAGATTGAACCTGTAGCCAAAGTCCACTCAAACATAAGCCTACTCAACCAAAAATTCGTTTGGATTCGAGCCTAAACTCAAACTCAAGTCAAAACAGTCTGAAAAAAGACCAAAGAGAACTCGGTACGAGTTCTGCCTGAACTCGGACCGAACTCGGTTACTCAAAAACTGATTTCCTAGTCAGACTCATCTACTGAAGACTAGGCTCCCAAAGTTCAAAATTTTGAATGTTATGCATCCGAACTCGGCCCGAACTCTGTCTACAAAAGTCCTATATAGAGAATAATTTCCCATTTCCAAGATCAACTCAATCATTCTTCATCTTCTCTATTCCTATAAAGAGCTTTATCCTTCTTAGATCTCAAGACAACTCTATTTTCTTCTAAGTGCCAAAGTGTCGTTCCGATCAGAAGTTGAGTCGAGTTGTACACGCTTGGTTAAAGAGCTATTTTTTAATTCATGTCTGAAGTCGTAAGCTCTTCGGATCAAAGCTCATATTGTAAGAAGTTGGCGTGCTCTTCGGATCAAAGGCGCATGTGTACCATATTTCACAAATAGTGGATTAACACCGAGCAAGAGTTATCGGGTCTGGACTTGTCCTCCACGAGAGTAACCATGATAAAATTCTCTGTATTTGAGTTTGCTATTCTGAACCTTACTTATACTCTACTTATTCTCTTTCAAATATCTATTAGTGCAGTTTATAAGCTAGCATATAACTTAAAAATTTTAATTGATGATTATTTTCTGCTTCACACGTATTTACTCTATTCACCCCCCCTCTAGAGTTGCTACACGATCCTACAGCTAGCTCTATGCACTGAGAAGGACGTCGAATTCCAGCGTGCTGAAGTGATAGTACGGACGATTCAGAAACCTCCCGATTGGGCTTGCTACCCTTCGGTAAGGGGAGCCATGTAGCCATGAAGTCCAAGATGACGTGAAGTCAGTGACCTTCATGTAGACATGGTGCATACTAATAATGTCTTATGCAGACAGAGTAAGTTATTATTCATTTACATGGATGGCTAAACGACCGTGGATAAGAATAACCAAAAGGTGATAACTTATATACTTTACTTTTCCTATTGATCATGAATAACTGTATGCTTTATGTTTTTCCTATCCAATATGATCATTATGTCTACTTTATTTGAACGAGATGTATGCTTTACATTCTTGTCGCTATGAACTGTAATTTATCCAAAGGCAACAGATCAAGATCACACTTAATAATTTTTTCTATCACATGATTACTTAGTGTTAATTTTAGGAGAGTGGGGTCAGCCCTCTCGCCAGTACATGTGGAGTACTGACCCACGTATGTGGACAATATTTCAGGTTCACAGATGCATGGACACAACTTGACAAGTCTTGAGGCATCGCAAGATTGTTTGATGTGCATAAGCTCTTCTCTTATAGACGATGACTTCTGCCATATAGGGCATTATGTATGGAACATGGCAAGAGTTGTACCAGTGATATTGTAAGCCAAGTTGGCAAAGTTCATTGTAAGCCTAAATGGTATGTACTCAAGTTGGCTATTGAGAGCCTTGTATTTCATTTCAATATCAATAAAAGAGACTTTTCCTACATCTTGTTGTGACATCAATTTGTCTTCTTACTTCGGTTGTAATGTTGTTGTTTCTGAGATTTACCATAGATTATTGATGTTCTTGCCTTGTACAAGTATAACCTTCGGGCTTGTACGGCATCACGCTTAGCGAGGATGTTCGACTATACAGAGTCGGGACGTGACAATAATGGTAAACTTCTTGTACTAACCTAACCTTTTTATTGAGGAAAAGGTACCTAAATACTAAAAAAAACATCTAGGCAAGGTATTTGATGAGAAAAAGGTACCTAAGTCCTAAAAAAAACTTTTAAAAGATAAGTATCAAGTCTGGCATGCAAATAATGGGAAGTGTGACTCGATCGAACAGCCTCGTCTATTGTTAACATAATTCTGTCATTATGATAATCCAAAACAAAACAAAAACAATAGTCGATATAATTAACTACATTTGCCTATAAAGGTTAATCATATAAAGAAATGTGATAAAGATGTGAGTACCCTGAATGAGCAAATGGAATCAAGCCATCACACTTGCTGATGACTATTTACAAATTACAAAATTACAACTGATTGCCCATGGACTATTTACAATACAATAACTCCATTCCAGATTGTAGGCCATTTGTTCCATTCCAGATTGTCATATATGATCGAAATATCATATTACTAAATAAAAATTTCTGAAAAAAAAAAAAACTCAAACTTTTGAGTTTCAATACCGAAATATGCATGTGTTTCCAATCCCGTCCAACAAGACAAATTAATAAGTTATTATTCAACAAAATTGAGCATAAGAAGGAACATGACATCCAGGGTCGGTCCTGAGCTCACAGGGACCCGGGACGAACTTTCAAAATGAGGTCCCATACATAATGTAAAAAAAATAAAACAAAAGTAAAATAAAAAATATGCCTCCACCAAAATTTGAACTAGGAACCTCTTGTGTGCAAGTCTAATGTAATAACAACTACACAACAATTGCTTTGTGATAAAAATGGTCAATGGTAAATACTAGTTCTATTTTCGGTACAAAATTATTTATATATTTAAACAAAAATAAAATTTGGGCCCTACTGGCCGATGGGGCCCTGGGCGGTCGCCCTGCCCGCCCTGGGCCAGGGCCGGCCCTGATGACATCGATGGCTAGTACAAGAGAACTTACAAGGTCTGGCGGAGGCCTGTTGGCGGTGGCAGATAGGTGGACGAGGTGTGGCTAACTGCTGAATCCGTATTGAAAGAGGGATCGACTAGATCATGCCCCCGCTGACCAGATACGTCCGTGTCTCTTTGTTCTAAAGTCGACGAGACGACCTAACTGACCTCCGTTGATGCCTTCAACCTGGCCCTTCTTCTTCGACGTACGAGATCGCCTATTTGTTTTCCAATTTTTTTACCTTTGTGCTGAGAAGTATTCTTTCTTTTCTAATATTTTTTTTCTTTAGTATATAGCCTGGGGCCGGACTGCCTGGGGATTACCGTAAGTCTAGGAATTGTCCAAGTCGAAGGTCTTGTTGGACTTATCCTCTGTGTCGGTCCTGCTGGTGGTATGTCGGCCGGGACGGCATAACACATCTTATACCTATATGGAGAAGGGGTGTTAGTGTTTCGTTTATGGTATTCTTGGGTTTAGACAGAATTGCGGCTAGACTTGTCTGTCATCCAACATCTTTGTACATAGGATCCGAAAAAAATCTCTAAAATATCATTTCCGTAAAGTATAAATGCCCATAAAGACCCAAACTTCCACACTTCAATTTAATCCATTAAAGAAACATCACCGTAACCAAGCCCATCGTACGTGTACACCATACCCAATAAACCCCAACTGGTCCCCACGCCCCCACAAAACCGCAGAAGAATCCAATGTCCACCGACTCCATCCTCAACCGTACACGTGTACCAATCGCACATCCACGAAACTTCCCGCGTACCGGCGGGTACCTTTCCCACCACCCGCCAAAATTTGAAACCCGGGTGGGCCCCAAGCGCTTGCCAATTGGCGGACATTGACTGGCTCCTCCTTCCGAGTAGGCTTCCACCGCACGATTCGCGGGCCCCGGCATTTTCCGGGAGAAACCTCTGCCGTCCGTTCTTTTCCTGATTCGTTTATAAAAAACCATTCGAAACTCTTCCTCCAGACCCACATTTTTTTTTCTTTCTTCCCTCCCATTTGTTTGTGTTCAAAATTTGGCTGAGAGAGAGAGAGAGAGAGAGAGAGGGGGAGAGGATGAAGAAGAGAGAGGAGGAGGAGGAGGAGGAGGAGGAGCGGAGAGAGGAGGAGGAGGGGTGGAAGACGCCGAAGCGGATGGAGTTCAGGATCCCGGCGGCGGCGGTGTGCCCGCCGCCGCCGAGGAAGCGGTCGCCGGCGGAAGTGTACGGGCGGAGGAGGGAGCCGCCGAAGAAAGGCAACTTCCACCCGCCGGATCTAGAGTCGCTCTTCGTCCTCTCCGTGCCGAGGAGAGAGGAGGCCTGTGCTTGATTGATTCGAAAGAACTCTCCTCCGATGATGTAGATATTTGGTACTATTTGTTGTAATCGTAGTAGTAATATTGATATGTTGTTGAGATGGTTATATATATATATATATATATATATATATATATATATATATATATATATATTCGAAGAAGTTAAATATTGTTAAAAATTAAAATAAGATATTAAAACACTATTATTCCAACCAAGACACTAAATGAATTTATCTTGGGTTTATGATATCTATATCAGCTTGTATTTGTTTTTGTACAATAATAATACTGGTAGCAAGTCTCTCAAATATACATTGGTTTCGTTCCCTCCACACATGTTACATCACCGTAGTTGTATAAATGTTCTTGGTCCTTTGTCTTTTCGAGTTCTGCCCTCATTCAAGACTGACAAAATATTCATATTCTTTGTAGCCAGAAGTCCAGAACATCTGCAAAGTTTATTCTAGATCTCCTAAACAAAGTTACAGCAAAAGAAAATGCGGTTTCTGCTCTCATCCATATACCCACATAAGCATCATTTCTTATCGGGGTAGTCTACACCAAACATGTTCAGACAGTCTCTAGTGAGTAGTCAGTTACGGATCATCTTATATAGACATATGGAGTTCTTAATCTCTTTAGTCCAAACCAGTTCTACCCAGTCCACGTTCGAATTTCTACTTCTGATTTGGTTGAAGGCCTTTCGAAAGCAGAAAATATTTTTATCTATTTTCTTCCACATTTTGTAATCCTCTGTGCCCAACCTGTCTATCTCCACCTCTCGAATATCAATCGCATGAGCGGTCTCTATCAGCCGACCTTGTAAGTTCCACGCTCTCTTTTCGATATAAGATAATTAACCTATTCAGTAGATCCCCTTATCTCGTATACGTGTCATCTCTCTCTATCAACCAGGATGGTATGGTTGATCCAAGGATTATGCTACAAATTAGTCTAATTTCTAGAATAAATAATCTTAGTAATTCTAGGTTTAATCAAGCTCTTCAACTCTAGGAGAATTTCTACGGTCACCGAGAAGTTGTTATTGATCTTGGCAGACCATAAATCTCCTTTAGGGAAGTATCTCCCCCTGATCCAATTCGTCCAGATATATTTAATAGAGAGGAATCTCTAGAACGGTTTGTAGGATGCTATTTTCTTAAGCATAGTAAACGACCTCAACCCTACACTCCCCTCTTTCTTGGGCCGGCACAATTCCTTCCAACTGATCGCATGAATTCCTTCTTTCCACAGGAAATTAGCACACATATGTTCTATCTTGTAAATAGTAGCTAAATGGATCATGATAGTTTGGAGCCAATACAAAGTAATAACCGAAATGATTGCCCTGATGAGTTCTATTCGGCCCACAAATCACATGATCTGAATCTGCCATCCCGCCAACCTAGCTTGAGTGTAGTTTATGATGCCCTCTCAATCTGCATAAGTGGCCTTGTTGATAGACAGAGGCAGCTCTAAATATTTAACCGAAAGTGCCCCCTTAGAAATCTTCATCTTCCCCAACCAAGTCTCTTTATCTCTGTAAGTCCTGTTAAGGAACATCTGGCTCTTGTTTTTGTTCAGTTGTAAGCCAGACCACCTTTCTAGTTTGTCCAAAATCCTCCTAATAGCCTCAATTGACCTATCGGAAGGCTCCATAAATACTAATGGATCATCCGCATAAATCAAATGATAAACAACTAGTTTCATCTTCTTAAACAGCGGAGTGATATCTCCCTCTATGACCGCCTCGTCTATCAAGCACGAGAGAAACTCCATCACAATGGCAAAGAGGTAGGGTGAAAGCGGATCTCCCTGTCTAATACCCCTGGAACTATTGAAGAAGCCTTCCGGCTGAACCCGGATTAGAATCGAGAAAGAGGGGGTACAGACACATTCCCTTATCCTGTCCACCCGCCAGGTGTCAAACCCCATGCACAACATAATATGGCGTAGGAAGTCCCAGTTGACCAAGTCATAAGCCTTTCTACGATCCAATTTGAGACAAGCTTTAATTCCCCCTTGCATGTTGAAATCTCTTACCAGTTCATGGGCTACCTAGTAGTTATCTGAGATCGACCTGCCTTTGATAAAAGAAGATTGGTTAGGAGAGATGAGTTCTTGCATAATCGGTCGCATCCGGTCGCACATCAAATGAGTGATAATCTTAAATAGGGAATTATAGCACGCAGTAGGCCTGAAGTCCCCTATAGAGGAAGCTCCCTCTACCTTAGCAATAAGTACCACAAAAGTGTGGTTTAGCTCCTTAAGTAGTTTACCTGATTGAAAGAATTCTCTGATAGCTTCCAGTATATTAAATTTGAGAAAACTCTAGTGGTTATTGAAGAAAGCAGTGCCAAAATCGTTCGGCCCCGGAGATTTATTCCCGTCCGCCTTCTTGAAAATTAATTCAATCTCATCAATAGTAACAGGCTGCCACAATACTTGATTACCACGACCCATAACTAGTTTCTTAAACACATAATGGGGGGAAGATAGCATGATAGTGGGTCTGATTGTAAAGCCTATGGAAGAAAGTGATCACTTCATCACTAATCATATCCGCCTCTTCGATAGTGGCCCCGTTAGCGTCAAACAAGCCGTGTATGGAATTTCGGTATTGTCTAGCTTTCATCTTGGCATGGAATTTTTTTGAACAACTATCACCATCTCTGAGCCAATTGCATTTGGCCCATTGTCTAACATCGACTTCATCTAGGAACCTCTCCCTACGCAGTAGGTCCTAAAGAGCAACTTTCTCTCCATTGAGATCGCCATTAAAGGGATCAAAGTCGACTCTCATTTGGATGACGGCAAGGTTCTCTTCAAGCTCCTGAAGAGTCGATGCAGGGTGCTCTCTATTCCAATTCTTAAGCCGTTATTTGGTACATTTAAGTTTGGAAACAACTTGGAATTGGGCAGTACCACGTACTGTGGAGTTCCAGCCCATTTGAACCACTTCCTCGTACCCCTCCTTATGACTCTGCATATTATTAAATCTAAAAGGTCTCCTTTTGAAGACCTCAAAATTGGAAGACCTCAAGCCAAAGACCATTGCAAAGAGCACAATCTAATTGAATGAAGATACGATTGTGGATAGCTTGATTATTCCACGTCCAGATATGGCCCAATTTAGCCATGCAAGTAAGTCTAGAGGATAAGATGCAACTTTAAAATTCTTCTAGAATAGCTTCCTGAACAAGGCATCACCCTTTCTTTTCATTGGCATGCATGGCAGTATTGAAGTCTCCCACCATGAGTAGAGGCAGTCTGTCCCCTACCATTCTGCTATTGAAGGTAATTTCTCTCCACAATCTCCTCCGTTGAGTCTGATCGTTATGCCCATAAACCGCTCCAGACACAATTTTAAGACCACCCTTGTTGATAAATTTAATGGTGATCAATTGATTCGAGCGGTGGAAATCTCCCATTCCAAACTCTGGTGTCCCACATAACCTACAAACGGGCTATATCCCCATACTCTAAATTATGGACATATTCCTATTGCACCAGAGTTCTCCTCTTGATCATCGATGTCGATTTGATTTTAGATTCTTAAATATTAATGATAGAACACTTTTACTTCTTGGTATAGTCCATAACTTCTCTCCACCATCCTATAAAGTTAACCTCCCTCACATTCCAGGTAAAACTTATCATAAAAGATGAGTGTTGACACCCTTGTTAACTCGCAGACTCTTCCTAAGGTGGGGAGGGGGGGGAGTCCATCCTGACGAGCAGTTGTCATTTTACCACCTTCCTTCTTATATTTAACTTTGGCTTGCCAAATAGGATTGGCCACGACCAATGGTTCACGAAGAGAGCATGTCTCCGTCTTGTCCTTGACTCCCAGGGAAACTAGAGAAATATGACATATCGCCAACTTTTTTTTGACTTTGACACTGTTTCCATCATGCACAATTTTCTTGGCCTAAAAAATAACCATGTGAGATCCAACGGCCTCGCCTCCTCCTTGTCCCTTCTCACTCTGCTGGGCGTCCTCTCCAAACACTACCATTGGCCCTTGGTTCTCTAAGGTTCCATCTCCATTTAAATAATCTGTCTCTTGGATAGGTTGGTTCGTGCCTGCTTTATTCCGTTTTCCCAAGGCAGTAGGTTTGGGAACCCCCATGGGCTCCTGCAGGTCAGTTTCCATGTTGGATACATTCGCACTCTTGTTACTCGAAATTTTGACATTAGTCTGGATATCCAACTTGGTTGCCTCCTACATATTGGGGGATTTATCTACCTGTCGGATGACAGGACCATGCTGATTAGCAGTACTCTGGGATAGAATGCTAGTTCCTTGCTGATTATATTTTTGACGGGGCTCCCCGTCTGGTTATTGAGAGAGAAAGTGTCCAAAACTCTTACACGTACGACAGCAAGGCGGGACCCCATTCGCATTCCATTTTCTGGAATATAAATTCACCTGATGGTAGTTCGATTTCTAACTTGTCTGGTAGCGAATCTGCTGCATTGATTTCCATGACGACTCTCGCGAATGACAGTCGTTCCCTCTTGGTGGTAGCGTTGTCCAGGCGTGACGCTTTCCGATGCCACTAGTTATCTTTATAATAGCCTTAGTGGTCCAAAGTTGGGGAGAGAGCCAAAGGAACATATATATATATATATATATATATATATATATATATATATATATATATATATATATATATATATATATATATAATTTTTGGTGGTTGTACCTAGCTATGAAAATTATGCGTTTGATCTTGCTGGTAATGCTATTATGTATGTAAATAGGGAAATACTCGAGTAGTGAATAGGATGATATCAATCAATTTTAATTTTTATAGGCTGAGCTTAGTATATATTAATAGAAGGAGAATTATCTTCTTTGGAAATCGGTCTTCTTTCCAATACTCTCTGCCTACGATCTCATGGAATTTGTCGATGGCACCAACCAATGCCAGTCTTGTTTTCTTCTCAACGAAAACAGACTTTATTGATCTGGATCAATGCTATTCTTGGGCTCCTATATATATTGTAAAAAATAAAATTAAAATAAATTAAATAAATATTACTATCAATAATTGAACTAAGGACCTTTAGTATGTAAATCTAACATAATAATCAATACACCACAATTATTTTGTATTAAAGAAAGTTCCTTGGTACAAAATAGTTTATTTTAGATTCAAGATTTAATATAATTAAATTCAAAATTGAATTTTTTTTTGGCCCTCCTGGTTCGCGATCCATGTACGGTCCGATCTGATACATTTGCCACGCCAATCAGAGTTCGGTCCAATACCATAACTGCATAAGATATTCATCGTATTGTCCTCAGTAAAGAGGTTATTATCAACGACCGTATATGGTCAGTCACACAATATGTCTCCTCCCTACATGCCTTATATGTCGCTTCCTCCTCCAAGTCCACCGACAAACAGATCTACATCAACCCAAACTATAAAGGGCTACAAAATTATATCCCTAATTTTCAATACAAGGGATCACTCAACTCCAAGTCGTCACAACATCGCTTAAGAAAACTCTCAATCCAATGGCGGCTCCAGAAACTCAACATACACCATTACCTCCTCCAAAGATATTTGTCAAATCTATCTCAAATCTGGACATAGTATCCTCGACTACGACCAACATATGAATTGCGCTTATCAAGGCAGGTATCCCCCAATGACTAGCAAAAATGGATACCCAATCCTCAGATGTGATGGATCAATGGATCGTCGACACAAGAGCCACTCACAACATGACCGATGATCTCTCAAACATATCTCTCAAATCATAATATACCCATGTATGGATATAATAGTTGTAGGTAAGTATGAAACTTCTAATCTCCTCTATTGGCTCATTCTTTGTCCGTACACATGACTTCTCTTTTATTCTAAAATATATTTTACATGTTCCTTTATGAAAACATTATCCACTCTCAGTGATAATAACGTCTCACTAACTTTTGATGCTAACTTTTTTCTTATCAAAGAAAATTCATCGGGATGGATTCCCTACAAGTGACCGAGTAACAACAGTCTCTACACCCTTCCTCGCTATCCATTATCCACCGCTCCTCCTCCAAAAGCTGATTCCATTATTGCCACTTTCTTAGTTTATTTCTGATACCTTAGTCTTGGAAATCCGTCATCAGCGGTACTACAAACACTTTTGTCTCAACTTCCACCGTTCGCCATTCAAGGACAAATCCATAAACACTTCACCGTTGTTCTGCCTGCCAACTTGGTTGGAGTACAAAAATTTCATTCCACCGTCACAAATAAAGTCTATACACCCTCTTTAGTTACTTAACTCGGATCTATGGGGTTGTTCTCCTGTTGAGTCAAATTTCGATTACCAGAACTATGTAGTGTTTATCGAAGATTAGTCCATATGCTTATGGATTTTCTTTATTCAATAAATCTAATCTTCTAATGTATACCGTGAGTTTCTTAATAAATTTTGTTTTAGTTGTTCTTTAATTCCAATGTATGTGTTCTTCATTCGGATGGTGGAGGGAAATTCACAAGTAAACAGTTTGAACATATTATATCCTCATAGGGTATCGCCCATCAATTCAGTTGCCATACACACCTGAGCATAATGGCGTGTCTGAAAGAAAGTATCTCCATCTACTAGACACGACCATAATCTTACTTGGGACTCTGATTTACCCTACAAATTTTGGGTCGATATTGTATTAACTGACGCTTTTCTTATAAATCGGTTGCCTTTCCACTAAACTGAACAATGCTTCCCCCTATTAAGTCCTCTACAACACAAAACCTGACTACAGTCATCTCAAAAGTTTTGGTTTGCTATGCTTTTGTCACTCCCCGTTCCCGATATATGTATTTGGAACGTATGATTTCTTGCTTGCATGTTAATTAGGTTGCATGTCATGGAAACTAGACCCATTCGTTGGTTTAATTTGGCTTATGGTTTATTTTGTGGGTTTGTTTGTCTATGAATTGAACCCATGGTCTAAACCTCAACCCTCCTTATATATAAACCAAAACCTCTCTCTCTCTCTTTCTCTTCATTCTTTCATTTCCTTTCCCTCTTTAGGTTTTTTCTTCCCTCCATAGGCAAGTACATCTTGCATGAGAATGGAGAAACATGACATTTTTATTTATTAGATTTAGCTTGTATATTATTAATCTAATATGTATGCATTATGATTCTAAGCATGTTTAGCACTTGGAGTTTTCGGTTTTGATGGTTGGATTTGTCTATATCTACATTTTAGTTAAGGGATTTTCATGGGTTCCATGCATTTTTCTTGGTTTTAATTGATTAAAACTTATTGTTTCCGAAAAATAGTTGTTTTATGTTGAATAGCATTAAATTTTGTATGATTTTGATTTTTGAATCGCTTACTTTGGAGTTAAAATGATGATTTTATGGCCAAACACAAGTTTTTGAACTTTGTTCTCGAACCTGTCCTGACGGGGACAATGAGAAGTACCGCGTGCAGTGCATAGTGCGCCACACATGGATTTTTGGCCGCGCATAGAACTGCATCATGTGCACCAATTTGCCGTACGGATCGATACGATGCACATGGAATGGCTGCGAGGAATGCTCCACGCATGGAATTCTCGCGCAACACGTCGCACATGAATTTCTGGCCATGCACATGCAATGTGCCACGCATGGAATCCATGCAGCGAATAATGCGACACGCATGGATTTCTGGTTGCGCAGTGCACCGCGCATAAAATTTTGGCCGTGCGAATGATCACCAAGATGGCTGTTTTTGCCTATTTAACTGATTTTCTAGCTAGAATCTTGTAAAACTCAAAACATAAAAGTTGTAGATCTATGTTTTGGCTTTAAAAATATTTTTGAATTACCTCTTTTGAAGTTCGGATGAGAAATTTATGCCTAGTTTTCTAAAATATGTAAAATCTTAATTTTGGAATTTTCATTGGACCTTGTGATTTCATGTGTTGATCTTAGTAATTGCAAGTGTATATGGATTGAGTATTACTACATGCTAAATTGACCATGTATTGACCCGACTATGCACCTAACTCGACTATGTGTACGGTTCGACCATGTGCCATGTCACTACACCATCTATGTGCATGATTTGACTTATGCATTGCAATGTGAAAGAACTCATATGATTTACTTTGATTGGTAACTTGACCACTTGTATCTGTGCGAATACACTTACTATGTGCTATGTGTTAACTTCTACGTACTAAGTGTTTCTACGTGATTATGTTACATATTTTACACTAAAGTGTACCTATGTGCTACCGACATGTGATATGACTCGACCTCTCCATCATGGACATAAGAGTTGGTTAATAACCAAGCGTGGCTAGGACTTGTGTTAATTGTTGCATCATGCTAGGAATAGGGCTGAGCATTAAATAGTTTTGGACCGATAATCGAATCGAACCAAACTGAACAGAATAAGGAATTATGTTCGGTTCAGAACCCATTAGGTTCAGTTTCGGTTCTCAAAATTATGTTAATCGGTTCTTGGTTCATTATTCAATTTATTGGTTCGGTTTTTGTTTAAAACAGAAAATCGATTAAGTGCTGTGCAATAACTATAATACCCTCAGTACATTTCATTCATATATAATCCAAAAAAATCCAAATTCGATCATTTCTTTGTAGCTTCCCTTCTCTCTCTTACTCTCTGCTCCCGGCTCCTCTCCTCTTAGCCAGAAACCCTAGTTTTCTCAGATTTAGAAGAAATTCGCCTCTATCTTCCGAACAAAAGTTCCAGTCTCCAAACCCTTCTCATTCTCCTAATCTCTATCTCGAAGGCTCTCTTCATTCCAGTAGAAACTCTAGATTTTGGGGATCTGGATTTTGAGATCTGGACTTCGATCTGGATTTGGACTTAAGATCAGGACTTCGATCTATAGTGTAAGTAAAATTTCCAACTTCTTATTTTATTTCAATTTTTTTGTACTAACTTTTTGTACTAATTTTATTTCATGTCTGAGCCATCTTAATCTACATATCTACACTCTATTTCTACAAAGTTGAATCCCTAACTCTCCGGATCTACAGATCAACCAAGTTGAAGCCCTAATTCTCGAGATCTACATATCTTTACTCCAGATCTCCAGATCTAGAAAGTTTGTGGTATAAACCCTAAACCAAGATTTTCAGATATTTATTTCAATTCTTGGTTTAGTTTAGGTTTTAATATTTGTTTTACTTTAGAACTTAATGTTAATTTTTCAAGATCTCCAGATATAATGTTAATTTGTGTTAGTTTTAGTTTAATTTTTAAGATTTGTGTTAGTTTTAGTTTAGGTTTTAATATTTTTTTTATTTTAGTTTAGTCTAAACCGAGATCTGTAGATCTAATGTTATTTTTTCCTAGTAATACTTGTTTTAGTTTATTAAGTTTTGATTTTAGTAGGTAATTTTCTCATCTGATGTTCATTTTCAGTAGGTAATTTTAGTTTAGGTC